>CM076583.1:1142778620-1143235781 GCA_034641835.2 Pinus albicaulis | reverse complement strand
ATGGGCTAGGTGGGTTCGACCACCTCTTTTCTCCTCCTCCATTTCCTTTGGATGGCTTAAGCAATGTAGTAATATGTGGTGGGGCATGGGTCGAGTCCACTAGAGCTGACCCGCCCACCGCCCATTCGTGGATTCTTTCTCGTGGAGGTTTCGGGTGGTGGGGTTGACAACCCGCACCCACCCATGAACATATTTATTACATTTATAACAAGTGGTGGGGTAGCAGGGCTGGTGGCCTGCCACCCTCATTTTTTTATATTTTTTGTTTTTTCAAACAATAATAGTTTTTTTTCTCGAATTTAAGGGTTACTAGACATTTTAGGTACCCAAAAAAATCACCTACTTTGGGTGTTTGGTTTTCTGCTGGTTGGCGGTGAATTTGTGGGACACTTAAACCTGGACTAGTGCCCAACTTTGACCAAAACTTTGACTCGCTCTAACTTCTCAATACAGGGTCGGATTGAAGATCCGTTTGCACTGTTGGAATCAGGGAGATGAACACTTCATTATGAACCTGGTTCAAGAGTCGTCTGATTACTTTGAATTTTGACCAATTTTAAACCACTTGTCATCTGAGATCCTCCTGGATCATTAAATTGTTTTTATACCATCCACAACCCTTATACCCAAACTCAATGATACCAATTTCTAATTAATATATAAAATATATTTAATGCCGTTCAATTATTTTCTAACCACTTTGCAATACATTATTATATTTGGTAAGAAATCTAACACTTTAAAAATATGACTTCTTACAATATATTATTGACCTGATAAGAAATCTAACACTTCAAATATATGGCTTCATAAGAATATCTAAAATAGCACATATATGATGCATTATAGATCTTGGTTCCCTTTTATGCAATATCTCTTACCTTCCTGGTCTGTGCACCATCAACAATGACTCCAAGGTTACTTATTGAAAATTAAAGGTGGCTAGCCAAAGCAAAATTTCTTTCCTCGTTTCAGATTGCTTTTCCAATTTTGTTTTGTACTTATCATTACAAAATGTACAATCCCATGTTAAAATTTAGTCCTCATTGGGATTTTCATATAATATATAATCCCATATTAGAGTTTAGTTTTGACTGGGATTTTCATATAAAATTTTGGTTATATCTTCAATATTCTTATTCTGTCAACCATTGAAACAGATGTCTTTTCCGATTCTGATTTGTATTTACATTTATATAATATACAGTCCCATATTAGAGTTTAGTTTTGATTGGGATTTTCATCTAAAATATCGGTTTCCTTAATCTGGTTACTCTTGCAACCATTGAAACATAATTAAAGAAAAACGTTGTGAAGTGTTGAATACAAAGCATTGTTTTAAGTTTAGATAATGTTAAATATCAATAGCATGCACTACTATAGTTAATGTTAATTTAGATAACACAATTATCTCATTTTGAGACAAATTTATTTTAATATTAAGTAATTAGTATAGCAGTTAACACAGGGATCTCGATCTCTAGAAAAGTGTCATTTAGTAGAAATCTAAGAATACATCTACTTTTCATGAAGTGGCAATAATAGAATACGTGAGTAGATGGTTTGTCATGGAGAAAAATAGCTTAATAAAAAACAATAAAATATTTCCTCATAAACATATAACTCAACGAGAGAGCAACATTTTGTTAGAACAATATCTCATGTTTTACGTAATAGTATACAAACCATGAATTAAAAAAATTACATCATCCTTCGGGAACTTTAAGAAAAGTCACCACCAATGAGTTTGATGTTCATCCTTTGAGTTTAAGTTACATCCATGGGGAGCTTTAGGAAAACAATGTGACTCATTTTTCACATGAAAGTTGATGTCACTAATCACTCGAACACTAAGCACTAATAATGTGGGTACTTTACCCAATACCCAAATTTATAAATCATGTAAATGGGAAAAAGTATCGACTAGTGAGGTAGACGAGTTATGCGCGCAATTCTCCATTATTCTTTACGTAACTTAATTGTCTCTGCACCTAAGTTTATTTCCCTTTTCAATTAATTATTTAAATATACATAAAGCATTATTGTCATGTAGGAAAAAGAAAGATATCATGATTTTACAACACATCCAGGTATAATAATAAAATACAATTAGATCTAGGTATAATAATAAAATACAATTTAATATAAATTTAATTTATTAAATATAATAGATATTATTTTGGGGATTCAAGTGTTTTAAGTAAGTTATTTATCTGTAAGTATTATTTGATGTAATGAGTGTTAAGTGAATCATGAGAAATTAGTTAGTTACAATTGCTTTTGATGAAAATGATCATAGCAGTAACAAAAATAATATGTAATATAATGTACTGCAGAAATCCCTCATATTTAAATATTAAATATAATTTAATATAAATTTAAGTGTATTTTATTAATATAAAAATATATTACAATATTAAACTTTGGCAAATACAATTTCATGAAATGAAAACCATTTCTATCTATCTTGGCGAGTGGTGAAGTTGATTTTAATGAATTTATTATTGAACTCTATATCCAAAGATATTTCATTTTCATAGTTCTAATTTTATATTTAAGCTGTTTTTTTTTTCTCAACGTAATATTATATTTTTTCACAATAAGGTATTTCAAGAATCAATAACATAGTAAAATCATATTAAACAATATATTGGCATATAATAGATTTTTCTCTTGAAAAAGGGTATTTCCTATTTTTCATTTCAATAATAGAAAATATAATTATTTATAATATAAAACACAAATATTTATAGGAAATACAAAGGTGTATACAAAGTGTTTCAAAATATTAGTTAAAGAAAAAGTGAAAAAATATTTTTTTTTGGGAAAATCAATCTTAGTCATTATACCTATTATGTAAATTGTTGTTATATCATATTTTTTTTTTAATTATATATTGAATTATAATTACATGTTATACAAAAGTCATTTACTAATTCTTAGGATCTAAATAAGTTCTAAATATAGTTAAATATAAAATTTTCATATTAAATAACTTTAATAAATTTTGGAAAAATATCATTAAAAAAATCTCACACACACCACATTTCTTTACTATATATCTTAATTCAGAAAATATATTAGTTTCTAGAATTATTTAAAGATATATATATATATATATATATATATATATATATATATATATATATATATATATATATATATAAATAATATTAAACTTATATTTTCACATTTATTTTCATAAATACATCATCAAATAAGATAAAAGTACCAATATATATATATATATATATATCTTTATCTTTTTATTTTTTATTTTTTCCGGGAATCAAAGAGTTTCTACTAAGTCAAAAGGTTATACATCATATTTAAAAATATCTCAAAATCTTACTAGCCCCCGCTTACTACATATATTGGCGAGTAAGTACACCCATACACAAAAAAACAACCAAAATAATCATAATAGCCACAATTTTTAAAAGAAAGTGAAGGTCAAAAGATGGTTTATGGATTCATAATACAACCAATTCCATTGCCTGCTGAATATAAGAAGAATTGACGAGGTTGATGGTCCGCCCAAGCAAGTTGAAGGAGAAGGTTTAAGGTCACAATGGATACATTCCTCCATATGGGTCGATCTTCCATCTAGCCAATGCAATCTCTCTTGAATATTCCTTTTTCATCAAGTGAAAACACAGTTGGGAAACACTCGCTAATTTTTTTTTTTTTTTTTTTTTTTAGACATCGAAATTGTACTTATTTTTTTTAACTTTAACCTCCACAAAACTCATATTTTCAATGAAAATTACGTTTGACACAAAAACAATATTTCTGAAATCTCTTACCTCCATACCATATTTAAAATATTGACATACAGAAGGGTAAATTTGTTGTTTACTAACCTATATCCCTGAAAACATACTGGTCTATTTTGAACTCTAAACTTTTTTAGGATGTATATTCATTTTTGGAAATAAACCATATCATCATAATCTAGATAGATTATACTACTGCAATGACTATTTTTCAACACTTTAGATTAAATCACTATTTTACTGTTTTTTGAAATGGAAGAAGACAAATATTGATGTTTCAAGCAGCATTTTTATGAGCCCTACATTTTCTTTTCAACGTGATCATCTATAAGAAAATGAGAATACCTTTTTGAAGAAGAAAGGGAGAGGAATTGAAATATGATTTCTTCTGATTTTTTTGGTGTTTCCATTTTAAAATTATTGAATTTTCATTCACTACAATTTTAGAACAATGAAATTCCATAGTGACGCAATTTAATATAAAATTAATAAAAAATTGAAAAAATTTAATGAAACTCGACAAATATTACATCATTAGAAGCTAGATTCATAACATGAACCTAATGGTACTTAGGTCCGAAAGATAACATTCTATTTTATATAGGTGTTCTCGCCCTCCAAAGTTGTAGGTTCCTAAATCTGCTTAATTTTCCGGGTTTTTGCCGACCGTAAACTCTGGTGAGATAACGTTTCTCGAGTGAGACATTTAATAAACTCTCGTGTGCAAGAAATGTTAAACTCTTGACTAAGGGTTTAAACCACCACAAGTTAAATTTAATCGTGGGTAAACTATCGTCGATATATTTTACAAACTCTCACTCGAGAGCTCGCGTGCAAGAGATATATAACTTATCCGAGAGTTTGCATGCGAGAGTTATATAACTTAGTCCGAGTTTATTGTAAACTCGGGCGAGAATTTTAAACGAAACATTTTATCACTTGGCCGATGAAATCCCGCAAAGATTCATCGATCGTCGCGATACAAGTCAGGCAAGAGTTGTATATAAATATTCTCGTTGAAAGATTAACTATTATTCCACACACCACCAACCAGTTGAAGGTGCGAAGGTTGAGGGTGTGAAGGTGTGAAGTTTTTTTGGGTGCAAAATTTCTTTTTTGCAAAAAATTTTTCGAAGTTTTTTGGTGCGAAATTTTTTGAAGAAAGTTGGCCGCAAATTTTTTTTTAAGTGATTTTTTTTAAACATTCATTGTTTTTTTTTAAAGAGCACATAATTTCAAGAAAGGGAAGTGAAAATTTTATGGGGAAAAAAATTATATCTTTATTTTTATAAGAATTTAATTACTTGATATTTTTCAAAATGTCTCTATGAAGACATGAAGTATTTTTGCAAAATTTCTTTATGAATTTAATTATTTATTTAATTTTCTCTCTTATTGAAGGCATGAAGTACTTATTCTTAAATTCTTTATGTTTTTTTGGGTATTTGGTACAAACATAATTGGATTTTTAGGGTTTCAATTTTGTGAACATGGGAAGTAAAAGGAATTACAAATCATGCACGATCGACATATAACTCGATTCAACATAAAAGAATAAAAGGTTACAACAAAAGGTGGAGTGAAAGGGAAAGATTAAGCCATGAAATAAATGTGGAGGTAGAGCATCGTGAAAGAGATTTATAGGTGCACACAATGACGAGGAAATGAGAGATATTGAGGAACTTGTACACGAGAATATTGAAAACACAAATGTCGAAGAGAACGTTGAGGAACTTTTCGAAACGAGTAGGAATAGTGCAAACAGTTCCTGAGAATATATCGACCACCGGTGAGTCATTGTTTCTTCATAATTTGAATTTTTTATCTTTTTTAAAAACATTATAGTCTAAGATAGTTTTAAAATTAAAAATATATATATGTTAATTTTCAATTATAGTTAATAATTTTTTTTTTAAGGTGGACAACATTAGAATGAAAAGAAGATACTACCACACTCGCATTTCACTACAATTAATTGGAAGTTCCAAGAATGTTGTATACGACTAAAACTTTCTAGATAGTATGGATCCAACTAAAATTGAAGAATTGGGACCACCAATGTCCTAAAGGATAGTTCTAGATAAAATAAATGAAGTTGAAACATAGTTTTTAAGGTAAATCTTTCATAGCACAAGCTCAGATGTTACGTATATTTTTAAAGCACAAATATGTCGAAAATGTTGTGGAATTATTGGGCATTAAAAGGGAGAAAGAGGTTTTAGTAAATAAAATGGTATAAAAAAATGTGACTGGGACAAGTCACACACTAGACAAAAAGTGATCTAAAGTTGAAAGAGTGCTCGCAGAGAAATTTTACCGTATGTACTCACATAAAAAAACTACATCAAGTCGGTTAATGTCAAGAAATTCAAAATTGTTTAAAACATCAAGAAATTTTTATGGAGGCATACAAAATTTAGAATTCAATTAGATGAGAATGATGAACTTGCATGTTGGGCTAATATCTCAGCATCCATATCATGATAGACTTCCGTTGTGAGGGATAGGTTAAAAGAGTTTTGGAATTTAATTCTCGCGTGTCGCCAAATGAAAAGGACGTTGTGCGACGTCGTATATCTAAGGGGGAGTTTA
This sequence comes from Pinus albicaulis, assembly GCA_034641835.2. NCBI lineage: Eukaryota > Viridiplantae > Streptophyta > Pinopsida > Pinales > Pinaceae > Pinus > Pinus albicaulis. Next base: position 1,143,229,413 of record CM076583.1, on the reverse strand, counting down.
TGATACTCATACCAAAAATATAACACATGTCACTAACTAGAAATATAACATGTGAAGGTTTCCTTAGCACATTTGTGAAGATTAAACCATGGTATTTAGGCCATCATTGTGCGAGACACATGTTGTTGTCGATACCATGTAGAATTTCAATTATCTTATGAGACACTTTTAAATTTTGGCATAAAATATTGGTCAAATGACACCCCTCCTTCAAGTGTTCATGAATTTTTATTGAATATATTATACGTACAAGAGAATAATCAATTATTTTACAAAAAAGAATGTAAGCAGGAAGTAAATGCTTAGAATGTTCTCATTTGGTACTCTAAGATGCAAAGTATCCCATTGATCCTAATGATCCTACATCGTCAAATATCACCGAATTGGAAGCAATATGAAAATGTTACTTACACTCGTTAAACATTCAAGAAAAACATCAAAAAATATCACTTTACTTGCCGATGAAATTTGAGTGACATCTTTATGGAGAAGTTCGGAGTGCAAATATACAAATATATTAAGAACTCGTCATATAGCACGATGGCAGGATTTACATTTCAAGTAATCATGTGATGTGTTCCCAAAAGGAACAATATTATCGTTGGTTGATTTTCACTTCAAGAATTGCACGCCAGTCCACAAAAGGAGTTACAAAGTGAGTATTATCATTCCGTACTGCTATATCCATATTCGTGCGTATTTTGTATAGACATGCAAGAGCTTGATATCGATGGTTTTGATAGCGATGAAAATAATCATAAGGTGATTAAGGAGTACCATTTTTACATCAGCGATGCATCAAACATATGATACATGTTTTTCATCATTGTTTTATTGTTATGTATAATTAATTTTTGAAAATGAAGGGTCACCGTTAAATAAATATCGGGTATGGTCGTATGGTTGTGCTGGTCAATTTAAATTAGCAAGATCATTTTGTTTGTATCGTTTTAATAAGAGAACCAACATTGGACATACATGGAATTTCTTTGAGATAGGGCATGGAAAAGGAGAGCACGATGGTGTTGGGGTATGTGAAAAAAATGTGCACTTAGGAGGCATCAATTGAATCACTCACTTTCCTCGACTTGCAAAATCTTTTAGATATTGTTAATTGGTGCAAAAGACAATTTAAGTCATCTATCGAACCCAAGGATGTCCGATGTGCATGTGTATGTACACATTTAACTAACAATATATTATACATGTATAGAGTTATATGTGTATACATGTGTGTGTATTTTTTTATAAAAAAACTATTAAATATTATTCAAAATTTGACTCATACATGTGTGTGTTTTTTTCTCAAAATGTGTGCTTTTAGAATATTGAAATGGGTGATGTTGATAGATCATTGCCATTTAATTGCCTCTAACCCTCAAAAAGAAGTTTACACCCCATTAGGAGTAAGAACATGACAAATATACATTGAAATGAGAAACGAATGTGCTCTTGCTTTTTTCTACATGTATTGATCACACAGTAGTCCATCGATGATTATGAAAACCAAATTAAGAAATTTGTTACCATGTAAACATGAAGAATTGACACCATCGTCTCATTTGGAAACGTGACCGACAAGGAAATGGACAATGAAGTGGTTGTGATTGACAATGATTATGATCATGTTTCGATATGTATAGAGATGGTGATGTCTTCGTTGTCATTGCATGAAAAAATAATCAAGAAAAAGTGAATTATTATTTATTACGATGCACTATGTCTAAATTATGTTGCTACAAGAGTATAATGATCCATCAAATTATACATACCAAATCGGTTCAATGGTGTTAATGGGACATTTCTTTGAAGAAGTAAAGAAATGTAAAGATCATATTATTTTTTTAAGATTACTAATAAATGTTATTTATTCCCAATATAGTCACTTGGTCATAGTAACTTGTTTTAATACGGAAGCAATCAAGAGTAGAAAAAAATCGTATAATGTAGGTTATCGATAGATGATGATGATACCATTCTCGAAAATTTTCCACTAGCACATTTCATATGAGTGAACACATTGCTCAAGATTAACAATGAACTTTGATCTTTAGGGTTAGGAAAATATAATTGCTACAATGTATTGGACTTTATATAGTTTAAGACTATATGATTGCTTTTCAAATAAATGGACATGCTAATGGTTAGATGTCTCCGTTGGTATGAGCAATATATTATGATCTATTGGATAAGGATGCTTTGTTAGATAATTAAGTTATATTGATTTAATGTGTCCATGATGTTTACTCCTAGATGATCTTAACTTGCCCCTTTTTTGCATGGATATGATGGTGATGAATGAATATTTAATTAAATATATATTCTTGTATTGTTAGTGTAGTTTTGATATCAAATGTCATCATATTTGTATCACATCCACCTTAAAATCATTCCATGTAAAATAATACACACAATTTACATACAATTAATGCACATAAAAACTTAGTTTCAAATGCATATCATATTAGAATTAGAGATGTACTTAATAAACTCATAGCATGTCAATAATTCATTTAGTATTCAATAAGAATAGTAATCAAGGAATTTATTCATTACTTAGCAATTGAATGTGTATAACTCTAACTGGTTTAAAGGGATGAAAATATGACTTTTGGTTTTCTCATCAGTTTTTTGTATTTCCAAAATCTTATTCTTTCATTATTTATCTTGGGTTTAGTTAATTAATTAGACAAGTTAGCAAATCCTTTCCCTTTTAAGAGAACTAATGCTCCAATTATATGTGCACATAAATTTTAGTTTGTGATTTATGGGTAATGACAACCATAATAAGTGTTCATTTACTATGTAAAGATAAACATAGGAGTTTTATGTATCAATTCAAAAATATAGGGAAAGTGATTTTTGAATAAGGTATGGGTCACGTACTCCATCATGTGAAGACCCTATAGTTTAGATTTGATGTGGCTAATCTCTTCATTAGTTGTCTTTCATGATGGAGATATCCTACTTTATTTTCTCCATATCCTTGTAGTAAGGAAATATGTTTTTGAATGTGCATTGATGCTAGAAAGCATACCTATAAAGAATAAAATGATGATGCTAGAAACGAGATACTAGCATAAATCTATTTTTGAAATGCATTGATGCCGGATAGTCTTACCTAATGGAAATTGATGTTTAGTTGCAATAAAAGATTGACATGGAGTTAACATTGACCCACTCCACTCACATTAATGATTTCCATCATTTACATTTTTTTTTCTTATGCTACCTCAAGTAGTTATAAATATTTTCTCGAAAAGTTTTAAACTACAAATCACACCTTTGAAGCACTCAAGTGTAGAGGATCTATTGCATATAGGAATTTTCTATGAGTTCTCAGGTTCCTACAAAATGTTCAACTAGTTGTCCATGGCTCAACTCAAGATGTTTGACATCACAAAATTGGTTGAGAAACACAAATTTGTGATTTGAAAAAATAGTGAGCGGGAGGCCAAAGTGTATCCATACATCTAAAAGCATGAATCTATTTTTTAATGTGCATTGATGCTAGATAGTTCTCATCAAGAAGAATGCAAATTGATGATGGAAGAAAATCCAGATACTAGCATAAATTTATTTTTTGAATGTGCATTGATGCCGGATGATTTCATCGCAAAGAATGAAATTGATGTTTAGTTGCAATAAAATATTGACATGGAGTTAACATTGACCCACCTATCAGAATTAATGATTTTCATCATTTACTTCTTTGTCTTATTCCATCACCTTAAGTAGTTATAAATATTTTCCGGAAAAGTTTTACACCACAAAACACACCATTGTAGCAATCGAAGTGTAGGGGATCTATTGCATATAGGAATTTTCCTGCGAGTCATGTGTTTCTATAAATGTTCAGCTAGCACCACATGGCTCAACTCAAGATGTTTGGCTTCACAAATTCGTTAACAAACAAAAGTTTGTGATTTAAATATTGGTGAGTGGGAGGCCAAAGTGTATCCGTACATGTGAAATCATAAAATTGTTTTTGAATGTGCATTGATGGACAAATTTTACCGCAAAGAATGAAATTGAGATGCTAGAAAATGAGATACTAGCGAAAGTGTAATTATGGTGTGATTGAATTACTAATTAATTTTCCGAATACGTCCATGGACACAGACTCCCATGGTTGGATAGAGCTAGTAGTGGCCGATACAAGTCTATTTTCTTGTTATTAGCTTTTTTGTGCTACACATGGAACCCTCACGAATGAAGGATTCAATATTCTTCCATACTTATGGTTAATAAAAATTGCGTGAGATATTTAAGTTCCTTATTGACACCAAAATGCTTCTTGCAAGAGGGAGAATGAGCCTCTTTCAAAAGAAACTCATGTATTGTGCTTGATACACAGCTAATAATTTTTCTAAAGAAAACTATCCTTGAGAATGTAATCAAAAATGGAAATTGGTTCATAGTTGTACTTTAAATGCTATAACCTAAGTCATACCAAGAAGGCTCGGGTTCAAACTCTGAGCTTGTCAAGGATTAAGTTCGATTCAAATTCAATTTTTTGATGAGGTTTGTATGAGGTTCACTTTTAAATCTTACTTTAAAGATCTAGTTGCAAGGGTAATAATACAATTAGTCCGTTGACCATGTGTTATCTAAGAGGAGGGCTTCTTATTGAATGTTTGGTTCTAATTCAACAGGTAAGAAGTCTTAGATGAATGCTAGATTTTCCCTAGCATTGTCAAGTGTAGGATTGAAGGTAGCGACCTTTCGCAACCTTGAGTCATCAACATAGGATCAAATGCGCTCTTGTTGAGCTGGAATAGCAATCTACACCTTTATGGGGATTTATTGGAGTCTAGAAGGCCTCCTTTGATGGGGGTTTTCCTTTGTGGTTTTTTTGACAATTCTCGTATTCCTACATGAAAATTTTTGTGTGACCCTACTATTTTCAATTATTTCAATGAATGCAATAGTGTAAAGAATAAAAAAATCAATTTCTATGATAAAACATAGCGGTACAATCAATATAAGTGCATACATTCCACATTTAAAATTTAGCAATGTCTGTATTGATAATTAGTGATCGAAAAATTGGTCGTAGTGACATATCGTATTGGTAAGGCAAACATGTGCAAAGCTTCCAGGATGTATACTAGAGGAGTTATATGCCATTAAGGAACAAATTCAACAAACCATGAGTTGAGAAATTTGTATTACAAGCAGGATCAAGAGAATGAAGAGCGTAGCCTAAGATACAAAAAACATAAGGCTTCTCATACTTATGTAACAAAAACACTTTCTAAATTACAAGGAAATGTTACACAAATACCTAGTCATGCCATGGAGAATGGCACAAGTAGAAGAGCTTCACAAGAATATTGCAGTAATCGAAGTGCAGGAAGAATTAGACATAGAGTTAATGCATCATCTCCAAGATATTGAGAAGGATTAAAAGGATAGAGCTAATGAATGGCATGAAGAGCATGGCGCAAGTAGAAGTGCTACGAAGCACACTAGTGAAGTTCCAAGAAGACTTAGCACCAATGAGATAATTCGTTGTCTCTAAGAAGATTTCGAAGAGATTTTAAAACGTATAGATCTCCATTGCAAATAAACCAGATGAGCGTTGAAATATAGAAATGAATATTGTACCACTTGACACTTTTTTAATACAAATAAAAAAAGGCTTCATTGAGAGATTGAATAGGTTTGATATTGTACATGAAGATGTGATTTTTTCAAAAAGGAATTCAAAATAATGGCCAAGGGATAAAATAATGGAACAACCTAACCATCGACGTTTATCATTTTTTATCTTTTTGACCGGACTGCACAAAAAATTTTCATGAGATAGTGAATTTTAACTCTCTACAATGTGTTTTTGAATACATAAATGGATTCAAAACCTCAAAAATCTCAGCGGCACTTAGATTAATGTAGATTACCAAACTCAATCTCATATTCCAAGAAATCCCTGCTAAATTTTAGATAAAATTGATTAGAAAATATCACTTAGGCACAAAGTCTAACACCAAAGCACATAAAACTAATGCTCAATGTTGGTAGCAAGATGGAGGACTTGGTTACTTTGGTTCCATAGTGATGCATGATGCACTTTCAAAAGCTTCCCAATGTATAGCACCTTTAGGTGAAACTGAAGGAGAAATCATTCCATCAGAAGATTACATGCATGAAGGCCATTGGGGCCAAGAATGAAACCACATCCAAGAAAAAACAACCAACCTTGAATATCAAGAGATGAATCTAATTGAAGAAAGAAGGAATCCACTACAACAAGTTCAAACAAGTATTGGAGAAGTATAAAGCTATGGACCTTTAAGAATTTGAAAACATCCGGAAGAAGAAGGGCAAAGTGAATACAGAGGAGCTAAAGGCAGCCCACAAAAAATATGGTAAATCAAATTCAATCTCTCGGGTTTTCGTTGTCAATAAGGTGTATAGCGAAGAAAAGCATAAGCTTATTTTGTGGCAAAACTAATCATGTTTTCATACATGCCATGGAAGCAAGCATTTGAGAAAGGCTTCACGTGCATTGGGAAGAACAGAGGCTCATAATCGCTCTCTCCAAAACAACGTGTAGAGAAAAATGAGAAGGTTGTTGTAAGCAATGAGAGTAGCCATAAAGATTATTTTAGTCAATTCCAATAGTGAATTTGGTGGAAACATGTTGAAACTTCATCCTCATCTCATTCCCTAGAATAAGGGAAAGATTATGAAAATATGGTTTGTACTGCATAAGAGAAAGCCAAATACAACAACCCCAAAGGCACAAAAGAAAGAGTCTAACCCCTCGAGCAGTTGGGAACTTAGTAAATGTCTTCTTTGGATTTCAATAACACAAGCATTTCAAGCAGACTGTAAATGACCTTTTCTAAAACTTGAGTTTTTTCATACACAAAAATTTACTATGAGACAAAAACTTTAATTTATTTATTCATGTTCCGTCAATTTGTTCATAGTTTCATAATGTTTTTTCGCTATTTTTATTAGAATTTCGATGGCCTTCAAGCCCTTACAATTTCTATTAAGGGTAATAACATCATCGATTCGATGAAGCCTTCAATGATGATGTTCTGCTATACCAAGAACATCATGGTAAATAGAAAAAAATGTTTCGCAATATAAAACATTTACAATAGATTTGTATACAATGGTTCTCGCCACACTAACTTGACGTCCCAATACAACAAATCATTTGTAAAAAAAATACTACTTATGGTTAACCAATTAATAATCTAGCGCATTAGATTTTTGATAATTTTTTTTTCATGATTAATAATGACCTTACAATCCACATATTCCTTTGGATTCTTTGGCTATTGACTATTGAAATGCTTGAAAATATACTCCAATTTCACTAAAGGCCGAAATAATTTTAGGAACAATTTTAAGCAACATAAGCTTGAAGCCAACAGAACGAATACTCTTGTTCTCAAACTCTATCGCAATGATGATGCATAGTACTCTTGTTCTCGTAATCAACAACATTTCATGGAAACGTATAGTCTTCTCGAAAGAGATACAACTTGAGCCCTTTTCTTACATGCGCATCACATGAATGCGTTAATCCAATGACCCTTTTTTAAAATTTTTCTTTAACAAACATTTCAAAAATGTCGAGACAATGAAAGTCACTCTTATTTAAAATGATCTTAAGAAAAGGGTTAAAAAATAATTAGAACTGAAAATATGCCCAGATTCTACCTTGGGGGCATGTGTAATATGTAAAACACTTAATTGCATGATAGGAGAAAGGATTTTTTCTATGTAGGCTAGAAACCTCCTTCTCCCCTTTAGTCAACCAACCTGTTTGTCATATCCGTGTTCATTAAAGTAAGGATTAGCATTTAGTACCATTCCTTCAATGGAAACAAGGACTTGTAGAACGTTGGATAATGACGAGTTCCACACTTCATTTACCCGTCCATGTCTTTAAAAGACTCGTACACACTTTCCCATTACTATACAGATTCATATTCAACCATAACCCACAATAATGGTAGTGTACTAACCTAAAATTAAAAACTAAAACAAAGGAAAAGGAGACTTCATATCGAAGTTAAAAAAAAATATTGATCTCAAATTCACTTTAAAATAAAAACAGTTTATAATTAAGTGCTTACAGTACATCAAGATATTCAGATGGAAAATGAACATCAAAGAAGAAAATCCTATCCTAATATGGAGTCCTAGCCGCTCCAACAATCACAAACTTCTTAGCAAATCCATCACATCCTCATAGATTCTCAAATATTGTATCTCATTCAATCAATACAAAATGTATGTACATAGGATGGGATAGGAATAAATAGTGTGCATACAATATTATAAAACTAACAATTTCTTAGAAATATTATGTTTATCAACACTCTATAACCTCAAACTATCTTCCACCACATTAAAACATATAGGAACTCGACATAATACTCTCGTAGAGACCATGATTACATATTCTTTTCATGAACTATTAAAATATTATTTCACTCAAACATTGAGTTTATGGCTCAACCATATGATTTACACCACTTAAAACCTTTCAATCCAAACCTTGATCTATATTACATTAAACCAAAAATAGTACAATAATATATGACATTGAAGAAGAAATTGGACACAATACTCCTTAGATTAAAATTAATAACATACAAAAGAGTAAGAGAGGCTCCATGGAATTTTGTAGAATAAAGAGCCAACAAGACCTTGCACTGAAGAATGCCCAAGATCTTCATTTTCGAGAGGAATATACAAGATTCTCATATGATGGTAGACATCCTCGTTCTCCTTCTTCATTAAATCTTTCGAGAAGATCCAAGACTATCTTTGAAAATAGAGAAATTTCAAGAAATTATGAGTTGAAAAGCAATTATTTTTGCATGGACACACCCAAGATTATGCACATCCACAACCATTGTAATGGAGATTTGATAGAAATGGAACACCAAAATAGTGAAAGAAAGTGTTCTCCAAAGGTTAAGCCACCTAATGGGCTTAGAAGAGATCCTGTAAGTCAAACCCAACTTTTGGAAAAAAATGGTGCATTATATTCAATACAATCAAGGAAAAATTAATAGAATTTTCCAAAGGATGAGAAAATATTCTAATATTGTAAGGCTACGAAATTTTATTGGATACATTACCATTTAAAACTCAATGTAGTGATGAGAGATTATTTTCTCCGTCGATGAAACAAATGAAATATTTTTGGACTGATTGTTAAAATGTCAAAGTTGGAAGTCACCTTGGCTTTGGCATCTTGATGCAATTCCAAAATCAATGATGATGTAGAGGTGTCCCATTGAAGCTACCCCATGGGGACACCCATATAATGACTCTTATAGTTACCAAAGAAAATATTTCTAACTTCATAGCTTCAAATACCAAAAAATTAACTAGAGGTCATCCCGGTTATTTACAAGGAAATTCAAAAGAGGCCGAAAAGACTTGAGCATGAAAATTGTAGTAAGGATCTCAAAACTCTAAAAAATTCCGGAAGAAATAAACAATAAATATTCGAGATTCTACAAAATAAAAAATCAAACATCATGAGAATGGATTTACTACACCCCCAGTTCCGTAATCTCCTAGAAGGCAAAACTTTTTATAGAGCACATGAAATCCAACTAATCAATTGAGGTTTTGAAATTTCTAACTCCTGAAAAGCTTTTCAGGCTCCCATAGTGATAATGAAGTCGCTAAATTGTAAGAGAAAGAACTCAAGTAATTTTTTTTTTGTTATTCCCTTGGAAGGGTTTTGAAATAATCAAAGAAAACTCGAGCTCATTACCTCACCGGAAGTTCAAAACACCAAGAGATCAACTATGTGTTAAATAATAAATCTTCTCAAGGATCAACAATTATGTAGGCCTAATCTTCAGTTGATCTTTCAAAGCTTCCATAATAATGAATCCATTGTTGTACAAATCATAGAATAGAACATAATATCGTGACTAAGTTCATAGGAAATACAAATGATGCTGTTTTGCAAAAGGGAATACCCCATCCATCATCCCTAGTCTCAAGTCCTTCCACACTAAAATCAATAATCTTCTAAATGTATTCTCATCAAAAGGTGAAAAAAATATAGACCCAAGTTGTTCTATGGAAAAAATCCAAAGGAAGAAGCCTCAATTGAAAGGAAACCAAGACAATCGTGATCTTTTAAATCTTCAAATTAGGGAACCAAGAAAATTGGATTAGAAATAGAAATTTCTGATCACTCCATATTCTAATAAGAGATAAAGGAGGTCATGTCTTAAAAATAGAGATAAAATGAGTGAAAGTAGCAAGAGATGCAAAGTATGTATCAATGCCTTAAAACACCTACAACATATAAGATCTCTTTTGCTTCCGACAACAACACAAGCTCCATTTCACAAATGGATTATGAATTTAAGGTATAAACTCGAGTGATGTTAGTGAATATTATGACCGGGGACTTCTAAGTAATGGATACCAATGTATACTTCAATCAAATGGGCTCAAGAGATTCAATATCCCAAGTTGAGGAGAACATTGGAGTTCATACGTAATCCAAGGTTAAAATTCCAATCTTATTTTGTCATACAATAAAACATATTTGAACATTGATTTGTAGTTGTCTTTGAAAAGTAGGATATTACAATCTCAAAGATACAAAGTGAAGTTCATGTATATTTGGTAAGATTAAAACTAAAGAATTTCATTCGAAATTGATGAAGTTCATTCTAAAATGGATGAAATTCATTTGAATCGTTATGAAGAACTATCTCCTGGGCTGCTATCACTTAGCCCCATTCTGCTTCTGATGTTTCTTCATTTTATAAATATGATTCATTTGTATCACCTTTAAAGAAATTCTCAATCATTTTTAAAGGTATTTTTCTGTACCTTTGAAAATTTTTTGTGAATATTGGGTGTGTTTTAGGCTTACCAACCATGGGAGAGAAATCCTCTATAAGGACATGTTTTAGTTCCTTACGTAGACAAGGAGAAAATTGTATCGACGACTTTGCACCGAGGCTACCTCACAAGAGGATTCATGCTTACCTTGGAAAATAAGTTATAAAATCATTTTATGTTTAGATAAAAGTATAAGGATGAAGCAAGGTATCTCGCTTTACAACAATGCTACAACATCGTGTGAATATTCGTTCATTTTGGAATGCAAAAGGGTTGAATTCTGATCTCTCCTTCTCGCAACAAGTAAGAAATCTGTGGGCAAGAACTAGAGTAGGTGACCGGGTTTATTAGAATGTAACCGAGAGCAAAGTGGAGTAGAGAAAACAAGGAAGGAGTAAAAGGAAATATATTACATTTCGTTAAGAGTAAACTTTTCTATTGCTTAGCAGAGGAATCACTCAACCATGAGCATATCAATGTAGAACATAGTTCAAAAAACCAATTAGGCATTACGTAGATATCAAATGAGCACATAGATGCTCATAAATCACCCACGTTACAAAGATTTTCATATGAATCTACATATTAATTATGAAGGAAATATCAAGTTTTCTACTAGTTAGGTAATAAGGCTACCAACAAGTTATTAATAAAGTGTACATCCACTCCTAAAAGGATTACACAATATTTATAGCTTTTTATTATAAATTTCCATATAAATATTCACTAAATATTTATGTTACTTAAATAAGTATACAATCATCCATCTAGAGTGGACTTGATATCCAGAAATGCAACAACAAGATTGTGAATTTCAAATGTTGATGCAAAGAAAATAAATTCAAAAAATTCACAATGTTTTTAAATGCATGATGAAATCATCCACATATAATAATATTTAATATTTCAACTCTTACATACAAACATAAATATTGTCACTCCACCATAGTGCTTGAAGTTAAGATTGAGTAAAATGATTTCAATTTTATCATACTACACTTATGACCTATTTCAAACAATGAAATATTTCTTCAATCTAAAAATAAGAGTACTATCCTTCTTGCATCAACTCCAACAACTCTACTTTGTTTTGATAACCAATTATAAATTCTTGCATCAACTCCAACAAGTCAGCTTGTATTGAATCTTGATAAATAATTTTGAAAAACGGGATGCAATTGTTCAAAGACCTCGTATACTTGCTGTTATGAGTTTTGATGTCCCAAAACTAATAAAGTTTTTCTATTATGAGTCAAATATTGATCACCTCAAGATATGAAAGAAATTCCTATAAACTATTCCCTAACAATCTATGTAAACATTATGATTTCCATCTACCAAACTCGGTAAATTTTATTGGAGAATGTTATCTCATGGGAAATTTCTTCATCCATTACACTTATTAATATGTTGTGAAAAAACGTTTAAAAAATTCACTCATAAACCATAAACATGGAGAAGAACATTTCTTTTGGGCAACAAAAATCACAAAAGGTGCTGAGAAGAGCATGCTCCTTTAATAAATGTATAACTGCTTGTTTCTGGTGGTGAAGTGATCCATAGGGTCCTTTACACTCGTTAAACTATGTGAAGTGACCTAGTCATGACAACTACTACCGGGCAAGCTATGTAGTGAAAGTCTTTCTCCCTTATGTTCGTATGCACTATATCTTTCCTCCATTTTATGTTCCATATCAATTTTACCGAATATCAAATTCACTAAATCAAAATCAACAATCTCTTCATCTTTAAAATACCTATCTTAACGTATTCTTAAACATTATTGCAAATCGATGCATCATTCTCTATCTCTACGAACCGGTAAATATTTTTTGAGATCCAACTTGCATAACAAACACAAAAAATTAACCTTTGGCAACAAAAGTTAAATTATATTGTTTATTTTGTGATAGCCCTGCTTATAATGTGCAACGACACTAATGAAGAAATGGTAAGAGGCTATCATAGTTTAATTAAATATTATAATAGTTGGAAGAAGTATAGATAGTAAGTTATAATTTAAATAGAATGGTAGGTAAGTATGTTAAAGGTTATAATAAGGGTAAGTGTAACCTTGGGAAGAGAATTGTTATGGAAAATACCAATTATGTATAAAAAAGGATGAACTTCTTGAAGAGGAAGTTGTCTGTGGAAAGGAAGTGATCTACATATAGGCTTCCTAATATCTTAATAGTCAAAACTCTAGTTTGTATTAAAGGATCATTTTTAGATCATATGGAAGGCATGGTACAACGAAAAGCTTTAGATTTAGATTTGGAAGGCATGGGACACAGAAAGACTAAAATGTTGACTATAGAAGTGAAGCCTCGTGGCTTCATCCTTAATGAAAATGTTGGGGATGTAATTTATTACTGTGAATCACCCAACGCCCGTTCAATATTATATCACTCAGCCTCCAAGGTGATGCATTTCCAAGTAAAGAATGAAATGATAAAACAAATAACGTAATTGCATTAATCACTCCATTCATGACATTATCGTACTACCTTTAGCATAGTTTTACTCCGTATAAAGAGTGAATATTTGTGTCAACTATTGAAAGGAATAACAACATTGGAAGTATGTGCAACAAAATTCCAACTTGTTGTTAGATGCCTACATCCACTATACAATTCAACTCACCTAAAATGTAGACCTCCGACCCAAAGCCTAAAATCTCCTTGGGGCTCAAACAACCATCTCAATACTATCCTCGTAGCCTAAAAAGTAGAAACCAAAGTTAAATATAAAATTTTAAAAAGAAATATTATAATAAATATAATAAATATGATTTAAGAAAAATATTGATACCGTGTCACAAATGGAACCTAAGAAGGAATAACTTTCTGTGCTCCCTGATGTGCAGCACATACTTGAAAATTCAATGATGTTAAGAGCCACACCATATAAAATTATGTTCATCTTAAAGTCATTTACAATTTAACATAAAAATCTAGATAGGTAATACTTTGTGAGACCACTCGAACATATGAAGGTATCATGTCTTTAGGAAGCCCTTCATGTGTAGTGCCGACCTGAAAATTCCATAATGTTAAGACTCCTACCATATAAAATTATGAAATAAATTGATTTTCAATTTGATGTACAAAAATATAGATAGATAGTAATGAATGTGGCACCTATACATGATCATGTCCATGATCTATAGAACAGTGGACTAAGGAAAAGCAATGTTGATGTAAGAATGTTGCAAACTTACATGGGTTAAATAAATATACCTGCCGTAAAATTTTCGAGACTAAATGTATATACACAAAAAAAAATGTTACATGGGCTCTAGCACATCTTATAAATGTGCATTTTAAAATAGATCAAAACATGCTTGTACATACCTCGCCCATGGTGCATTTTTTTTCTAATGGCTCGCTCATAGTGGTCTCTACAGAGGATGCATACTTCAAAAGCTCATGTTGCTCCATCTCCTCAACAAATGCCATTTGGAATATTCACAAATTAACGAACTCCTCCATCAGAGGAAGGTTGGCTTGTCCCTAAGCCGACTTCCACCCCTCGTAAAGTAGCTACAATATGTTTTGTATCTTCTCCCTCAGCTGAGATGGAGCACTAGAGATAAGGGATAACTCCATGGAATTTTAGCCCAGGTGGTCGAGGTGTTGGAGGCCTAAGCCCAAAATCTCGCATAGCAATGGGTGCCGTTCATATGTATGACCTCTTCCAACCTACAGAATTTGACCCTCGTATCCGTACAGTTAGGGTCCATGTGCTCTCTAATTGAGCATACAAAATCCTAACAAAATATTGCGGCACCTCGTCATTATTTGGGAACTTCGAGTATGCATACAAGAACTTTCATAAATATAAGGTAAAATATTGAGATCATCGAATTCGTAATCTTCGATGTTTTTTGTCTTCAGGTCATAAGTCAAATAGTGACAAGGCTGTTTCTTTAGTGACCCTACTTTTAACTTCATTGTAGGAGTGGATACCAATCACTAACACTCTCTTCCTATGCATCATGTCAAAAAAAAACTTAGGTTGATGTTCTAACCCCACGATAAGTCTCTATCAAACTCTCCAAATGGTGCAAAACAATTTGGAGACAATCTCGACTAGGGTAGAGAGATTGCAAACTTCGCAATTCATTGCACAATCTCGAATGCTCCCTCATCCCATTAAAATTAAGGAGATGGTGTCATCCAAAGGCATCTCCTCGTGAATACCACCGGGATGGGTGTAAATGGGCTCACAGCTCGATTTCGAACAAATTCATGAACCCCACAACCTCTCCCCGGAGGGTGACGACCACCACCCGTAACATGTTAAATTATTGTACATATTAAAAATTAAATAATTTATAAGGAAAATTTTTATTTAAATTTTTTTCTCCAAGCCATTTGAAAATACCTCATGGAAAAACTATCTCATCCCTTCGCTATTGGACTAGGATTGTTCCCTTCAAAGGAATGAAGGTCTCTACTAGCCATTTTACAAAACATTAAATTGTTTTATCACACAAGTACATGAAACACACACAATAGGTTTCACATTAAACATACATTAAACAATAAAATTTCCTTTAGAATTTACCTTAACGAGATCTATCTAAGTGTGGCATAGATGCCATAGGTCGAGATATTTTTCTCCTTTGTCCCTCAACAAACAAAGCCAAACTCTACTCCCACATTTGCATCTATGGAGCATAATGTTTTCACATTAAACACATGTCATTTGAAAAAAAAATTACCTATTCAACATTGAATATAACGTAAACTTGAACATTTTAACTAGCAATCTAATGTGTACTCATACCATGTATATTATACCACTCGGTCGGGATCTCGAGAAATCGGGGACGAATGGGAATGTGTCTACGGGGATCCTTCGGTTTCGATTTTAGTTCCGGGCGCACGAGTCATATGACTACGTCCAATTGCAAGGTGACAAAATAATTTCACATTAATCAAATTTTCACAAGTGAACAATAAATATAACCTACTTGAAAACATGACATAACTAAACTTCCAATGTACCTAATAATCCTCCTCTCATGGAGAGTATGTCCGTGGAGGGTCACCGATGCCATTTTTTCTATAGTATCAAATCAAATTTTCCCCTTACAAATGAATTAGGCGTCTAATTATCAATCACCATGTCATCAACCAATGGATACTGTGTACTATAGCTCCTTGACATACAAGGGCTTGACAATAATACATGGCCTAATATCTCATAGCACTAAATAAGGTGGGTCAATTTTTCCCTCCAAAATTGTACAACTTGACTACCTAGGTATTAGTGAGTGGTCTCCTGAGTGTTGTTATATGCCTTTGGAGCAATAGAACAATGGTTAGCCTATCAAAAGAGGGCTTCAAGTACACCTAGGGAAGTTCCTATATTCCTAAAGGTACATGGAGGTGAGATTTTGTTTACAAGTATTATCTTATGCCATAGTATTGCAAGCGATACTAGCAAGGTTTACAAGTGTTTCACACAATGTGATTCCACATTATTTCCTACGTTTATTGTTCCTCTATTGTAGTATTACCTAGTTATGTGATATATCACCGTGTTATTGAAGGGAATTAGAACAAAATCCCAAAATAAATTTTAAATACATATGAGCTTACAATCCAAAGGAAAGGTCTCCTAAAATAGAAATAAAATAACTTGTGCAAGGTATGTTTTGTGGCTTAAATTTCAAAATGTTCACAACTTCTAATATAATTCTTTGGTTGGCTATTATGACCCCAATCATGAAATGTTACAAGATCATTAGATCTATTGTCACTAGATTGGAAATTTTTTTTGCAATCTATCAAAACATATCCAATCAGCTTGAATTTTCCGCTTCAAGAAAAAGTCTAAAAGATGTTGAGTTTACATAAATGATATCTCCAATTATTGTACTTGCTTTGGACAACTATTTTATTCTAGGATAGGGTATTTTTCAAGAGGAATTTAATTTTGAAATTGCATTCTCCAATTTTTTCATATAAAATTTCAAACTACTTGAAGGCCGATATACTCTCTTTTCCAAAACAAACCAACAAAGATATTTTTTTTTTATTTTTTTTATTTTGTGCCCAAAATTTTCTACCACATGCCCAAAAAAGGAAATTGACACAAATTTTCTTTAATCAACTCCAAAACATTGGAAAATCACTAAATGTAGTGCAAAATCTAGGAATACAAGAGAAAGAGAGATAAAGAATAAAAATATCTCTTTGATTATAAGATACATAGAGCTATGTTAATTTTCCTCAAGGGTGTACCCAAAGAACCGTGCTCCAAATAAAATCAAGGTCATTGATAATACATTGCATAACATTCCAAACAATAGATAAATATCCATAGAGAGCATAAACTACCCAAGGCCGTACTTATAGTGAGAGCATACTAACTAATTATGACCCTATTAACAAATTGGGCCCATTTTGTAATGGGTGACTATTAGCTAGCTATTTAATGGGCCTTCTTGAATGAAGTGTCACACCATACATTAATAAGTTATATAAATAAGGGTTTAGGCTATGACCTTCACATGCCCTCTCCATTGGAAAGCAACTTTGTCCTTAAGGGTCAAGGTGAGGAAATAGTTGTATATCCCCATGTGGATCTTCTATTTGCATATTCTTCACTCAGATCAATACTTATCTAATTATGCGTTCACACACCGATGATTTGTGGTATCCAATAGTGCTTGTAGTATTGGAAGAGGTTGTTATTGATTTCAAAGGGTTTATAGGCTTGCATTCATTTGATGATTTTCATGCACAAATCAAGTGAATTTGGCACAAGGACTGCCTACATTGGTAGCCATCACAAGGTATCAACACACTAAACCAAATCCAACTTCAACCGGCCAATCTAACATAACCCCCATCTCTACAGAATAGAATGCTGAGCACATCCAACTTTATTTTCATCGCATTTACCCCCTTGGTTGTCTCAACATTATAAGTTATTAAAATTTACTCGCCTATTATGAATGTAGAAGACATGTTTGTGGCTTTAGCCTATCTCTAAATAACCACTTGCAAATCATCTCGACATGTATTGAATTGAAAACAATTTCATCACAACCTTTAAGCAAAGGAATCAGCTTTCAGGTAGGATGTCCCATTAAACATGGTTGATAACATCATCTTCATATTCAGCAAGTTAAAACAGGAAATGCCAATTAAGGACCAATGATCACAATATCCCTTAAGAATTCTGCAACCAAATAATCGTGAAAATCAATAGTTTTGGAAAATATTTTAGCTACATAAATATGAAACAACTTAATGTTTAATTTTTTTAATGACCGACGTGTTACTTGCCTCCCTTCATTGCTAGCACCAATAATCTGCTGTGTAGAATGCATCGCATGTTCACCAACATTTTGACAAATTCCCTCTTAAAATATGGAGTTTCGCAAATGAAAACTTTTGGCAAAGGTTTCGTGCCATAGATTGTATTGTATTGCACCTCTGTAGCGCAGGGAAAGTCTACTGTAAAAGCATTCAGAAATGAATGGAAACACAGAACCAACTAGATGAATCCACAAGAGAAAGGCATTTAACCAATATGTTAGGTATCTATTATATTCTTTCCACACTAGTCACGCACCGAAGTAAAAGACTCAACCGTACGTTGTGTTGGGTGTAGTGGTGGGGGTCATAGGGGGTGTGGCAGCCCCCTATTCGGGGTTCGGACAAACGCCCGGAAAAAATTAAGGGTCCTCATTTTTGGTGGGCGTACCTGTACCCATGGTTTTGTGCATGGGTTTGCACATGGTTTTGGGGCATGATGGTTTTCGACCCTTGGCACCCGGGTATTTTGTAGATATTTTCAAGGAATCATGATTATTTTCTAATCTAGGGTTAATGGATTGGGGTTTATGTATGCTTTGGCATGTATATATATGTGTTGTAACACTAAAAGGAATATAATGAGAAATCAAGCTGGTCGTCCCGTTGGGATCCCGAGGAAAATATCTCGTGTATATCTTTTTTATGTTTTATGCTCTCACTATTGTTTATTTTCTATTTTTAAGATTCATTTGTAGATAATTTCTGGGTATTGTGGTTAAAACCTACATTTGGTATCGTGAGTCAAGTCACCTTCAAGGGGATGCCTTTATTGTCGAGGGTTTTTTTCTCGGGGCCTATGTAGACCTCACAGGAGATCTCAGATCGATTCTCGGTGAAAGAAGATGGCGAGAAAAGGAGAGAGATAGAGAGATTGAGAAATGAATGGTCAAATTCTTGAGTTGTGGAACTCAAGATGGAGGATCTTCGGTGGATAAAGGATCTTTGAAGTGATCGAGGCAGATCTAGTACAGCGAACGAGAATGTCAAATTTAAGACCGGAAGAAGTTGATAGAAGGCAGTATATTAACATACAGCTCTTGGTATTCATTCTTGTTGAATGTATCCTGGGAAGCTATGTCTAAATAATTTATGGGACAAATCAGACTTTGTACCAATCTAAGTCTTTGGTGAATAAATTGTTCCCGTAGAAAAAAGTCAGGAGCAACCCAAGGATGAAGGATGGAAAACCCTATGGATGTGAGCATTTGAATGCTTCAATACTCTGTAAGTTAGTTGTCATCTATTGATATTAAAATCAGAGATGAAGATATGCATCAGCTTGTTGTGTTCTCTACCGCATTCGTGGGACATGTTAGTCAATGCGTATTTTTACTTGTTGGTGATGACTAATAATGTACCCAAGTTTTCTAGCAAATCGATCTAAAACATTGTCAATTTTTGTTGGAAAACACCCATAAATGTTTTTTCCTCTTACCTTTTCTTGTTCGCCCACAGACGAAATTAAAACCTCATTAATCAAGTCCTATCTAGCCCAGCCATAATAGTTTTCCCATCACCTCCAAAGAAACAATCCAAATCATTCAAAGAAGTTTCAAGTTAGTAGTGGCGCTTTATAGCATCTCTTCTTTGGCAAACTATCCTAAAGCCAAAGAACTCTACTTGTCGCGTACTAACAGCAATGGGCATCATTCCCATTCTGGGTGGTGCAACTTGTCAGTAACACTAGGTCATCATGACTAATAAACCCTCAAGTCTCGAACATACATGTACCATAGGTCAAACTGATTTTAGGTGGTTTTATAGTGTTTTCATGATCTTTCAAGAACAGAAGCATACCTAGTTCTTCGTGTTGACAGCATTTGTTTCCTCAATACACTCAGAAGACGCTGTTTCTCATGTGACTTTTGAGCCTGGAATGTAGCTACAGTGATTAGTAGAGTTGTTTCATTAAGCTCCCCCGCGATCACAACAAAGGTTAGTAAGTTATGAATGACAAGAAGCGCTGCAACACTAACCAAACTGCCTATGATGCCTAAAGAAGCACATATACATTTGAGAAGTAGAATTACATGTCTCGCAGAAGTGCTCATCTTAACTTACGTATCAATTTGTCATTCTCTATTGGCTTAAGCATGAAAATATTGTGTTGAAAGGAAAAATAACACTATTAAAGGATGATGAGATGGTATGACTCAAAACCTCCTTTCATTTTATGAGTAGAGGGATTGAAGACTAAAAAAACTCCTTCATTCATGCTTAAGGTTTTCAGTTGACCGAAGAACCCCTTAATTTTATAAGTAGAGGGTTAATAGCACCTCCTTCAGATATAAGTGAGGGCCGTAAGATAAGGTTTGATTTTAAGAATTTGCAATCGACCAGTGACATTTTTTTACATACAAAGAAGTTATTAAAACAATCAAGAGTTTCTAAGGTAAAATGATATAAAGGCAAAGAAAAGTAGTAGTTCTTTAAAAATTGCTTGCCAGTGAGTTTTCTCCATATTAAGTTACTATGTGAAGCTAGTGGGTTCATCAGCAATGAAGGAATATTAAGGGTTGATGGCCACAAAGGAGCCAAAGGGGTCTTTGTCCTGCATCGACCTCTCATCATGTACAAGGGAAACCACTAAGAGTGATGAATGATTTTCAAAAGGTAATGTTCTTCATGTTCAGAGGAAATTTTATTTCAAAATTACTCATCATATTGGGATGGCGCATTTAGGCCAAGCCTAAAAAGGCCTTGCAAATTCAACATTACAAGCTACAATGGAAGCATTATGGAAGGAGTTTCAAGATTCGAACAACATTCAAAGTCAATAATGCAGCCCATCGTTACAAATGAAGGCATTCTCCTTTATGAAAATAGGTCAAAGGTACCTTGCTACCAGCTTTTGAGCAGGTAGTTTTAGAAGAAGTGCCCCCTCAGCGGGATGCGTATGATAGTAAAGCTTCTGAATACAACTAGGCCTCACTCACAGCTTTCTTGGAAGAGAAACATCATTTGGAGAATACATCTACAAATTCCTTGAAAGAGTGGATTTGAGCCAATTTCTTTCTAACAAGCAGACATAATCATAAAGAATGTAAAACTGCCAAATCAAGTTTTAAAGAGATAGATCATCTCCTTGCAAAATGGCAAAAGATGCCCACAAATCATTGGTCCTCACCAAGTGATGATTAGCCTTCAAAGTGGTCTGCTCACTATAAAAGAAAATATCACAAGCAAATACCCAAAACCACTACCCACAAGCTAAAAAGGCCCTATTAAGTTTGGGTTTGTTTTTTGTTGAAAACACGAATGATAAGATTGGGGTTCATTTTTAGTTCGCAAAACCAACACCTTCTTTCTAAAAATGGGACTTACCAAACAAACCTCACAAAAGTAATCACTTAAGAGGTATTAACTTGTTCACGTTCAAAGGAGGATAAAGGGACCGCTACAAACCCTTTTAAATTTCTCAAAACACAGCAACACTCCTCTCTGGCTATTCACACGACCGTGAGAGGAAGTGTTCGGGAAAATTCAAAGAAATTTCAAGCTTGAAGACCGCACGGCGCGCCGCAGAGTTGCGCGACGCATTCGCGCAGTTTTACCAAAGGGTTGCACCGCCGCGCGGCGCGCGTGCAGCAGCGTGCGACGCACCCATAGGCGCTCATTATGACCGCTCGTCGATGACCCGACAACCTTCTATCGCGCGGCGCCTACCCCGTTGAACGTGCCATGCATGTTTTAAACACTCAAAGCACCTCCAAAAAGTCCTGAAGTTGCTCAATTCCTCAACCAAAGTGCTGCCATCCATTTTCAAAGGCTTTTCATTTTACTTGCTATGATCAAGTCATGGATGGTGTTTGGAAATGTTGAAAGTCTTGGTGAAATCAAGGTGATTTGTGAGTATTTCAAAGAAATTCTGTTACAAGTGGAAAGGAGGGTTGGTTTTTCTCTGCTAAAACTCGAAATTAAGGGTTTTTGACCGCCCAAGATTGACATAATAGAAGTAGTGTGTTTGTATTGGTGTCTAAAGGCTCTAACACCGCCCTCGCAATGCTAAAAACATAAACCCGCAAGTCAGAATTTACACAAAGAGTGAAGGCTTTGTCAAATTATGAAGGTGACCTTACTATGATAAAACAAAAAACTAAAATCATACTAAAATATACCGGTGAAAATGGTGTTAGAAGGTGAAGCAAAGCATAGCGAGGAAAAACAAGGCTTGAAAAGCAAAGCATGGGGCCTAAATCTTGTCACAGTGATCATTGTATAAGTGCATTACTATTTCAAAAGTTTTATCTCGTGGGGTAAAAAAGCAAAAACCATCATTTCTCCTTTGTTCTATAAAGGATTTTAGTGAGTAAAGAAGTTAAATCAGTTTGGAGGTGTTGTTGCTTACTCCGTGTGTGAGAAATAATGAAAAAAAGGAGGGTGTTTTGATTTAGAGGATTATTTTTCCTCTATCTAAATACTAGGCTACCTAGCTTACACTAAAACACCAAGAGTTTCCGTGATCTTACCCAAACACCGAAAATCACTTCGATTGTGTATGTATTTTAGTTGATCGTGTACTTGTTATTAAAATTATTTGTTGATTGGCATACAAAGGGAAAGGCGTTGTTTTGGGAAGAGCAAGAGACCTAATATCAAAGAAAACATTCTTACACGGCATTTGAGGCAAATTTTCCTCGATCAAACAAAGGATTGAAAAAGAAAGGATTTTTGTTTGAGAAAACATTCTGGAAAATCTTTTGAGTGTGGTGGGTTGTTTTGGCAAGAGAGCATCCGAACAAGATGCCTCCCAAGCGGGATAGTAGGAGTGGATTGCATAAGGGATTTCGAGCCTATTTCCACCGAAGAGGTGAATGCCCACCCATCGGCCTTGTTCAATTTCCAGGTTGGTGCTTAGATTTTTGTCAAAGGGCAAGAGGTGAAGATTTTTCTCCTTTGACACATATTTGTGCTTTAAGGTTTCAAGACAAGAATTTCTAGTTAAAGGTGCCTTGAATTCAAAGTTTTCCAAGGTCCATCTCCAAGGCTATTAAAATCCCCATATTGGTGAGAAATGGTTTAAGTAAAGCCATTTGGACTCGAAGATTACAAGCCTTTTCTAAAGCTTGAGCGTAAAGAGTCATGTTAATATATTTTCCTTTCTCATATCTTTTAGCCAGCTACGCCCCCCTCATGAAGATCATCATGAAATACTTCACTTGTGAGGGAATATTCTCCCGAATCTGCGTTTATCACATTCGACCTTTCATGTATTTCATGAGGACCTGCCGCTAGATCTTCCTTTCTTCTCCACACAAAAGCATTGAGAAAATGGCCTCCACTATTCAAGAAGCCTCCCTTCACAAAGAACAGTCATTCTCTTCCATCACTCTCTCATCAAAATCCATCATTCTTATCATCTTGAAAAGAGAGAGGTCTCTCGGGATACTTTCATCACCCATCCGTATTTCTCCAATGTCCCTTCCTTAGCTCACACATCCCCTACACCTCCTACTCATCATCCTTCACCTTCTCTCTAGCCGACCCATTCCTAAAACTCAAGTTTACCACAAGAGCAAGGCAGGGCTCAAGAGGGAGAAGAGCATGACCATGATGATGAGAAATATGATGAAGGGCAACATGAAGAACTACAGACTATGATGAAGGTGAGGCAGCCTTATGATGACACACAACAGCCCAAAAGATCGAACAACAAGATTACAATGAGGAGGAAGAAGGACATGAGCAAGAGAGAAGAAAGTGATGATGGGCAGAAGGGTATGAGGAAGAAAGCAAGGAACAAGATCACAAAGGATGACAAGAGCAGCAAGAAGGGTATGAGGAAGAAAGCGCTGGAACAACAAGATCACAAAGTGAGAGGAACAAGAGCAACATGAAGACGTTGAACAAAGGTATGGAAAGTAACAGTCAGGCAACAAAAGATGATACACAAGAGCTACATCATGATGGAGCAGCAAGGGCCCAAAGGAGATTGAACAAAGTGTGATGATAGCACCGAACAAAGAGTAGCATGAAAGTAATGAGTACAAGGGAAGCCAAAAGATGATACACAAAGCAGCCCTCTCAAGAACAAACAACCTCTCAAGAGGAACAACAAACTCAAAAAGAAGAGAGGCAAGGTGAAAAGGTAAAGGCCATGCCCTCTTCTCCAAAAATGGCCAAGCCCCCGGACACCAAAGAAAAGAAAAGTCAGAGTTGTCACCCAAATGTGACAAGGCCCTCCAAGCAAAGGGAAAATTTCCAAAGAAACCTATGATTGATTTTTTCCAAAGAGGAAGAGCACGAAGAATATCATCCAAAGCAAAAGTAAAGGACAAGGAAGAAGGCATTTATGAACAAACAGAGTGTGTTCGACATCATCCAAATCCAAAGCGATGATAGTGATAATGAGGCCCGTATCTAGAAAATCTCTTGATCGATAGAGAAAGCCAAATTGATGCTCAAGGATGATCTTCATAGAGCTAGGAATTTCAATCAACAATTTTTGGAAATCCAAAATAAGCAAATGAGTGTCCATATGGCTGTTTATGAGACACGGCCATCAAATAAAGCAGAAGGAGGCCTCCAAAGCCCAAGTGAGGTTGAAGAATTCATGGGTGAGTTCAATGAAAGAAGGCGAAGATCAGCTCAGGCGAAAGAGGCCAAGAACCATGGGGCTAAAAAGGCTCTTGAAAAGAAAAAAAGAAGAGGAAAATGCCCTTCTCCAATCTACCCCTCACCGCATTGTTTGAACAAGAGATAGAAAACAATAGGAGGCATGGCCTCGAGAGAGTCAATGACCACTTGGAGAAGAAATAGAGAAGGCAAACAGGATTTAGACCTTCAAAGGAGAATGACGGGCATTATAAAGTTAAATCAGTTTGCCCTGCACAAGTCAAGGTCAAGCCAAGAAAACTCAAGGAGGCTAAAGGAAGCACCCCAAGCATTTAAATTGAGGAAAGACACCTCAAGACGTCAGATTTTTGCCTCTACTTCACAACATGTTGCTTAGAACCCTTGAGGGTCATGCTCACCAATTTTGAGCAAATTTCGACATATTTTGGTTTTTTGTCATTTTTGTTTTTTGGCCAAAACTCATGGGCTTCGCCATTTGAGTTTGGGGGATCACCAAAGGATGAGAATGGTATCATTGGATGCCATAATTTTTAAGAACATACTTAGTGATTTTTAGGACATTTTAAGATCATTTTTCCCCCGAAATGGCGAAAAATTCTCGCTTTTTCTACACTCGCCCTTGGCCTATCGAGCCTTATTTTTTGGTTTTTTACGTAGAGGCCTATTTTTGGAAGAATTCTAGCATCAGATTGGGAAAATTCAAGTTGTTCCGTAAAGTAGACACTCATAGTTTTCCAACGAGCTATCATGAGCCTTTTTTTGACATCGGTAAGGCCGCAAAAGTTGCCGTTGTCGGTGGGACCTTTGGTCGATGTATTTTTTGGAGTATTTTTGTAAAAATTGAACTTTTTTTAAAATTTCTTTTTCCTCATGTACGCTTAGCTATTTTTGCACATGAGAAGTTATGAAAAGTCAATTTATTTCCTCTTTAGCATTTTTTAGATATTTTATGAGATATTTTTGTGCCTGGGCTTTGCAAAGCTCTAAGGAAAAAATAAGATATTTTGGACAGGCCAATGATCATAAGTTGAACTAAGAGGTTTTCCTCACTTTGGCCTATTTATTCCAAATTTCATTGTAAACAAGGCTGAACTTGATAATAGAAGCAATATATGGTCATATAAGCTTTCAATAAATACTTGTCTCATGCTTTGGATAGTCTCTTGATGTTCTTGGATGATGAAAGAGGATTGTTGTTGGATTCTATGGACTTAGAATGAAGAGCAGGTTCCCCTTTGTTTTGTTTCCTATTTTTCATTCATAAATCCATGTTTTGCTTGCTATAGGACAAGAGAGAACAAATTTGAGACATGTTGGGAAAAATACCGAGGGGGGGGGGGTGAACCGTATTTAGTGCCGACTGAATTTTTTTTAACTTTTCTTGCTTTAAACCCATACGCTACTTTAATGAACACAACTCGCGTATACACGCGGATATCTCAAGTAAACTTCTATGTATGCTCGTATTTCTAATTATGCATTTAATTCTTAACTTATATCATTGCATCATTCATTCATCGTATGTTTAGTAAGAAGTAAACAGTGCAGTAAGAGCAATAAATCACTGCCACACATAAGCAACACACATGAACACCAAGATTTAAGGTGGAAACCCAATTCCTGAGAAAACCATCATCGCCGTCGTCTCAGTCAATATTTATTATATAAAGAAAACTTCTTACAATCATGTACCGCGTACCATACGCGCGTGCACCCACGTGCGTAAGGCTACAACCTTCTCGTTTACCACCTCTCCCGGAAGGGGAGCCACAACCCCTCGGCTTCTCGCTACTGGGGTCACTTCTCTCCGGAAGGGAGCTACTACCCCCTACTCTCGTTTACTAGCTACCACCGAAAGAGAGTTACTTACCTCATCAAGGGTTTAAACCTCACACGCACTACCGCCAACCACGTTTCATCAATTTTCAAACTCGGATCAAACAACTTCAACATAACCCTTCACTTATCAACAGTAAATACTTTGCCCAATGCTTCAAACACCGTAATAACAAGAAACCACCGCAACTGCATTACCGCAGATAACCCGTACTTCAAAAGAGAAACACATTCAACCTTTGAGCAACCATTAGTTCGTATACCATACGCGTTTATTTAATCGTACTCGTATACACGGATTTTCTATTAAAACGAACCCGCGTATACATCTATGCATTTTTCAGAAAAACCCTAATCGTCCATACATGCTTTTATTTAATCGTATCCATACACGCGCTTTTCATGAAACAAACTCCGTGTATAGATTTATAAAAGATAAACTGGTGGCAGAACAAGATAAGATCTATGAACTTACCCAGATTTCTTCAATTTCTTCATCGATTTGCCCCGTGTCTTCATCACTTCTTTTCAGATCATCCCAGAGATTCATCATTTCTAGATCTAGAGATCTTTAACTTTCATCATATTCATAGGTGCATCATAGATTCAGATTTATTAATTAAGAAGAGTTCAACCATTCGATATACTTCAGTGAAGTATTCAGCCAGCTTCCGTACACTTGCACACATTCTTGCACTATGATTTTCTTCTCCTTAAATAGATTTGGCCTTTATCAATACCATGAGTCAAAACCACTCAACCACCGATGTATTCCCGGATGGGATCAAATAGATAATCAAGTTCTCAATACTTTGGGCCAATACTATGGTAATGCCTCTTAGGGATAATTTTAAGAACCCCCTAAATTTATATATATAAAATAGGTGAATCCCCATGACAGGAAAAATGGAAGGCGATTTTATTAATAATATAATATGTATATATAATTTTTTGCCAATCTCTCACGAGATTATATTATCCTCGTGTAAAATCATGGCGTAATCACCGCACAAATGGCGAATCACTACTACAAAATGGTGAATCGTTGTCTAGTGGAGTTCGGAGTGTTGGTTCCAATGAAGATATGGTAATTGGAATCCGTATAGAAGGAAGAGAACCACCGAGACCAAGCATGGCACATGGTGACTCGGGTGGGAGGGAAGTAGTTCTCGTGTAGTTTGGAAAACAAATTCTTTCTAGTTCGCTAAGCGTAGTGTTGTTTGTCATGCTACTACTAGCACTCGATATTGAGGTTGGAGAGGAGTTTGAGGAAAGGTAGGCGTGGTGAGGAATTACAAAGAGTACCCCATGATGGGCTCCATTTTTCCCTTGGTATTTGTGCCTCATAAGACCTTCCGTCCATTGAACCAACAATTATCGTTCAACCAACAATCAACTTGACCGAGTTGATTAGGTAAGTGAGTCAACTTAGACTAATCTTCAAAACTATGCTTTGCACTATCCCATATTTATCACACTAATGTTACACAACATTGTGTGCATTTGCACCTAACTCTCAATAATTCTTTCCAAGAAAAATCTATAATAAGAAAAATATTTTACTATGTTCTAAAAGGTGAAGATGTCGAAATCATGCCACAAAGTGAAAGGAAATAAAATATCTTTCCTCAAATATCCATTGACTTGTTATGACACAGGGTGAAGAAGGTCCGTAATCCAATCAAGTAGCAAGATAACCCAAATCATGCATGCCACCATATCCTCTAATATCCTTCCGCACTTTCCCCGAAGAACTGATCCACGACATGAATTGTTGCTCTTCATGATTATTAACACCCAACTCGCAAAATCTAAGGACTTTATAGCTCGCCCAATGTAGCTATACTAGACTCAAAATTAACATTTTTTTAGTTCAATGATAGATCCATCTCCTGCTTCGAAACCTATGGACCAATTTCATCTTTGGGCCAAATGTATACAGCCAAATGCTGAAAACCACCAATCATCATACTAAGTATGGTCCTCTATTTTTCTATCAAATATGGGAACCCAACTCAAGATCCGTGATACCGGGGATCCATTAAAACTTATGTGGTTACTCTTGATTTCCCAAAGCAGAGAAACAGCAATATTTCTCAAGATTCAGATCTCAATTCTCTTGTCGTATTTCAATCCAAAAGGTTTAATGGTTTTCATATGGGATCAAGTAATTTAGAACCTTGCAACATATATTGTCAAAAACACTCTACCATGAAGCACAAGTTAAAAGAAGCTCAAAACCTTTACTCTTATATAATTTCTGAAAAAAAACATGTAGCAATAGAGTCTATGGTGTTTCAAGTAGCATAAATATCCTTGTATATGCACAATTCAGTCCTTTTATTGACTCATGGTCCTCTGTTAAAACAAGCTCACCGGCTTTTGACATACTCAATATAGATTGTTAACAAAAACATCCAAACACATTTTACTATGATACCCCTATACTCAACCGTACGACATATATAATGCATTAAAAACCCTTCTTCCCAATACCAATCCCGATGAGAGAAATTCCAACCATATACATATGAACTCGAACATTGAAACCCATCTATAAGTAAATGTCATAAGTCATAGTTTTTTAAAGGAGTATCCGATCAAACTGAGATCAAAAGCAACATTTAGATTTTATGGTGCAGATGGTTCGCATACAACAAATTAGTAAAAATTATTATGACCATAGTTCAAATTGTTTCATCCCACTCAAACTCAAAACATCCCTTACTCAATAGTAGCAATATGTCCTTTATATCTTAGGGAACTCCTTTTTAGTAGTTACTCTTGCAACATTTAGTGACCGATCATAGAATAGTATTGTCGAACATGAGTCATTGAAAAAGGGTCTTGGGGATCCAAATCACAACCAATCAAATCATACAATGATATGTTATCTATAGTATCAAGGGTAGATCAATAAAAGGCACTCACACAATCGTAGCAGAGAAAATAAGCGTGCTTCATACTCCAAGGCATCACACTAGAAAACTCGCCAAAACCAAGATGTAAATATCTAGCAACTAAAAACTGTAAGGAAGCCTCCCAATGAAAGAAACACACATTATAGATGGAAATATTTTTTTAGTAAAGAGAATGGGCAATGTCAACTACATAGAATAAGAATAATCTTTTTCATTTGTATTCTTATGCAACATTTCTCGAAGCAGATTCAGAAAACAAAATGATGGTTTCAACCATTTAAGGATTTGGGGCTACTATTTTATCAAAATTGCATGAATATCAACTAAAAACACAAGTCCAAAGCCAATTGATGTCCACTCATTATGAAAACTTAAGACTTGGGTCATATGGAAAATGGATAAGATTGATCACAAACATAAAATGAAGGAATACACCAGAGAAACAAATTTCGAGGTGACCCAATTCCTCGTAGAAGAATTAACCCCCGAAAACTAAAAACAATCTCTTAAAAGTACATGCAATGCATGTACATTACCAAAGGTACCTACAAGGATGAATCTGCCGTATATTTTTGTTGTAAGGAATATAGGAAAAATATTGTTTTGATTTCATGTCAAGGCCACATTTAAAAACGATGTATCTCCAAATACCGAAAACAAAAGAAATGAAATAAATGACTTTAAGTACGTATTTGAGTTGGAGACAGTTCTTCACATAAAACTCTTGTGCTTCCACCGTATTAGTCCTTAAACGCATTTACAACAAGAACTAACCTAACAAAACTTAAAAAATGATCTCTTGGACTACTAGGAATGCATAGATATTGACAATAGAATTTCGAAAGGTACAATCCATAGACCCATACCCGATAAGGAATATAAGAAATATCATTTGATTGCAAATCAAGGTTAAGTTTAAAGTGTGATGCATCTCCGTCCTAAAAAAGAGTAAAATGTAGCTGCATTCTCCCTCTGCAACTACAACATGTTCATCACCCTCCTTCAAAATGCATTGGTTAAATGAGTTCAATTTTAAGCAAAGACAAATTTAATCTACCGCAACTCGGACCCTATATGCATGCCATTATCTTTCCCCTTTCCGAATAAAATGGTACCAATAGCCTATGTGCCACACCACAATATGGTACCACCATGCTGTTATCAAAAATATAATTAAGACATGTGCCACATTTTAAATCTTAAAATGCAAAACACAAGATATTGGGCAAAGAAGCATTTTCATAAGCACTTGTACACATAACACCATGGTACCACCATATGTCAACGTTATTTAATACATTTCAAGTCAAATTTGAATGAAAGTCAAATTTCCAAGATACATCATATACCTAGGAAAACCTACATCTAAGAAGCCTCGACAATTGCATTCCGATCTCACAGAAATAAAACTTCTAAAACATATAACAAAATATATGTCAAACTCATTCTTATGAAACAACATACATTTCAAATTTGTAATGGAAACTGACGCATGTTTACAAGATGGTACAAAAACATGCCTTCTATTTTGATAAAAATAAGGGGTGACTCCCTTACTTCTCAACAATAGTAAAAGTTCCCAATAAATGTAAATGTAGAAATGTGAGCATTTCTCGAGGGTAAATTCACCATAGAGACACATTTTGTTGAGTGCAATGTTGTCGCTTATATGTGGTTCATGTTCCACTCTTCGAATCAAGGCCCGCTCCTCTTTCACATTCCATCATACACTTGTGCTTCAAATTCATTATGCAAAGGGTATACCAAAGGCATACTCCCTAGACACTTCATCTCATACAAAAGTACATATTACTCCATGTTGATTTCTTCCCAATTATTATGATTCCATGTGTTGTTTCCTAGATTAATGTAACACCCAAAAGAGGACCCCCATGTATATTGGGCATATTATGTTTAAACTTTAGGCTACCGAGCCAAGATGTGCTGGGTCTCAGGTGCCAATGTGTTTTTAGGTATTTTAGGGGCCAATGGACCTATGCTTATATGATTTGAGGCTAGAGTGCCTTGTGATTTTACGACATATGGGAGCTATCTCTGCTATCTACTAACATTAGTAATAATACACTATTGCTGCAAACCAAGTCAAACAAGAGAAATGGGGCTAGGGACACCACAAGTTGGAAAGGGGAGCTAAGGGCTATGATGAGAGGCTTAAGCCTAGGGCGCTAAGCCATTATTAAAATGAGATTGTGTCAAAAGTGCATGTGTTTATCTTAAACTAGAAAAAGGGTTTCTTGTAGTGCCACTTGTCAAAAGCAAAGACGCAAAGTGTTAAAGTTGGAGTTTAGTGTAATTCCCAATCCTTCCTTCCATCATTCTCATTCAATTTTACCATTGTGACTAAAGCACATGCTCCTGGAGAAAACTGAGACTAGAGATTACTACGCTACCCTGCTAATCCTAGTTAGATCCGTGTGTGCACTTCTCCTTGCTTTGAATTAGGCTTGAGCTTGGAGGAGAAGTGTTAGCATGGTTGTGATTGATGGCAACGAGCGCAAAGGGTGATGGAAAAGGGTCGGCTAATGCATGCATAGTTGAAGTTGGTAGCATGCTTGTAAGAGGTTGTCAAGTATGTTGCAAAGTCAAGGGATGTTCAAGGTATGTTGTTGAAGTGCTTGGTTGAGTTTGTGTAGGTGTTGTTGATCAGAGATGAAGGAGCTGAGTATGAGTATGTCGTGGAGGTAGCTTGCATTTGTCTCCGCTCACATTTATTGCTATGTTGTTGGTCAGATGGTATGTTGCGCAGGTATATTATGCACATGATGCGGGAGCTGATTTGCTTGAAGAGTTGTTGTTAAAGATTCATGAAAAAGATGTGTTGCTCAAGAGTTGTTTTTAAAGATTCATAAAAAATTTGTGTTAAAGGCAATGGCAATGGCACGTTAAAGGGTGACATCGTAAAGGAAGGCTCGTGATTGAAGGTACGTGAATGCTTGTTGGTAGATGTGATGTTGTGACAGTATTGCGTAGCAGCAAGATATATTAGGTAGGGATTGAGCTTTGTCTTCTACAGTCAGAGAGAGCAAATTTCCGAGGTGACCGGCGAAGGGCCAACAAAAGGAAAGAATTCTAGTCGAAGTACCTCAACAGTTGACTTTCAAACATTGCCTTATGGCAAATACAAGCCACTAATCGGCATGCTACAAAATATACAGCTCATACAATGTGATCTTATTGTAGCTTCCGTGGTTAATACCCTGTTTCATGGATTTCCATGATGCAACCGTAGAGAGCAGTCGTAGGGACTGCTAAGCACCTGCTGTGTGAAAGTATTCTAGTGAAAGCACCTCATAGCATCAACAAATTTCCTTGCCTTGTGCAGTATTAGTTTTCACTAATCGGCATGCCGCAAAAATACAGGGCTCATACAACAATGATATTATTGTAGCTTCCCTCAAGCACAATTTGCACATGGATTGCCATGATGCAACCGTAGAGAGTAGCCGAGGGACCTGCTAAGGACCTACAAAAAGAAATTATTTCTAGTCAAAGTATCCGGCAGTTAACTTTATAAACAACTTGCCTTGTGCAAAGAAGGCCTACCAATCGGCATGCTACAAAATATATAGGGTTTGCTACAACAAGTGCCCTTCATGCAAGCTCCAAGAGATGGGGAGTTAGTCTCCACCAACACTCATTACTCCAGTCCATACCTACTCTCTCATCGACATGTGAGCTTATGTTCAATACAATGGTTGAATTGGAAAATGTATGGGTTTATTTTTATGTCTATTCCTGAAGGACTCAATGCCATTGATTTCACCCCTATTCTCGAGCCGCACAAAGTATCTCAACACTAGTAGCAAGCAGGTATTCTCGTCTAAGAATAATGTGGTGAAATTTGTTAAATCCCAAGGCAACTCTTGCATTGCTAAGGTGAGGGGTAACCAAATTCGGAACTTGTCTTTCTCTTCAGTGAAAATGGGCCACTATCATTGTAGGCATAAATGATGCAACTTGTATGAATTTTGGAGAGGTTCAACAAGGGGTTAAGTGTTGTGAGCTTGAGGTTGTTCAAACCCAATGATGTGTAATGAATTTCACCATTTACCGCAATCAATAGCAAGAGGATTGTGACACATTAGAAGCCAAAATAGGGGCAAAGGTCCATGTGCAATGGAAAATACACCCCCGACTACGTGAACCTTAAAGGGAATGAAGGAGATCACCAACTTGCGCATTGAAGCTAGAGTTTCAGATTGGTTCTCTAAAATCCCTAGTTAGTAGAATCTCAAGTCACCTCTACCTCCATAGGAGATGGTTTCATCTCTCCTACCCCGTCAACTTCTAAATTGTTGAGGACTCCTCATTTTGCAACTTTCCCCATGGCTGTGATGAGGATTTGTGCATCTAACACTCCAAAACCAAAAGTGGAGGATCCTACAAGTGGAAATCAACTCTGTGGAACAATTTATATGTAAATGCACCAAATAAAAGCAACAATGGGGACTCAAGTGGGACTAAAACCTTAGAGCATTTCTAATCCGTTTTGTATATCTATAGTATTTTGTCATTGTTTCGCTTTGTAAGAAATATTCTTCGAAGCCGACAGAGAATAGAATAGGGTGGGCAAGAATAGGGAATTTGGATACGAGACTGCCTCAGTCGTTAAAAAACTAATGTATATGTGTGTGTATTATACCATTGTCCAAATACGTTAGCTTTTTCTAGTTCAAAAGGATCGGATGAAGACAACGAGTATGCAAACTCTTCTTCCACTTGGGTGCTGCGCTCATCTCTAAACTTAAATGCTTTACCCATCGTTTAGTACATTGTTGAACCTTTGCATATACTATAATGAAACAAGGTTTAACTTTCCTCTAATGCTGAATATATCGTTTACCGCATGTTCGGACAAATGTATTACAAATCAAGAATCTCTCCTCGCACTTAAATGTATGACTGGGCATTTTTGTATTTTCATGTATTGTTAATGTAAATATCCGTTCATTTTAAAAAGATAAAAGACATAAATTTGAAATCGGTGCTAGTAGCACTTGAATCTCTTGAATAAAATTTTAATCGATTGTGTAGTAACTTACGCTCGTACAAAGCTCCACCGGCAATGCCTCCGTTGAAATATTGTTTGACATGGGAGACCCTAAAACCAAGTGAAATTTCACCATATGTAGCCATGAAAAGGTCAAATCACCGTAATTGTAAAACTTATAGACAATTCCCTTAGGAATGAGAAATATAAATGAATGTCCAAAGATTTTTGGTTTATTTTCATACTATGCCCATAAAGATGTATACAAGAATATTTTCACTAACTACAAAAGGGCATCTCCAATCAAACAATAATGAATTTCCATTAGCCTCTCGCTAGAGTATCTTCGTATCTGATCTTTTGAATAGGCACGAAATGTCACAATCCGTAGGTTTACCCTGCCAAAAGAAATTTTTGATCTAAGGATGGTATGAAATCTATCTTTTCACTGTAAAACAACAAAAGCCAACACCCTAGAATTCAAATGAAAGCCTTCAATTAATTTAGGCAATAACAAGAAGTCTTGTTTATCATACGGCTAGACCAATCAAGAGGCATGAGATCCTTGACACTCACATAACCTCACAAGGTACAACCGACGCAGATTCATCACCAAGAATCACCCTATCCTGGGTGGTCGGGGATGTTACAAGACTTAAAGTCTCCAGATTGTACGACAGGATGTGAATCCCTTATTTGCAAAGTTATACTAATATTCCCTTATGAAGTCATCAAAAATATCCTCGAAGATGAGTATTTCTTTTATGTTCGTTCGAGATTAAGCTACAACCGGATAGAACCATAGATAAAGCCACTCATCCGTAGACAAAACCATGTCTCTTCCTTTTTAATGTATTGCCACTCGACCGTAAAATTCCTAACTTGGGTCTTTGCCAAGGACCACATGATGCCGCTAACATAAAGTCTTCAAAACACTAAGTTGACCTTCTTCAAAACATGAAATGTACTTCCGGGGATTGAAGGGAGAATGAGAGATCCGTCCACCTCGGAAGTTCATGTTCTTCAACAAAGCTCATACATCAAGCCTAATCATAATGTGGGGCCTCCAACATGAAGAAGGTTAGTGAAAAAAGAGACAAAATTGAAATCTCCGTCAACAAAATTAAAAAGAGGAAGAAGATGCAAGTAGCTCCTGAGGTTGTAACCACTGCTTGCGTACATGACGCATCTCGAAATGGCGTTCAAGGATACAATTCAAAAGCTAAAAATAGAGAGGCCGAAAAAGGACATGCCAAGGACGACAAACTATCCGCGCTGATTGTGATTATCCAAGGTTTTCTTCGCTTTCCGTTCACGTCTTATCATTTTTCCACATATCCCATGCACTCCGACAGTTTAAAAGGCTTGTTGAGAGGGCAATAAGAAGCTTAGGATATAACTCAAACATCCGTAATTGTATTAAAACTCTAGTGGAATATAATATTGTGTCCTTCAAGTCACGATGGCGTTAAATGACACAGAAATGAAAATTTGTTCATTATTAAGGTCAAATAGTTCATTATGAAAGTCAAATAGTCAACATCTAACACTCAATTTATTTTTTCGCTCTTTTAATTCTATCTTCGCATTGAGATTTTAGCTCACGACTTATAGCCATAGCATAGTTCAAAGAAACAAAAAGAAGTCCGCAAATGAAACAAAGGGATGACTCTGAATTCTTCATGGGAAAAAAATCTACAATCGACAATTCTTCAATAAAGAAGAGGAAAACTAACTTCGTCTATAGTTCAATATCCTTTAGTGTTATTTTCTTTAAGGAGATTTAGTAAATCGTATCTCTTGAGTAACCAGCTCCGCAAGATCAAGTCTTCCAGCACTTTTGTATGCATCTATTACCACTCTATAAGTAGATTCATTTACTTTAAAACCTCATATTTCATTTTGTTAAACATCCTTTTTACACCTTCTATCAAGCTCGCCTTTCCATAGCTAATGATCATACTCATGTAGGTAGCAACATCCGGTTCAATCCCTTGGTTTTCATGCTCATAAACATCTTTAGAGCCTCATCAATCCTTGCCTCCGCACTTCCAAATGCATAAATGGCAGCATTGTAGGCAGACATCAAGCTCCAAACCAATTTCTTTTAATTGTTCAAGGTGCCCTCCAAAGCCCTCCTGCATTCCCTCGCCATGGAATAAAGAGTCACTATCAATGCTTGCATACCGTAGGGATCCTACCTCCCGTGCAATCTCAAGCTGACGACCGCTCCATTGGAAGGCCTCCTTTCTTCAAAATTGGTACCCAATGTTTTGTATGTGATGTCATCAAAGAAACCTTCGCTTTTAACATTTGCTGAAAAAATTTCCGTAGCTTCTCTCAATCTTCCCTCCGCCGCACACTCCAAGGACATTATTAAAAGAGAGCTTATTTGTGAGAAGCTCAAACTCCCCGCATCTCTTTGAAATTTCTCAATGGCTTTCACAGTCCGCCAATTTTTTTGTGCTTGTAGACAAACCATCATGGCATAAGAAAATTCATTAGCTCGGCCTACTTGCTTTCGTAAGTCATTAAAAATTGACTCTCGCCCACCGACCATACCAAACATCACCGTAAAATAAATCATACAATTTGTTGCAAAGACATCCGGACCTTCTCCCAAAATTTTCATCTTTTTCATATGTTTTGTGCCTTCAAATGGCCAACCTTTCGATATACCTCGATCAAAGAGTTGTATACCGTGCGCTTTGCTACTGTCATGGTCTTCACATTATTTGAAAGTAATGAACAGCTTTCCCCCACATTTCAACTCCGTGCAAATGCATTTATCAAAGGCACCATAAACAACTTCATCTCGCCTCAACGCCCCATCTTTAGCATCTCCTTATAAATGTCTTCGCCTCCATGGCTCTACCTGTGCTAGTATTCACAACGATAACAACACAAAATGTTACACAACTAGGCACAAACCCCCGCTCTCGCATTTTAATCATATAGCATTTTGCATCATCCGCAATCTTGCAGCAGCAAACATCCGAATGAGAGAATTATAAGTGCATTCATCGTGTGAAACCTCTTCATTATCCATGCTCTCCCCAAACAATCTCCGTGCCTTGTCACAATGTTTTGCAATTCCACAAGCCTTAATCATGACATTGTATTCCAATACACTCGCCTTGCTCCTCTTTCGTTTCAATAACCGTAGTCGAACACCTTCTCGCCCTTCAACCAATACCCCATCTCTCCATGTATCGATAATAGCAACAGAAGCTCCCGGAGCTGATTCCTCCAAGAAGCCGAAATCTTTCAAACCAAGCTCATGCTTTCATCAAAGAACCCCATCTCTATGCACATTCCGATAATAACAAAGCCATGAGAAGTCATCCACATGAACCCCCAATTCATCCATCTCTCGGGACTGTGTGATTCAGCCTTTCTCTTAATCATACCACAAAGTACACGGTACGTAGTTCTATAAGTTGGCAATATTAAATGGTCCTCTAGTTTGTTTCATTTCGGTGAAATAAGTTAATGCCATGTCTATATTTTTATTTTCCTTGGCATTCATCGTTATAAGAGCTATCAGAAGTCATAACGTTTGCTGCACCGCCCACCATTTTATTCATTTAACCTCGTCTTTTCTGTATTTACCTATGTGAACCACAAATATGAATTATAGTATTAAAAGTAACAGTTAAGCGGACAAATACCCGATTTGAGCATCTCCGAGAAGGCATTTGAGCATTCGCCGACGCTTACCGCCTTGCCACATATCAATCAGCATTATATGTGAAAGCTCGGGCCGTGGCCTATGAGTTTGGGACCACTTTCCGTAAAACCCTCCGCCTGGTCAAAATCTCTAGCTTTCTAGACATATGAACAACAAGATTCATGGTCACCCTATCCTGCTGGAGCCCTCGTCGTTCCATGTGTTGGAGCCAATGCAAGGCCTCTCGACTTCGAGGCCAGCCCTACCATAAACATCTATTAGGGTGCCATACGTGTTATTTGTGCGCAGCTCGTCCTCTCCGTTTGGTCATTTGGGTCCAACAATCCTCAAGTTCTTCCCATTTTTAGCCCTACCAAGAATTCGAGAATGGACATTGTAATGAATAACATTTGGTTTGTAGTCTTCCGCATGTGAAACCACTTGAAAAGGGCAAGGGCTTTTTCCCAAGTGGGTTGCTCTATGAGGATTATTGTCCTGCTTCTTGGGGGCTTATCTTGTGCTTCAGTCAGCTTTTAAGGCTTCCTCTATATTACCCACCGATCGCTAGAGCGCAAAATCGACGGATGCGCCTTCCTCTCGTATTTCCTTGTTGTTGTGATTC
Organism: Pinus albicaulis; assembly: GCA_034641835.2. Lineage (NCBI taxonomy): Eukaryota > Viridiplantae > Streptophyta > Pinopsida > Pinales > Pinaceae > Pinus > Pinus albicaulis. Next base: position 1,143,190,583 of record CM076583.1, on the reverse strand, counting down.
GTTTCTACTCTTAATTTTATTAGCGTTGTTAAAGACATAATCATCATTTACAAGTGGGTATGAGGAGGTGCCTTAAAATCCTCCCGTAAACCAACCCCGGAGATTTGAATTGAGCAGTTAGGTTTGGCTCAAGGAGAAGAATCCGTAGGGCATCATTGGAATAAAGAATAGACGGGAATTTGGATTTTGATGTCCCACAGACAAGAACCCGGTGTCTCGCCCGCCCGAGAGGTCCATGTCAAATGTAGGCAATGAAATCATACTGATTGATAAAAAAACACTTGTGATCGATCTATCCATGTATGACCGAACCTTTTGGGTGAGGACAAATCGCACTAACAATCGTTCTATCCATGTATGATGGAACCCCTAAGAGTGAGGGCGAATGCAGAAACAACCGTTCTGGATGCACATTCTAATTCCTATGAAAACAAATTTTCCAATCAACCAAATTTTCGAAATCGGCCACTCCGTTGGGATAGATATCGCATGAGAGCGTTGAACACCTGCTTGGTTATATCCGCAACTTAATAAACGTAAGCTGGTCAAGCTTGGTAGCTTGGTAACCACAAGCTTAGTATCACAAGACATCGTCGTTCCAAAACCCCCGCAACTTAGTAAATCGGGGCGAATACAACACAAAACCATCCGAACGAGTAAATCGACATGCGACCTAGTAACAGTTTTATCCGCCATTATTTTTTTTTTGGGCTAAAACATAATAATTAATTATTTTTAAAATAATTTTGGGGTTAATTATATAAAACTATACAAAAAAATTTATATATAAAATTTCCGCCCCTCCAAAATCTAAAACCCTTAAATTTCGCCCTTGGGCTAAAATTCGCCCCCAAAATTATCCCCGATGCCCCCCGGTTTCAGAATTAGAGCGCAACTAAGTACATGAATTGGCACGTTCATTTCGCGCGTACATACGCGACTTCCTTAACAAACCCGCGTATGCCTTGTGACATACCTCGTTCAACATTATTCGGCACTTTCCGGATTCCTTCCTCGCTACTTCGAACTAATCGTAGATACATCAAATTTACATCATTTCCATCAAGGACAACTTCATCAAGTAGGTTGCCATCAACTTTATCAAGTAGGTTGCCATCAAGGCGAACACTCGTGCATCATATTGCCAACAACATGCCCTCGAGGTCAAGGTGACATCAAGACCTTTTTCTCCATTTGTAAATATGGGGTGTGATAATATTAATTTGTAAATATGGGGTGTGATGATTTTTTAATATTTTATTAATTAACTTGAATTAAATAGGAGAATGTGAGGATTTATGTAAAATATCTTTTTATTAATAAAAGGATATGAGGAAATTTAATAAATCGAAGGATTTTAGGGATAAAAACCTATCCTTTAGGTATGATGAGAGATTTAGGGTTGTTGGAGGATTTTAAGGGATTGAGCATTTAATTAAATGATTTTTAAATTTGTATAAATAGGAAAGGGATTTGTGAGAAAAAGAAGATTGAGTGAGGGAGAGTGGTTGAAGAAGACTTGAATAGCCAAGGCCGTACGCCTTTGGAATTTTGTAAGGGCCATCAATCCGAAATATCAAAGCCAAACAAAGTCTCATAATCTTGTTTTGATATATATACATTTGGAGATTGGTTACAAAGCTATAGTATTTTCTCAAGTTAAATGTATATATATATATGAATGAGGAATTAATTATTGGAAAGATCGATTAATGGAATCCCGTAATCAAAGAAATGGTGGAATCGATTTATGTGACAAAGTTAAAAGGATTGATTTTAATATAGAAATTGTTATCTAGACATGGGCTTTTTAATGGTTTTGTTATATCAGTTTGAATTCAATTAATTGCAAATGAAAGGAGAGCACCAGCGTTTAGTACAAGTCTCATAGCAGTAAAGCTTTTTGAAACTGGAGGGATCGATAGCGTAAATTGCTATTCGATGCATGCATGGTGGAATGTTAAAATCCGTTCAAAGTTGAAAAGGGCGCAGGTGACAAATACATAATGAAATTCGATTTTCCAAGCCGTGGAAAATTCGATGAGGTAGTATTACATTGACATTTGATGTGATATATATATATAGTGCTGAGTTTGGATGCGTGCGTATCAAATCGAATTTAAATGAGACCACACGCTGTTTTGGTTGCATAAATTGCATAAATCATGAGAAGTGTATAAGCAAATTTTGTTTTAAGAGCGAATCCGGGCGTTGAAGCCTGCTTGGGTCGATTTCATGGCTCTAACAGAGTTTAAACTCATAGTTTGTTACCATATATAAAAATGTCAAGTTGCATATGAAAATTGAACCTTGTTTTGTGAGCCGAAGCGCAAAGCTAGCCTATCGATGTATGAATGTTAGGAACTCGGATATAGAACGATGCAATAGAAAGTGTATCCATTCCTCTTAAAAGTGGTAATAATACGTATTCAACAAACAAGTAACAAGTGAAGAGATAAATCGATAAGGCATGCTCTTTTGTCATTGTAATGAAATGTTTTTTTACGTTGGCAAGTAAAACAAATGGTATGGATGCCGCTCGACATTCTAGCTAATAAACGAAGTGATGATTTTTTATGTTAAAAGCGCAAGTTTAATGTCATCCGGTTCTTAAATCATAATCAGAAAGTTTTATGTTAATCTGTGAATTGATAGCGCAGAATTGAAGAGCAGGTCCGATCTACATTGAAAGGTAAGTTTGTTGGTAATGGACGCATTGTTGAAAAAATGTCATGAAATGTTAAGATTTAAATCCGTAAATAATGTCGGCAAACGTATGGAATTAAAATATATAAGTTGCCAATTAGAATATACCAAGAAGGCGCACTTTTTAATGGAACTCAGCATGTAAGAATGAAATTGAACGGTGGGATCATTGAATGGTAATTGGATTAAGGCCGAAAAACAATGCATGTCAAGCTTTGTTGACCGGGTTGAGTAGTGTTGTCACATTTTTACATCAAAGCAGTAATCAAGACTGGATTGGATTTAAAAGGAATTTTAAATTGTTGAATTTGCCAGCCGATGAAGTTGAGAACGCCGGTAGGTACATTTGTTTGATTAAATTTTGACAGAATGAAATTTGAAAAGGCGCATGGTTGAAAGATGACATGAATGATGAGTATGGAAAGTCTATACTCATGGGATTGGAAATGAACTTTTGCACAAAGTTATGTTTCAGGATTTCAGCTCTATGAAATGGGAATGAGTCCCGATGAAAGTATGGTGAAAGTTTTGGGATAATGTATATAATTCTGTGAATATTGGTATGGTTAAGGAAGCATTCAAAGTTCATGATCAAGGTACTTAATTGGGATTAACAGTTTTGGACTTGAGCTGATCCAAGTTGGTTTGATTAGTATATTGTGATTTATGCTTCCAAATGCAAAATGGTGTAGTTGTTGAATATGTCGAAAATTGAAATAAGCTTCCACATATGAATGAGGATTGCTTAATATGAAATTATCAAGATTGGAATTGGTGAGTGAGTTAAATGCATTCTTATATGGGATATTTTAGAGATGGATTTTGTATGTATGGTCCTGCACGCAGTGCTGGTGCAAGCTTGCGTCAATTTTTGGTATCAAAGCTTGGCTTTGTATGAAGGTTTTTGAAAAGCATTGAAGATTGAATTTGACTTTATATCAAATCATGTGTGGAGAGATGTGTATGTGTAGCAAAGGAGGTCGTATCTAACCGATGTACCAAGCAAAACCAAGAGTACGTACCAAGAATTGAAATGGGTATTGTGTTTGGTTAAGTTTGATTTGGTTTCACTCGACAAGAGACGTATTAAGGATTGATGGTTACGCAAAGAAGAAACTCGAGCAAAGAAGGAATTGTTGCTAAAGTTTAAGGATCAAGCCGTAAGATTGGAAGAGAGAATCGCATTTTAAAATCAATGATATGAATTTTATAAGAGGAAGCATAAGGATTTGCCGGAACAACATTTGGCAGAGTGATGAGATTGAAGTAATAAAAAATTAAAAGACAAGATCAGATCGAGATCTGAAGGCAAGGTGATCTCGGGTTTATTTGAATTTGAAGATTGTAGTCTTTGCATTAAAGAAGAAGTATTTTGCAACTCCCAAAAGGAAAATCCATAGAAGACATGTTTAAAATTTCTAACCGTAAAATCGGTGAAAGCATAGGTGTGGCGAAGACCTGAGGAAATCCAATAGAGATTGGATAAGGAAGAGCGTAGTGAATAGGTAGATGTAGTTGAAGCCAGGAAGAGCAAAGGGAAGTGCTCAAAGGAGGTTCCAGATGTAACCAATTGCTTGCCAAAAGACCGAGTGAGGAGGGCTTGGTGAGGTGGGTGGCGGCAGATTGTGACTTGTCAAGAGGCTTTAGTGTAACTCATAGAAAAGTAAGTGAGGGACTCATAGAGATGGAAATGATGATGACTAGTGACGCGCCGTCGCGCAGGTTCTGAAACAAACCACAGCGAAGACAAAAGGGTGCTGACGCGGGCGCTGGCATACAGAGAGTTGTGCTTAAGCAAAGAGGAATATGAAAAGGGAGAAGGCTGAAATAGCGCCTTCCAGCTTGAGGTGTTAATGGAGATGTTGCAAAGAAATGAGGAAGACCGTAAGCGTGGCGTCATAAGAAAGAAGTTGAGATGGCGTAGACCACAAGAGAAGTGGAATCATCGGTGTGAATTTGGCAAGCACAAAGGAACTAAGGGAACTTGAATGTGCTACAGATGCCATTAGAGGATAGAGAAGCTCGAAATGCTGAGCTGTCAAAATAAAGGAAGATGCCGAAGAAGATGTTGAAGTTTCAATATGTTACCGTAAAGTGGACTATTACTTTTTGAAAGTGATGAAGAGTCAGAGGAGTTGAATCATATGAATGATTCAAAGCAAGACGAAGATTTGATGACTGGCATCAAACAAGACCGTAAGGTCTTCGTGATTTAAAACTCGATGATTTGTGTGTGATTGCAAAGTTTGGAAGAAGATAGACAGACGAAAGCTGACAAAGATGTGAAAGAGTACCTTCCAGAAGATGAAAGTTTTGAAGCAGTAGGCCGGAAAGAATCACTACTCGCCAAAGGACAAATGCCGGAAGACATCATTGAGATAGTCAGATGAGGAGAAGTCGAGACTAGCTGATAAAGTCTCAAGAGTTTGGATCAGCGTACCGATAAATGGCGAAGAAGAGAAATTAACGCAACACATCGAAGTGTTAGTTAAAGGGAAAAGAGGTAATAAGAGGCCTTATTATTTTTTTATAATGATTATCTTTACATTGAAGATGTTGTTGCGTACGTTAGAACATATTTAGCATGTGGATAGTCAAATGAAAAAAAGAAGAGGAAGAACATCTACCGAAGGATGTCCATGGATAGATTGTCAAGTTAGCTGCTGACAAAGGCTTGTCATCAATGATAATCAGAAGAAATTACATGGTAAGCAAAGGAATGCTGCAGAGGGAAAGGAAGATTGGGAGGCCTTAACATCCATAGTGACAAGAAGAGCAACATGTTTTATTGAAGATGTTGGAAACAATCAAATGATGAGGACATACTGGACAAAGAAATTGAGATGATAAGGAGATTAATGGTAAAAACATCCAGAAAGACAACAAAAGAAAGAAAAGAAGAACGACAACAAGAGAATGACAGTGAAAGACCGCAAGAGCAGAGCAAGGTAGCACTACAAGACAAAAATATGGAACCTGAAGACAAATGGGGCGAGATGACAACAAAAGAAGAAGCAATCGACAAGCACTAAGATTTACAAAATAAAATCGTGGGATCCAGGAGGATATCCGTACTTACACCGTGGTCATGAATTTTTCACATGGGGAGTCTGATGCAGACATCAAGACCTTTTTCTCCATTTGTAAATATGGGGTGTGATAATATTAATTTGTAAATATGGGGTGTGATGATTTAATATTTTATTAATTAACTCCGAATTAAATAGGAGAATGTGAGGATTTATGTAAATATCTTTTTTATTAATAAAAGGATATGAGGAAATTTAATAAATCAAGGATTTTAGGGATAAAAACCTATCCTTTAGGATGATGAGAGATTTAGGGGGTTGTTGAGGATTTTAAGGGATTGAGCATTTAATTAAATGATTTTTAAATTTGTATAAATAGGAAAGGGATTTTAGGGAGAAAGAAGATTGGAGTGAGTGAGAGTGGTTGAAGAAGACTCTGAATAGCTGCTGTACGCCTTTGGCATTTTGTAAGGGCCATCAATTTGAACATCGTGCCAAACAAAGTCTCATAATCTTGTTTCTTTTGATATATATACATTTGGAGATTGGTTGCAAAGCTATAGTATTTTCTCGTTAAATGTATATATATATGAATGAGGAATTAATTATTGGAAAGATCGATTAATGGAATCCCGCAATCAAAGAAATGGTGGAACGATTTATGTGACAAAGTTAAAAGGATTGATTTTAATATAGAAATTGTTATCTAGACATGTGCTTTCGAATGGTTTTGCTATATCAGTTTGAATTACCAATTGCAAACAGCGAGAGCACCAGCGTTTTAGTACAAGTCTCCATAGCAAAGCTTTGAATTGGAGGATCGATAGCAATTGCTATTCGATGCATGCATGGTGGAATGTTAAAACTCGTTCAAAGTTGAAAAGGGCTAGTGACAAGCATAATGAAATTCCGATTTCCTTTCAAGCTGTGGAAAAATTCGATGAGGTAGTATTACATTGACATTTGATGTGATATATATATATAGTGGCCGAGTTTGGATGCGTGCGTATCAAACGAATTTAAATGGAGACCACACGCTGTTTTGGTTGCATAAATTGCATAAATCATGAGAAGTGTATGTTGTTTTAAGACCCCGAATCCGGGCGTTGAAGCCTGCTTGGGTCGATTTCATGGTTTCCAATGGGTAGTTTAAACTCATAGTTTGTTACCATATATAAAAAATGCTGGGAAGTTGCATATGAAAATCGAACTCTTGTTTTGTGAGCCGAAGCGCAGGTTTAAATGGTCGATGTATGAATGTTAGAACCTGATATAGAAATCGATGCAATAGAAAGTGGTATCCATTCTTCTTAAAAGTGGTAATACGTATTCAACAAATAACAAGTGAAGAGATAAATCGATGGCGTAAGCGTTCTTTGCTGCAATGAAATGTTTTATGTTGGTGTAAGTAAAACAAAATGGTATGGATGTCATTTCGACATTCTAGCTAATAAACGAAGTGATGATTTTTTATGTTAAAAGCGCAAGGTTAATGTCATCCGGTTCTTAAATCATACCGTAGAAGTTTTTATGTTAATCGCATGAATTGATAGCGCAGACTGAAGAGCAGTCCGATCTATATTGAAAGGTAAGTTTGTTGCATGGACGTATTGTTGAAATAAAGAAATGTTAAGATTTAAATCCAGAAATAATGTGGGCCGGCAAACGTATGGAATTAAAATATACAAGTTGCCAATTAGAATATACCAAGAAGGCGCACTTTTTAATGGAACTCATGATGTAAGAATGAAATTGAACTATGACGGTATTGAATGGTAATTGGATTAAGGCTTTAAAACAATGCATGTCAAGCTTTGGTTACTGGGTTGAGTAGTGTTGTCACATTTTTACATCAAAGCAGTAATCAAGATTGGATTGGATTTAAAAGGAATTTTAAATTGTTGAATTTGCCAAACATGAAGTTGAGAACGCTGGTAGGTACATTTGTTTGATTAAATTTTTGATTGTGAATGAAATTTGAAAGTATGGTTGAAAGATGATATGAATGATGAGTATGGAAAGTCTATACTCATGGGATTGGAAATGAACTTTCAGCAAAGTTGTGTTTTGTGATTTCAGCTCTATGAAATGGGAATGAGTCCTCGATGAAAGTATGGTGAAAGTTTTGGGATAATGTATATAATCTCATGTGAATATTGCAGTATGGTTAAGGAAGCATTCAAAGTTCATGATTGAAGGTACTTAATTTGGGATTGGTTAGAAGTTTTGGACTTGAGCTGTATCCAAGTTGGTTTGATTAGTATATTGTGATTTATGCTTCCAAATGCGAATGGTGTAGTTGTTGAATATGCTCTAAAATTGAAATAAGCTTCCACATATGAATGGAGATCGCTTAATATGAAATTATCAAGATTGGAATTGGTGAGTGAGACAAATGTATTCTTATATGGGATATTTTAGAGATGCATTTTTTGTATGTATGGTCCCGGGTATCGTAGGTCGTGTGCAAGCTTGCGTCGCAGGCACCTCAAATTTCCCCGTTTCTTCAGCTTCCATGTTTTCTTCATTCTTATTCACATTAAAGAATTCTGATTGCTCTTTTAATAACTTAAGGATATTGTTGCTTGTTTCATTCATGTTTTTATGCATTCTAAGTATGATTTACAGTATGCCTTGCTTACTCATGGATAGCCATAGCTCCATCCATGAAATTTCTCTTTGACTGATTAGATTGTCATTTGTTGAACCAAGGAGGTCTTGTTCTAATCTTGCCCTTTGCCTAAGACTATGCAATCTTGTTTTCAAAGTGCCCAATAACTTGAAGTACTATGTTTAGGCGTTCCGACATAGTGATTTGAGTTGTTTGTCTGTCTTAAGTGTATTTCCCCAAAGTCTGATAGCCATTTCCCAAAGTTAGAGAGTTATATATCTCTATGCATGGCTTGAATGTTTATTTATATGTATTGATTAGCTTATAGTTACATTTATCATGATTAATGGTTTGCCCTACCATGTTTATGTCAGCTATTAAACTAGTTATGCTTGAAATCCTTTGTTCTTCACAAACTTGATGTCCATCTTACTCCATTTTTCCCAAAAATCCTTTCTACCTTGAATCAAATCGGCCCTTAAACAACCTTGTATCATCGTCTGATAGCTTTCTTGACCTCTTCGACCCGATAGCCTAGTTGATCTGACATCTTTTTACCTATCTTATATCTTTGATTAGTTTCATCCCTCACAACCTAAAAATCAAAACCAAAAAAACTACTTCATAACTAGCCTAAAATCAGAACACAATAAGAAAACACACAAATATCCCTTACACAAATAGAGAGAGCCCTCTCTGAGTCTAGGAAGGCTAGGTCCTTGGGCTCCAAATACTGGTTTGATGTTACACTGTCATTTGGCTTGCCAATCAGCCAAATCAAAGGACCCTAACATAACGGTGATCACGGTGGGACTCTGAGTGATAAACAAACTTAGTTTCCCTAAACCTTTAGAGACCTTTGAAAATACTATCTTGTTGACTTATCCCACCACTCACTAACATAATGGCGATCACGGTGGGACTCTAAGTGATAAAAAAACTTAGTTTCCCTAAACCTTTAAATACCTTTGAAAATACTATCTTGTTGACTTATCCCACTGCTCACTAACATAATGGAAATCATGGTGGGACTCTGAGTACATGATAGTCTAGCAAAATCTTATAGACTTTTTAGTCCTTCAACATTAAACTCAGACCATCAGCCTATAGAATCATTTAGAGTAAACTCTTTGTTTCACCATCTTAGCAAAGTGATGAATCGGGTTTAGAACACTCTTACAAATAGGCTGCACATAAAAACTCAGAAAAACCCCAAAAAACTCCCTTAGATTGGTTTTTGTCAGTATTGGAGGTGGACCATACACATATACCTCAAAACAACTAAAAATATACCTGGTGACTCCACTAGCCTTCAGTAGGCCTTACTACTTTGCTAAAATTTAGAATACTATCCGATCGACCTATCCCACCACTCACTAACATAATGGCGATCATGGTGGGACTCTGAGTACATAACAGTCTAGAAAACTCTTGTAGATTCATTAGTCTGTTAAACTTAAACAGGTAAGCAGTCCATAGAATCATTTAGAGTAAACTCTTTTTGTTATCACCACCCTAGCAAAGTGATGAAACAGGTTTAGAATACTTTAATAGACCATAGGCTACACATAAAACTCAAAAAAGCCCAAAAAAATTCCTAGATTGGTTTTCCCTAGTTACTGGTGGTGAACCATAGCTACATCTTTACAAAAACAACCAAGTTCCACCTGGCGACTCCACTAGCCTTCAGTAGGCCCAAAAACTCCATAAAAGACCAATTTTTTTTTTTTTTTACCTTTCTACTAACTCATCCTTCCAAAAACTTAAACTTAGGGTGGAAACCCTGTAATCAGTGACAAACTAAGTAGAACTTAGAGATTCAGAAAAACCTCACCTAAACATAGGAGATAAGCAGAAGCCTTCTTGCCAAGAGAACCATTAGCTTGTCCATACAGCCCAGCAAACTATTGAAACCAAGTGAATCACTCTTCTTTGGAAGTTTCCATCTCAAAGTTTGCTATAAAACGTTTTCCCAAAGCATCTTTGATAGTGTTGGTGGTGGACCAAAGTTCTCATAAAAATCCACCTGGCGACTCCACTAGTCCATCCTTTTTGTTTTGTCCATCCTTCACATTAGTAAAACCTTAGAGAGGCCATTCATCCGAAACATTCACAAATACCATCCTCTCTAAAATCTAGACCCGAAATCTGGCTTCACGAAGAATCAACACCAGATCTCATCCAGACCCAAATCCCCTTATCATAGTAGACGACCCAGAGAAGATTTTGTGGAAATCTTCCGAAACTGGCAATTTAGCTACCGATAGGTCCATCCGTAAAACAAGATCTGTGCATGAACATCGCACTGCCTTACCGAATTCCCCCTTTGACTTAGAATCAGCAAAAACCCTTTTTAGAAGCAATCACAAAGTAAGATAGACTTTGACAATCTTGAACCCCTAGATCTGCCACAGAGTCCTAGTAGAGAAGCCTCACCTACCACACCTCCTGACTCTCAGCTTCTCCTTCACTTTGGCTCCTACCATCCCAGATCTGCTCAAAACTAGGTCACTAGTCCAAGTACATCCGCCGCACCTATCCAAACCACTATTGTTCAAACCACCTCAGTTCATCTTGTAAGCCCTCATTTTGTACATCATCCATTAGTTCCCATCATGGCAGCTTGGTATGCACCCTTGGTGTTGCCACAACCTTTGGCTCCCTTACAAAATGACTATCAAGCCAAAATCCCACACTTTACCGAAGATGAGACTACCACAGCTCAACATCATGTAGATAGGATTAGCGATGCCTTTGAATACATGGAAATAGAAGACAAGACCATCAGAATGAGGATTTTCGCCGAAAGCCTGGGTGGAGAACCCAAAAAATGGTTTAAGAGCTTAACTCCAAACAACATCCACAATCTCCCAGAACTCTACCAAATCTTCATAAACAAGTGGGAAATCCGAAAGAACCCCATTCAAATCCTGTCAGAGTATAAAAATCTAAAACGGGAAAATCGGGAAAGTGTCCACGGATACTGCACTAGGTTCAACAGTGTGTATAACACCCTCCCACCTCACTTCAAACCCCCGCTTGGTTCAGCCTTGGCAAATTTCCCTAAGGGTTTTGACCCAAAGATGACTTATCAGGTAAGAGACAAGGACCCCCCTACCTTAGAAGAAATGCAAAAAGTAGCCATAAGGGCAGAAGCCAACTCAGCAAAAAAAAGAGCTAGGACGAGATCAGAAAGGAAAGTCACCTACCGGGATGAAATCTCCACTTCAGCTCCTCCCTTAGATCCTAGAATAGATGAATTAGTCAGGTCCATGGCCAAAATGTGGGAAAATATAAGTGAGAAGACCCCTCTTAGGGACAACTAGCCAAACCCTCCAAACAGAAACCGGAACCAAAATTTTAGGAGGGAACAACCTCAAAACAAACCAAGGGAAAATGACCAACAAATTAGGGCACCATTTAATGAAAATTATGTAGAAGAAGATGATAGGGATACAGAAACCATTGATGAAAATCATTTGAACCTCATAGCGTCTGATAATGAGAGTGAGGTGTACCTCACAGAAGAAGAACAAGCATTTTTCTCTCCGAATCAGGATGAAACCAACTATGAATATCCAGAGGATCCTGCCATAGATTTTCAGAATGCCATAGTAGAAGCTCATAGGCAATATGACCTTAGAAGCAGAAAAAATCAAGACAACTCCAAGAAAGGTAGCTCAGACATGGCTAAAACCCATGATACCATCCTTAAGAAAGCAGTGAATAGCAAAAAAATCATGGTCGGGAAAAATGACCAAAACAAAGATAGAGTTACCCAAACTAGTCGTGACTCAGATGCTCCTAGTACTTCCACAAATATTCCCGAGGTGGCTGTGACAAACAAAATCCTGAAACAGAGCCAGCAAACTCAGAACATAGAGAAAGTCATGGCTGAAAAATTTGAAGAAAACATGTCTAAACTACAGCTACCTTTTAGTTTTGAGGGTGAAATCGCCAAAATAAAGATCACCATGCCTCTTACCGAGCTCATCACCAAAAACTCTTACAAATCCCAACTGTTGAAGGTCCTGAATATAGGAAATGATGCCAACACCCTTAATCTAGCTGATGACACTCCTGAAGTGTTGTTTGGTCTGAAAATAGAAAGAAAATTTCAAGAAGGAACCACTCTTCCCTTTCACATCAGTCTAAATATCCATGACCAAATCCTTCACAATGCCATGCTAGACTTTAGAGCCTTGCATAATCTCATGCCGAAGGTTGTAATGGACAGATTAGGCCTGGAAATCACAAGACCATACAAAGACTTGTATTTATTTGATTCGAGTAGAGTCAAATGCCTAGGTTTGATCAAAGACCTTTGTTTCAGTTTGGCCCAAATACCTGCAAAACATCTAATTATGGACATAGTGGTAGAAGAAATCCCTCCCAGGTACGAAATGCTTCTATCCAGATCTTGGGGAGCCAAACTCCAAGGAAATATTCAACTGGATATGTCCTATGCCACTATTCCTGTGTTTGACCAAACAAGAATACTCTATCGAGAGTCACACGTGAAATACACGATCAGTAGCCAAGAGAGGCCAGATAACATCCCAATTTATTCCTCGCATTCCGACCTGAACTCGTTTATTCTGCACATTGATGAGGACATTGAAGAACAGTCAGAAGAAATTGAAACAAACTTAGACCCACCACATCAGCTGCCCCTAGTTCTCTATGATGAACTAGACACTCAAAACTACCATGATCATGAATAGCTATGTCTTGAGGAAAGCAAGTGTGTTCCTTTTGAAGCAGAGATAGAGCAAGAAGCACACACCATTATGTACTATCAAGAAAATCACTTAAACCTTAGTCAAACATTAGCAGTAACATCGGGAATTTTTTTTAGAACAAAGGCATTAGAAGACTTACATATCACAAACCTATTCGGAACTCAGGAGTAGGGAAGCTTAATGTTTTTGCCATACCTCAAGGATTTACCATCACATAACCCTACCACTGCAAATGAAACCTTGACTGTGGCCATAACAGCTCAGAATCCTGAAAAAACGCCTGATAAGCTTCCTATGAGCAAAGATGATAACTGTAGTCCAAGTATACCTGAGTTATTTGAACTGGCTAATATTCTGTCATTCCACCAAAGACTTAGAACTGCTAGGATCGGAAATCTCATGCAAAATACTACTTCATACAGAGAAAACAGTGAGAAACACTATGCATCTACTGTAACTCCAAGAAACAACTTCGACAAAAGGAAATATAAAAATCTGAACCAATCAGTAATAATCAAAGATAAAATAGCTGGTCATAGGATCTGTTTTGATTTTAGAAACACTAATGCACATCCCTATAACAAAAATTTTATCCTTCCTGCCCAGGACCATGATATACCGATGATAAGTGCTTTTAATCATATGTCTTTGCAAGATGATGTTTCAGGTTATAGACAAATGATTCCCTTGCAAAGTAGACAGCTCAAATATTTTTTCCAGTATGCTGGAAGTAGTTCCAGTTTCAGACTCAGAACTGCAAAACCACCGGATATCAAAAATATGCTCCTAAAAGCCATGTTTCCAGTCCTGAATTTGTGCATTTTAACATACCTTGATGATGTCATTATCTATTTCAAAAATGACAAAGAACATATGCATTACTTAAAGAATATGTATAGTAAAGGAAGGAGCGGAAATCAGAGGTATAAAGAGGTACAACGGGAAGATACGGGTTCGTTCAAAGATTCTTGCATGAATCCTTATGTCATGCTAGAAAGAGAAAATTTTCCAAATTTCTCTTTTCAGGAGTTGAGTGGACCAAGAGGGGTAAGAGATCCTTATGAGGATAAGATGCTTAAGTTTTTCCATTTCCAAGATTTCTGAGTTTAAAACATTTTCAATCATTGTATATACCATTGTTTGAAAATTAGATAAAAAGCAGAAAAGTCAAAAAACAATAGAAAATTATAAAAGAGGGCGGTTTGAAGGTAGAAAAAGGCCCCATGTTCAAAAAATAGTCATTCAGAAAGCGCACAAGCCTAAATGCTGCTACTAGTGCTCAAATGTCTTGTTCAGTTATCTAGCCTAATCACAGCTGAACATGTTTTAAATTTATTTGTTGATAATTTAGTGAGTGGAAAATATGGTCAACATTGTGTAAGTTTGACTTATCAAAGAGAGTAGATTAGGAAAAGATACTCATTCCACATGCTCAAAATAGAACCAAAGAGGGAAAGCGGGGATGAAAAACAAATTGTGCATCCTAGCCTTGTTTTTCCTAGTTTCCATTTTATGAAAAATAATATTTGTGTGCAGCTTGTCTTTCATGCCGCAAAATACATGACAAATCAGACTATCTAACCCTGATTTGATCATTTTTAAATTTCATGTTTAGATTAGAGAAAAAAATCCTGTCAAACAACTTAACCTTGATAGTTGATCTAGCATAGGTAGATTAATGAAGGAGTTCATCAGTTTAATCTGAGCTCCTGGCAGATATAAGTGTAGAACTAGATAAGGCTCATTTTTCAAAAAATAAAAAATATATATTGTCAAAAGGGTTGCTAGTCCAAATGCACCCAAAGAAAGAAAAAATGTTAGGAAAGATAATGGGGTAGGTAGAAATATCATTGATGCTAATCATGTTGTCATTTCTCAGAAGTAGCATCAAGGAAGGATGAAATTGGCGCCAATGGGTAAGGCACTGGTCTTCAAAAGCCAAAGATCTAAAATTCTAGACACCTCCTGAAAAGGAGCTACCCTCCCCAAATGGAGCCACTGTTAGTCAGAATTATTTTTCACTTGTTGGTGATGACTAGTTATAACAACCAAGTTTTCTAGTAGCTGATCTAAAACATTGTCAAATTTTCCAGCTGGAAAACACCCACAAAATTTGTTTCCCTCTTACCTTTTCAGTCTGCCCATGACAAAATGAAACCTCATTAATCAAGTCCTATCTAGCCTCAGCCATACTATTTTTCCCATCAGCTCCAAAGAAAAAATTAAAATATGTCCAAAGAAGTTTCCCCTAAGTTAGGTAGTGGCGCTTTAGGCATCTCTTCTTTGAAAAACTATCCTAAAGCCAAATAACCTCTATCTGCTATAGACTAGTCATAACAAACCATTCCCATTCTGCGAACAAATTTGGTTACAACCCTAGGTCGCGCCACTAATAAACCCTCAAGTCTCAGCTATACATGTACCATAGGTCAAACTAATTTTAGGTGGTTTTACAGTGTTTTCATGGATCTTTTAGGAACATAAGCATACCACCATTTCCAGAAGATAGTATTTGTTTCCACACAAGAAGACATCTGCTTCTCATGTGACTTTGAGCCTGGAATGTAGCTACAGGGAAGAGAGTTGTTTCATTAATCTCCTGCGATCACAGTCAAAGGTTAGTAAATTATGAATGACAAGAAGCGCTTTGGAAATACTAACCAAACTGCCTATGATGCCTAAAGAAGCACAAAGACATTTGAGAAGCAGAATTACATGCCTTAGAGAAGTGCTCATCTTAACTATTATCAATTTTTCATTCTTCAATGGCTCAAGCATGAAAAGATAGTGAAAGGAAAAATAACATTGTTAAAGGCTGATGAGATGGCATGACTCGAAAAATGTCCTTCATTTTATGAGTAGAGGGATTGAAGACTAAAAAACCTCCTTCATCTACAAGAAGAGAGTTTTTGAAGACTGAAGAACCTCCTTCATTTTATAAGTAGAGGGTTAAGAGCGCCTCCTTCATATATAAGCAGAGGGCCAGTAGATAAGGTTTGATTTTAAGAATTTGCACTGACTAAAGGACATTTTTTGGCATACAGTGAGACAACAACTAAGATTTTTTGAGGTAAAAATGATGTTAAAGGCAAGGGCAAAGTAGTAGTGCTTTTAAAAAAATTGTTTACGGGAGTTTTCTCTGTTATTAAATTACTATGTGAAGCTAGTGGGTTCATCAGCAATGAAGGAATATTATTAAGTTGATGGCCAAAGGAGCCAAAGGGGTCTTGGTCCCAGACTGACCTCTGCCATCATGTATAAGGGAAAACACTAAGAGTGATGATTTCTTTTCAAAAGGTACTGTTCTTCCTGTTCAAAGGGAATTTTCTTTCAAAATTACTCATCATAGTGGGCAGAAGGCGATTTGAGTTTAGTTTTCCCAAAAAGACATTGCAACTAAACACACAAGCTCACAAATATGTAAGAAGGATTATGGCAGGAGATTCAAGATTCTGGAACAACATTCAAAGCCAATAATGCAGGCCATTGTTACGAATGAAGGCATTCTCCTTATGAAAATAGGTTAAAGGTACCTTGCTAATGCAGTTTGAGTAGAGAAGAAGTTTTCAGAAGAAGTGCGCTCTTGATGGACAGATGATAGTAAAGCTCAGGTGAATACAACTAGGCCTCACTCACAGTTAAAGAGAAACATCATTTGGAGAATACATCTACAGTCCCTATATGGATTTGAGCCAGCTTCCTTCTAACAAGCAGATATAATCATAAAGAACAGAAACTGCCAAATCAAGTTTTCAAGAGATAGGTCATCTCCTTGCAAAATGGCAAAGATGCTTCACAAATCATTGGTCCTCACCAAGTGATGATTAGCCTTTAAAGTGGTCGACTCACTATAAAAGAAAAGATCACAGGCAAAGACCTCCAAAAGAAGTCACCCACAGTTTTTCAGAAAGGCCCGGTCGAGTTTGGGTTTGTTTTTTGTTGAAAAAAACACGAATGATAAGATTGGGGTTCCTTTTTAGTTCGCAAACCAACACCTTCTTTTAAAAAAAGGCAACTTACCAAACAAACCCTCACAAAAGTAATCACGAAGAGGTATTAACTTGTTCACGTTCAAAGGAGGATAAAGGGACTGTTGCAAACCCTTTTAAATTTCTCAAAACACAAAGCAACACTCCTCTTGTTATTCACAAGACCGGAGAGGAAGTGTTCGGGCAAATTCACAAAAATTTCGGGCTTGAATACTGCGCGGTGTGCCTGTAGACTTGCGCGGCACGTTCAGGCAGAGTTTTACCAAAGGGTTTCACTGTCGCACGACGCGCGTGTAGCAGCGTGCGATGCGCCTGTAGGCGCCGGTCACGACTGCCCGTCGGTGAACCGACAACCTTCCATTGCGCGGCGCCTTCCCTATTGAATGTGTCGTGCATGTTTTAAATGCTCAAAGCATCTCCAAAAAGTCTCGAAGTTGCTCAATTCCTCAACCAAAGGGCTGCCATCCATTTTCAAATGTATTTTCGTTTCCTTACTTGCTATGATGTAGCTGCTAGATGGTGTTTGAAATAGTGAAAGTCTTGGTGAAAATCAAGGTGATTTGTGAGTATTTCAAAGAAATTTGTTACAGTGGAAAGGAGGGTTGGTTTTTCTGTTTAAAACTCTAAATTACTGTGGTTTTGACTGCCCAATATTGACATAATAGAAGCAGTGTGTTTGTATTGGTGTCTAAAGGCCTGAACACTGCCCTCAGAACAATGCTAAAACATAAACCTGCAAGTCAGAATTTACACAGTAGTGAAGGTTTTGTCAAATTATGAAGGTGACCTTACTATGATAAAACAAAGCTAAAATCTCTTTCAACAAAATATACTGGTGAAAACGGTGTTAGAAGGTGAAGCAGTGTTTAAAGGGAGGAAAAACAGGGTTTGAAAAGCAAAGCAGTGGGCCTAACTTCAACAGCAGTGATCATTGTATAAGTGCCTTACTATTTCAAAAGTCATCTCTGTGGGGTTAAAAAACAAAAACCACTATTTGCTCCTTTGTTCTATAAAGCAGACTTTAGTGAGTAAAGCAATTAAATCAGTTTGGAGGTGTTGTTGTTTACCTGTGTGTGAGAAATAGTGAAGACAAGGAGGGTGTTTTGATTGAGAGGAGTATTTTGCCTCTGTCTAAATACTAGGTTGCCTAGCTTACACCAAAACACCAAGAGCTCTGTGATCTTACCCAAACACCGAAAATCACTTGACTGTGTATGCATTTTAGCTGACTATGTACTTGTTATTAAAATTATTTGTTGATTGGCATACAAAGGGGAAAGGCAGTGTTTTGGGAAGAGAAGAGACCTAATATCAAAGAAAACATTCTACACAGCATTTGAGGAAAATTTTCCTTGATGAAACAGTGATTGACAAAGAAGACAGATTTTTGTTTGAGAAAACATTCTTGAAAATATTTTTGAGGCAGTTTGGTTTTGCAGAGAGCATCCAGAACAAGGTGCCTCCTAGGCAGGATAGTAGGAGTGGATTGCATAAGAGATTTGAGCCTATTTCCACTGAAGAAGTGAATGCCCACCCATCAGTCTTGTTCAATTTCCATAAGGTCGGGTGCTTAGATTTTTGTCAAAGGGTGCAAGAGGTGAAGAGTTTTTCTCCTTTGACACATCTTTGCGCTTTAAGGTTTCAAGACAAGCATTTCCAGTTGGTAGGCCTTAACTTCAAAGTTTCTCCAAGGTCCATCTCCAAGGCCACTAAAATCCCCTATATTAGTGGAAATGGTTTAATCAAAGCCATTTGGACTCAGAAGATTACAAGACTTTTCTAAAGCCTAAGCACAAAGAGTCATGTCCTTCTATTTTCCCTTTCTCATATAATTTAGCCAGCTACGCCCCCCTCATGAAGATCATCATGAAATACTTCACTTGTGAGGGAAGATTCTCCCGAATCTATGCTTATCACATTCGACTACTCATGCATTTCACGAGGACCAAGCTGCAAAATATTCCTTTCTTCTTACACAAAAGCATTGAGAAAATGGCCTCCACTGTTCAGAAGAGGCCTCCTTCACAGCAAATAGCTAGTCTCTTCCATCACTCTCTCATCAACATCATCATTCTTCATCATCTTGAAAAGAGAGAGGTCTCCTGGGATACTTTCATCACCCATACGGATTTCTCCACTGTCCGTCTAGTTCACACATCCCCTACACCTCCTACTCATCATCCTTCACCTTCCTCTAGCCGACCCATTCCTAAAAAACTCAAGTTTACCACAAAGCAAGAAAAAGGGCCTGAAGAGGGAGAAGAGCATGACCATGATGATGAGAAAGATGATGAAGCGCAGCAGCATGAAGAACTACAAACTTATGATGAAGGTGAGCAGCCTTATGATGACACACAAAAACCAAAAGAGACTGAAAAACAGCATTACAATGAGGAGGAATAAGGACATGAGCAGAGAGAAGAAAGTGATGATGGGCAACAGCAAGGGTAAGAGGAAGAAAGCGTTGAACAACAGCATCACAGTGATGATGAGCAGCAACAAGGGTATGAGGAAGAAAGCACTGAACAACAACATCACAGTGAGGAGGCATAGGAGCAGCATGAAGATGTTGAACAAAGGTATGAAAGTGATGAATAGGGGTAGTCAAAAGATGACACATAGAAGCTACATCACGATGAGCAAGGGTAGCCAAAGGAGATTGAACAGGGGTAGCATGATAGTGCTGAACAGGAGTAGCATGAAAGTAATGAGCAAGGGCAGCCAAAAGATGATACACATCAGCCTCCTCAAGAACAACAGCTTCCTCAAGAGGAACAACAAACTCAAAAAGAAGAGAGGCAAGGTGACAAGGGTAAAGGGGCCATGCCCTCTTCTCCGAAAATGGCCAAGCCCCAGATAGCAAAGAAAAGAGTGCCTAGAGTTGTCACTCCAAATGTGACAAGGGCCCTCCGAAGCAAAGGAAAATTGCCCAAGAAACCCATCATTGATTTGCCCAAGAGGAAGAGCACTAGAATAGCCACCCAAAGCAAAGGGAAGGGCAAGGAAGAAGGTAGTCATGAATAGGAGAGTGCATTCAACATCATTCAAATCCAAAGCGATGATAGTGATAATGAAGCCCAGATTCTAGAAAACCTCTTGATCCATAGAGAAAGCCAAATTGATGCCTTGAAGGATGATCTTCATAGAGCTAGGAATTTCAATCAATTTTTGCAAATCCAAAATAAGCAAATGAGTGTCCATATGGCTATTTATGAGACACGGGCGATCAAATACAAGAAGGGGGCCTCCAAAGCCCAAGTGAGGTTGGAAGAATTCATGGGTTATTTCGATGAAAGTGAAGGTGAAGATCAGCCTAGGCGAAAGAGGCCAAGAACCATGGAGCTAAAAAAGGCTCTTTAGAAGCAAAAAGAAGAGGAAAATGCCCTTCTCCAATGTACCCCTCTCATTGCATTGTTCGAACAAAGAGATAGAAAACAATAGGGAGGCATGGCTTGAGAGAGTCAATGACCACTTGGAGAAGAAATTAGAAAAGGAAAACAGGGATTTAGACCTTCAAAGGAGAATGATAGGGCATTATAAAAAGTTAAATCAGTTTGTCCGACGCAAGTTGAAGGCTAATCAAGAAAAACCCAAGGAGGCTAAAGGGAAGCGCCCGGCACAGAAATTGAGGAAAGACACCTCAGGACTTCAGATTTTGGCCTCTGCTTCACAACATGTTGCTGAGAACCCTTGAGGGTCATGCTCACCAATTTTGGGCAAATTTTGACATATTTTGGTTTTTTGTCATTTTTGGGTTTTTGGCCAAAACTCATGGGCTTCGCCATTTCAGTTTGGGGGATCATCAAAGGATTAGAATGGTATCATTAGATGCCATAATTTTAGGAGCACATACTCAGTGACTTTTAGGACATTTGAAGATCATTTTCTCCCCCGAAATGGCGAAAAATTCTCGCTTTTTCTACACTCTGCCTAGTCTATCAGCAAGCCTTATTTTTTGGTTTTTTACGCACAGGCCTGTTTTTGGAGGACTTCTAAGCATCATATTGGGAAAATTAAAGTTGTACCAGAAATTAGACACTCAGAGATTTCCAAAAAGCTATCATGAGCCTTTTGTCGACATCGGGAAGGCTGCCAAAAGTTTCCAGCAAGTCAGGGGACCTTTTGCTAATGTATTTTTTGGGTATTTTTGTAAAAATTGAACCTTTAAAAACTAATTTTTCGTCATGTGCGTTTAGCTATTTTTGCACATGAGAAGTTATGAAAAGTCAATTTATTTCCCTCTTTTAGAATTTTTTAGATATTTTATGAGATATTTTATGCCTTGGGCTTTGCAAACCCTCAAGGACAAAATAAGATATTTTGGATAGGCCAATGAGATTCCAAGTTGAACTAAGAGGTTTTCCTCACTTTGGCCTATTTATTCCAAAGGATTTCATTGTAAACAAGGCTGAACTTGATAATAGAAGCAATATATGGTCATATAAGCTTTGGAAGAAATAGTTGTCTCATGCTTTTGGATAGTCTTTTGGATGTTCTTGGATATGAAAGAGGATTGTTGTTGGATTTCATGACTTGGTAGAATGGTATAGTGTCTCTCTCTTTGTTTTGTTTCCTAGTTTTCATTCATAAATCCATGTTCTTGCTTGTTATAGGACAGTAGAGAAAAAATTTGAGACATGCCCTTGGAGGCACCTCAAATTTCCTGTTTCTTCATAGCTTCCACGTTTTCTTCATTCTTAGTCACATTAAAGAATTCTTGATTGCTCTTTAATAACTTAAGGATATTGTTGCTTGTTTCATTCATGGTTTTATGAATGCTAAGTATGATTTTTGGTATGCCCTGCTTACTCATGGCTAGCCATAGCTCCATCCATGAAATTTCTCTTTGACTTATTAGATTGTCATTTGTTGAACCAAGGAGGTCTTGTTCTGATCTTGCCCTTTGCCTAAGACTATGCAATCTTGTTTTCAAAGTGTCCAATAACTTGAAGGGTATCGTGTTTAGGCATTTCGGCACAGCGGACTGAGTTGTTTGTCCGTCTTAAGTGTATTTCCCAAAGTCTGATAGCCATTTCCCAAAGTTAGAGAGTTATATATCTCTATGCATGGCTTGAATGTTTATTTCTATGTATTGATTAGCTTATAGTTACATTTCTCATGATTAATGGTTTGCCCTACCATGTTTATGTCAGCTATTAAACTAGTTATGCTTGAAATCTTTTGTTGTTCACAAAATTGATGTCAATCTTACTCCATTTTGCACAAAGATCCTTTCTACCTTGAATCAAATCGACCCTTCAACAACCTTGTATCACCATCTGATAGCTTTCTTGACCTCTTCGACCCCATAGCCCAGTTGATCTAACATATTTTTACCTATCTTATATCTTTGATCAGTTTCATCCCTCACAACCTAAAACCCAAAACCAAAAAACCGACTTCATAACTAGCCTAAAATCAGAACACAATAAGCAAACACACAGATATCCCTTACACAAATAGAGAGAGCCCTCTCTGAGTCCAAGAAGGCTAGGTCCTTGGGCTCCAAAGATTGGTTTGATGTTACACTGTCATTTGGCTTTCCAATTAGCCAAATCATGGGACCCTAACAGAACAGTCTGGTTATTGCAATAGGTAACAATACAACTACCTTCAATTTTAATGACATTGTCTCAGCCTTGCTATCGAAGGAAATGAGACGGAGAAATATGGAGGGTCAAAATGGAGATGCCTTATCCATATGAGGAAGGTCCCAGAATAGAAACAAAAATAAGGTTTCGAGTGGGAGATCTAAATCTCCTGGAAAGTTTGTAAAGGTGTGCTGGAAATGCTGAAAGGAAGGGCACTGCAAAAAGAAATGAAAATCTAAAGCTCGTGAGAAAGGAAAGGGATCTGATGATGCTCCTTCTGCAGAGGAAAAAACCACCTCGAATGAAGGCAGGGATGTGTATTTGGCTTCTTCTTCAAATACACATGTAGATCATGAGTCATGGTTGATTGATTTGGGTGCATCCTTTCACTTCACTCCTCATAGGGAGTGGTTCTGCAAGTATGAGAAATATGATGGTGGTGATGTATTCTTAGGTGATGACAGGAAGTCCAGAATCATCGGACATGGAAAATTCAAGCTGAATCTACAAGGTGAAGGGATTAGAACATGTCCTAGTGTTCTACACATTCCTGCATTGGCCAAAAATCCAATTTCTATAAGCAAGATGGATGATGCAGGTGTAAAAACAGTGTTTGAGAAAGATTCATGTAAGATGGTTCGAGAAGCACTAGTATTAATACTGGGAGATCGGATTAGAACTCTGTACAAGCTTTAGGGCAGCACTATTATTGATGGGTGCAACAGTTCTGTGGTTCTCGAAAGTGGAGTGGAAAGCCTAGCGGTCTCTAGAGAAAAGACCATGCTATGGCATCAAAGGCTTGGACATATTGGAGAGAAGGGCCTTCAGATAATGCATGGAAATGGTATGGTAGAAGGTATGTCTAATAGCTCTCTAGATTTCAATCTCTATGAACATTGTGTATATGGGAAGCATAATCGGGTGAGTTTTCCTTCTGTTTCTAATAGGGAAAACAAGATATTAGAGCTTGTGCATATTGATGTGTTTGGACCTGTGTCAATTCCATCACTGGGTAATTCTGTGTATTATGTTTCATTCATAGATGACTTCTCAAGGAATACATGGATATATTTCTTGAGGAAGAAATCTGAAGTCTTTGACAGATTTAAAGAATTTAAGGCTCTGGTGGAAAACTAGACAGAGAAGAAGATAAAGGTGTCAAGGATAGATAATGGTGGGGAGTTCTACAAGAATGAATTTGAAGAGTTCTGTAAGAAGTGTGGTATAGCATAGTAGAAGACTAATCCATACACACCTCAAGAAAACGGAGTTGTAGAAAGAATGAACAGAACGTTGATGGAAAAGGAAATAAGCATGCTGAGTGGTACTAGGTTAGGACAAGAATTCTGGGTAGAGGCAGTGGAGACTGCATGTTACTTGGTTAATAGGTCACCTTCATCAGCGTTGGAAGATAAGACTCCACATGAGGTATGAACTGGTAAGAAACCCTCTCTTTTACATCTAAGGGTATTTGGATGTGATGCATATGTACATGTTCCAAAGGAGAAAAGGAGCAAGTTGGATAATAAATTTTAAAGGTGCATCTTTATTAGGTATATGGATGGTTTAATGGGTTACAAGCTTTGAACCTGGAAACAAGGAAGGTTGTGTACAGTCGAGATGTGATGTTTAGAGAGGTGAAAGATGTTGTTAAAGATGACATCCTACCAAAGGAACCTGAAAATATAGAGTTTGAGATAAACGAGGATTAATCAGACTCTACAATAGAAGAAGACTCAGAAGAGGAAGAGCCACCAACTCCAGTTATGAGAAGATCAGTTCTAGAAAGAAGACAACCATAAAGGTATAGTCCATCTGATTTTTGTTCAAATTTTTCTTTAACTATAACTGATGTTGATCCCAGAACCATCAGGGAGGCTGTAGATTCATAGGATGGAAAACTCTGGAAGGAGGCCATGGTTGATGAAATGGTATCCTTGCATAAAAATGAGACATGGGATCTGGTGGAGTTTCCGGCTGGAAGGAAGCCCATCAGGAGAAAATGGGTGTTTAAGAAGAATATAAATGTAGAATGCAAGGTGGAGAAAATAAAATCTAGGTTGGTAGCAAAATGTTATTCCCAGGCGCCGGGAATTGATTTTGGTGATATTTTTTCTCCTGTTGCCAAAGTTACTTCTATTAGATTACTTTTATCTGTTGCTGCTACATTTGAATTTGAGGTAGAACAGATGGATGTGAAGACAACATTTCTTCATGGGGATCTGGAAGAGGAGATCTACATGAAACAACCTGAAGGCTTTATGGTGAAGGGGAAGAAAGAACTAGTATGCAGGTTAAAGAAGTATCTGTATGGGTTGAAACAGTCACCAAGGATTTGGTATCAGAAATTTGATACCTATATACGGGGACTTGGCTTCACCAGGAGCAAGGAGGATCATTGTGCCTATTTTAAATTAATTGGTGATCATGTTATTTATTTGGTCTTGTATGTGGATGATATGTTGTTGATTGGAAATGACAAGGAAATTATCCAAGATTTGAAAACCCAACTTTTCTCCAAATTCGACATCAACGATCTTGGTGTTGCAAACTATATTTTGGGCATGGAAATTAAGAGATATCGGGTAAAGAGGAAGCTCTCATTAAACCAGAGGAAGTATGTCGAGACTATATTGCAGAGGTTCAATATGCAGGATAGTAAACTAGTGAATGTTCTGATTCCTATAGGTACAAAGCTGTCTGCTAAACAGCATCCCAAGACATAAGAAGAAGAGGAGGATATGTCCCGTGTTCCATATGCAAGTGCAGTGGGTAGCATGATGTATGCAATGGTTTGTACTAGACCAGACATTGCACATGTAGTGGGAGTATTGAACAGGTTTATGTCAAACCTAGGGAAGGAGCATTGGACAACAGTGAAGCAGGTTTTTAGATATTTGCATGGGACTAGTGATTATGGCTTGTGCTACCAAGGAAGACTAGGATTGGAAAGAGTGTTGGACATTCGTGTTGGAGATCTAGAACAAATAATATCTACAGGTGGGTATGTGTTTAGCCTATTTTGAGGTGCCGTCAGTTGGATGAGTAAAATATAGTGTATAGTGGCTCTTTAAACTACAGAGGCAGAATACATAGCAGCCACTCATGCAAGCAAAGAAGCAGTTTGGTTGTAGAGATTGTGTTCAAGTATGGGGTTGGTGAACAAGCTATAAGGATAGACTATGATAGCCAAATTGCAATTTTCATGGCTAAGAACCTTGCTTATCAGTCAAAGATAAAGCACATTGATGTTCAATATCACTTTGTGAGAGATATGGTTGAGGCTAAAAGGGTTTTTCTGGTCAAGATGGACACCTTGAAGAATGTTACAGATGCATTGACGAAGTTTGTGAGCACTCAGAAGTTCTGTTGGTGTAGATAAATAATGGGTGTCGCAGAGCTGGGCTAATGACTAAGCTCTCTTGTGGCCGCCTGCGGAAAGAAAACAGAAAGTGGGAGAATGTTGGGTATGTGTTATATTCTTTCCATGACTAGTCACACGTGAGGGGGTCATAGGGGGGCGGACCGCCCATGGTTTTGTGCATGGGTTTGCACATGGTTTTGGGGCATGATAGTTTTCGGCACTTGGTATTTTGTAGATCCGGTCAAGGGAACTATGGTTATGTTCTAATCCATGGTTAATGGATTGGGGTTTATGTATGCTTAGACATGTATATATATATATATGTGTTGTAACACTAAAATGAATATAATGAAAAATCAAGTTGGTCGTCCTGATTTGGGATCCAAGGGAAAATCTCTGTGTATATATATTTTATGTTTTATGTTCTCACTATTGTTTATTTTCTATTTTTAAGATTCGTTTGTAGATAATTTCTGTACAGGGTTAAAACATACAATGTGACAACTTGAAATAACAAGCTACCTAAATCGAATTACCATAGTTTTCCCAAATAGAAGCTTTGAAGTACCAGAACATCCAACTCGGTATCTTAAAAACCCAAATCAGCCAGATGGGTGACTGAGAAGTTGTTGAACCGAGACCCCTATAGTTGACATATTTAGTACTATGCCAAATATACAAAAACTCCACTGAGAAACAAATGGAGTATTCATCTGACATAAAAAATCAACATAGGGATATAACTTCCAAACATCAAATAGATAACAAGCATGAACCAAATATGGCTCGTAAAGCATGAAACTCCATAGAGGATTTTAGTACCGGGGTAAGGGAATATGTCATTACATCACATCAAATCAAGGACTTGCACCCCTTAGTATGTTGGAAATGCAAGGTATTGCCTTTAAACCATTTTTTTTCCAATTTAAAATATTTAAAATAAGAAAGCAAAGACTATGGAAAAAAAATTTACACAACTTTGCAGGTTTAAGCAATCTAACGAAAAAAATTCTCCATGGTATAGTTGAGCAATAGGTTTGATAACAAGGACACTACCCACTTTGGTTTGTATCAGTGAATAAATGAAGCAAAGTATGAGCATGAGATGCAGATATGAGGAAACATTCATTTATAGTATCTGTAATCTGACTAACCCAAATCACATAAAATCCATGATTCAGTGTCCTGTACTTGATCGCTCCATCTGCTTGCATTTGTTTTTCTATTATGTGTTTTGGAACATAGCCCACAGAATACATTTTACACTATAAAAAAAAATCGAGACTTACCTTTTGTGGCTACTAGGGGTGCTCATGGTGGTGGACTCGCTTGCTAAGGTGGCTCAAAAATGACTTGCTCTCTAGTGTACAGGTTTGTGAGGGCCGGGGGTTTGCATAATGTTGGGGGAAATAGGATTTTGGAGTTTTTTATAAGCATAAAAGTCTCGGATGAGAGTGTAAGAGAATCCAAACTCTCAGACGAGAGTTATAATAACTCTAGGCCAAGAGTTTTAAAACTCTAGTCTGAGAGTTTACCTAAGAGTTTATGTAGTTTAACTTCGGTCAAGCCCAATCTAACTCTCGGGCGAAACATTAAAAATATCTTGGACGAGAGTTCTAAAATCTCTCGTTCGAGAAATTGATTTGAATATTTTCTCAAATGAGAAATTAAAATTTTCACCCAAATTTTGGCATCCCCCAAAAATTGTTTCCCAACTTCGGGTTTTCACCCTTGACCCCTCATTAGGTTGGGAAATCGATCATGCATGTGTCACTGGTTGCATTGGATATTAATCATGAAGCTTATAATTGCATTGTAGTCATCATGTATTACCCAGTTGAGTTGGTCTATATTAATACTGATCTATTGTAATGCACTACAAACATCATTCGAGGGAGGGGGCCACCTTATGGTGTTAGGTGGATGAGTTGGCACAGGGTCCATGATCTCTCCCTAGCTAGGGTCATGTTTCTTGTACCCCAAACATTTCCCCCTTTCGCCTAGACCCATTCTTGATCTTCCATTAGATCACAATATGGGAAACTGGATAGATTTAGAGATAAAACTAATGTGCCTCCAACTAGCTACGCACCCCATAAATGATTCAGCCACCCTAGCGCCATTGAAACTCTAGCATAAGCGGTGACTCCAACCACTAGATAACAAATCAAATGCCACTCCATGGAAGCCCTACAGTGACTAGATATGCTAATGCTAGCCAACTAGAAGGTTTTATGAGAATCAAGGGTATAGTGTAAAACCAAGAGCCTCAGGCGTTTAACTCTGTCACCACAACTACCAATACTACCTAAAAGAGAAATATGGTGCACATAAACTCTATGTTGATGCAAATGGATTAAAAAAAATCATGAGACTGGCTCAAATGATCTTAGGACCATGTTAAAGAAATTAGTGATTCCCACATCCTCCATCAAGAAATGCATGTAAGCCACACCGCTAATGGTCGAAGAGCTCGCTCGGCGAGCAAAGATAATTTCCTTCATAATTCTATTTCATTGATCCCCTCAACCCTCCAACAAAGTACAAAACCTGCAAAACAAAAAGTTGACACACATAAATGAAACTAACAGGAATATCACCTAGAGACCAACATGTCCATAAATTAAGCTTATGGCCTAGCCCTTTAGAGACAAAATGAACATATCAGAGGATAAAACAATAGAACCATACCTTATTCTGGGATTGGATTTTCGATGAAAAATTATGGACCAATCGACCACACTAACAACATCAATAAACTTCATATAATTACTAATCCCTCCATGAGTCCCCTCACAACTACTCAATATACTAGGATCCCATCTGAATTTTCACAATGTTGAAAAAGAACCATTCCTATCAACACATATACAATATATATCAGCCCCAAATAACGCTCCCAGAATAAGCGAACTTCCAACCTAGTTCCCATCACCTTAAACCCTAATAACAACAGGTCAAATACACAATCTCAACCATCCCATAGTAAATTCATCCAACCACGACCGACATACCACTGTCATTGTGAGTAGCTTCACCTCACCCATAAATCGTGACATCATGTCTAATAAATTAAAAAAAAACCCAATTATGTCTGCAAAATTATTCTTCACATGGAGTTGCATGACCACAAGGTGCCATGCCACCCCCTCTTAAATGGTAAGAGGATAGCTAGGGTGATGAGAACTCACCCCAATCCTCGCATTATAATGCTGTGATATCCCATCAAGTATATGAATTAAATTAATATATGAAAATAAATGTTAAAAATTATAACTTTTTTAATATTATAAATTTTAATATAAATAAATTTTATCATAATATAGTAATCTTGGTAGGACTACATCTTCATCATGTCCAATATATCATCCCGATCTAGCAGGGAATTGAACCATTGACATCACTCCAAAGAGTGCCTTAACAAAGTATCTGATCACTGTCTAACCAAGAACCCATGAACAATATATATATATATATATATATATATATATATATATATATATATATATATATATATATATATATATATATATATATATATATATATATATATATATAAGTTGATAAAATAAATTATATTGAAAAATAAGAAGTTAATTTTTATTTAAAATATCTAATATTTTATTTTGAATATTTAATTTTTGGGATGAAATAAAAAACCAACCATGAATTTAAGAAAAGTTATATTCTTGGGAAGGTAAGAGACACAAATAGTGAACTTGATGTTCTCCATTAAATTAGTTTTTCCAATTATATGGATATGTATCCAAAAATGCTATTCATTTTTCACTTTTGTGTTTTTGTTTTGGTTAATAAAACATATCCATATAGAAAAAGATATTTACTTCCAACTTTTCATGTATATAACTCCGAATATGGCGCATGAGTTAGGGTTCAGAATTTCTCAAATATTCTTTAGGTTACTTCATTTTCTCTAACCCAACTTTTATTTGTTTTTTTATTCTCTAAACTAGGATGATGGCGTGTAAAATGATAGTCATCAAGGTAATGCAAGTACATGTGATTTTCAAAGATACATAAGTTTCGTGTCACACGCATTACACACAAACCTAGAAGAAATTTCATCGGCTATCAATTTAACATAAGTTTGGTGTCACACGCATTACACACAAACCTAGAAAAAATTTCATCACCTATCAATTTATCTGTAAAACGTATGTATATATATATATCAACTAGTAACATTTTAAAGTAATAAGGTTATGAACACATAACGAATAAACACTTTGCAGGTCCCTTGTTATTTTAACCCTATGCTAAAGTTTCAGGGTCATTTAATTTCCTACCATTGATTAAGTTATACCCACCATGATGTGACCCAAGCTCTTAAAAACCCTCCCTTAATCTCTATGTTGATTACATTTTTCAGTGATTGAAAAATATATTCAATGGATATTTATTAAATTCACAGTGGTGGCCAAGTAGCATGAAACTCATCAGCTGCCCTCCTCAGGTTCTTGAATCTTCCAGTCTGCTATATGGAGCCTCTTCGAATGTTGATCTTGATCTTCCTCATTCGACGATGTTAGGAGACTTACGCCGATTATGGGTAGCCAACCGGTTTTTCCCCAACTTCGGTCAGTCATTCGAAGGTTTCGTTACTGGGTGGTGGATCTACAACCTTTCTGAGACGCGAGGGTTTATGTTGGCTTCATTACTTCCTCACTCACTCAACCAAAAACCCTTTCACCTCTTCACCGTCATCGTGCTCATCTAACACTGGAGGCAAACATATTCAGATATTTCAACTTTAGGTAAGATTTGAGGTCGACTGTGGTAATTTTTTGTTAAAAAGGGACTCTCAACCTATGTTTGTCACGGATAACCGTTTGAATTTTTAACTTGTAATGATAACACCTGGTGTTCTTTCCTTCAACATGCTGAGTTTGGAAAAGGTAATATGTGGAAGCCCTCTCGTTTCCCTTCGAAAATGTGCTTCCAAGTTTTTCTTGGATTTTAAATTTCTCTTCGACTGATATTTACCGGTGTGTGTTGGTTACAAAGCATACTTCTCGCTCCATAATGCATGCCTTTAGCACGTCCTTCACAGACTTGGGTTACTCCCAGGTGCATACTAAGTATACCTTCAAGGTTTTTGTTTTGAAATGGAAGTTATGTTCAATTTTTAATTTAAGGTTTTACACCTTGATCATGTATATTATGTCTGGTTTTGTTTGTAAGGAAAAACCCATATGGGGTTTTTACTATTTCTAGTTATTGTTCTCATTTTATGGTTTTTGTTCTTAGACTATATGGATTGGAATATGTGGATTTTTATTTGCGAATAATTTTTTTATTGTAAATGTGATGTAACACCTACGTCTGCTAAGATATTAAGAAGAAATACCCTCACAAGTTTTTTCTTTCATTTTTACCCTCAATGGAATATTTGCTATGTGCTTACCAAAGCTTATTGCTAATTTTCTAACAAAGTATTTTCTAGGGTTCGAATTCCTGCAAAGGAAATGTATAAACCCTTATTTCATGCTTAATTTTTGTTCATATGCATATTACAAAGTTTTCTTCGTTTTATAGTTACCTCAGTGAGTTAATATTTATGCTATCGTTCGTTATTATTTACTTCGTAAATTCTGCTCTTAGGATATCATATTTTCTTGTCTGGTTTATATGAAATATGGTTTGTAGTTTCTTGCAATACTTACTTCCTGGAATTATTATTTGGTTGCTTAATTTTTTTCTTTCTTCCAAAACTCAATACATTATGGCTTCCCTTCTTGGGTATCTTGAACCATGGTCAATCCACGTCCCTTTTTTGTTAATCATTCTTTTGTTGTCACAAAACATGGATGTAAGTTTCATTAGTTTATCGACACTATTTTTTTTTCTACAAAAATAAACTAGCTAATGGCTCAAGGAAGTCGAATACAATTTTCATGCTTTTAATTACTATGATGTGGATGATGTTTTCCTCAAGACTAATTTTAGTTGTTAATAGTTTCGTACTGTTAACTTTGAAAGGTATATATATTGTTCTTAAGTAGACTTTGTACTCTCATACATGTTAAGACCAAACATATTTTCTTGGTTAACCCATTTTTCTCGAGATGCAGAGACGAAATTAAATATTTAGATAACGTTGATCCTAACATTATTCCCTCCCAATTTCAAAGTCAAAATAACACAAAATATTTCCTTATCAATCATTTTATGTTCCTATTATATCAAACTTTCCTAATATATATTTGAGACCTTCATGGTCACATTTATATAACTTTTCATGTTCTTTCTGAACACTACATAAGAACTAGCTAATTTATGCAAAATCACATTCAAATTTACTAATTTACAATGTTCTATTAAAATAAAAACACTGCATTTATTCAACACTTATGTATTATCCTACGTTCTAGAATTTATAGGAAAGACCTTGCCACTCGACCAATGAGGAATAGACTATTACGTCTAGTTCCTCACCCTGCGCTTCTCAGTCTAAAATAGTTTTTTAAGCAATAGTCATCGATTCAATAACATCATGACTCTTCTTTAGTCCAACCTAGAATATTTCTTTATCCACAAAACAATTATGAGATATTGAGTTTCCACTAGCTCTATTCAAGCTCACGAATACTCCCTGAGGCAATGTCCTACTATTTTTTTCTCTCCTCTCTTTTCCTTCCACCCAATTCCCTCAACTCTTGGGAGATGAAAGGAGGAATAAATTCCCTTAATTGATTAACTAACTGGTAAAAGAGAATTACTTGACTATTTCCCGTAATTTTTAAAAATCAACATAGGAAAAGTATAAATTCTCTATTACTTCGATTTATTCCAATCTCAACATTACTCTATTCATAATTACTAAGTTCAGCTAATAACGAAAGTGATTACCAGATATTTACAGTCACTTGGGCAGTGTCAAATATTCCACCCCTTCAATGGAACATTGTCTCTACCCATGGAAACAACTCGGGGTATGCCTCTTGCATAAATTATTTGTTTCCCATGTGGCTTCCTCCGGGCTAAAGTGTTTCCACGATACTTTAACCTAGATGATAGATCGCCTTGGTAGAATTATTTCTCTACTACAAAGTGTACAAAGGGGATTTACAAGGAACTCTTCATCTTGTTCGACCTGCAACAACCACAGGTTAATCATTACTCTGTTCGATTATTGTAAAACACAAATTTCTTCTTTCTTTTCCTAAAAAAATGATCAAAAAAATGATTTTTTATTACTTGTATATCTCACCAATTTATGATATGTCTAGAATCATAAATATATATTTTTTAAAAGCAAGACATGCAACACATTGTGGACTCGTATGTGACTTGGTAGTGTCAGCTCATATTCCACTGGTCCTATCCTTTCCAAAATCTGAACGGGCCCATAGTATCATGGTACCAATTTTTCACAACTTCCTCATCTAAGGGAACTTATTTTAGGTTTAACCCACACATAAACATGGTCACCGACCTGGAATTCTCAGTAAATTATATTTTTATTAGCATAGGAATTTTGTTTGCCTTGAGAAGCTTTTAAATTCCGACAGACTCTTTTTACTGTACATTCCATTTTCTGTGACATATCAAGTCCTAGTATTAGTTTATTCTCACAACTATTCCAATTCGAGGGTACCCAACGTATTTTCCCATAAAGCACCTCAAAGGGCTCATTTTTAATGATTCATGATAGCCTTTGTTATAAGAAAACTCCACCAAATGAAGGTATTATTCCCACTTACTTGGTTTTTGGATTACATACATATGCAACATATCCTCAACCACTTGATTTACTCACTCAATTTTCCCATATCTTTGTAGGTGATAAGAAATATTCTAGTGGATTTGAGTACACAATCCAACCAAGAGTTCTTTACGGAATGTAAAGGTGAAATTTACGTCATGATATGAAATAATAACCCTAGGAATACCATGTAGCTAAAATATATCTGTCATAAATAAATTTTCCACCTAGGTTATTTGGTAGGTGGATTTAACTAGAATGAAATGGGTTATTTTGCTCAATTTATCTACTACCACCATAATATAATAATTTTGTTTCTTGGATTTTGGAAACCCGGTTATGAAATAGAGAGAAATTGTATCCCACTTCCATTTAGGAATGGGCAAGGGATGCAACGAACCAACATGGTGTTGATGTTATGCCTTGACCTATTGACACTCTAAGAATTTTTCTAAATTTTTTGCGAGTCCTTCATCATACGAGGCCAACAATAATCTTTTTTAATTACAGAAGATAAATTTTGATATCTCGGGTCAGTGGTATAGGGACTCCTGTGAAATTAATGCAATATAAATTGCTCCATTAATAGTTGATTAGGAGCATACATTCTTCCTCTGAATGTTAGCAAATTTTCATGATTGATATCATATTTAGTTTTTTTTCTAGAATTTGTGCAAGTTTAGCTTGTCGCTAGAGATATTCATATTCTGGATCTTTCACTGCAACTTCTTTGATCTATTCCAAAAATTTTAACTACACCTTACTATATGAAATCTCATATACATGATGCAGTCTTCTACTTAATGCATCAACCACCCAGTTTTCTTTCCCCTTAAGATGTTTGATCTCAAAATCAAACTCACTCAAGAATGCAGTCCATCTGGTGTGGTGTGTATTCAAGTTAGGTTTCTTAAAAAAATTGTTAAAATAATGTGATTTGTCATCAATATAAATATTTTCCCTAAAAAATATGTTACCATACCTTTAATGCGTAGACTACAACTATTAGCTCCAATTCATAGGAATAGTACCTATACCAATGCTCTTTAACTTACGAGATCCATAAGAAATCACCTTACCTTCTTACATCAAGACTCCCCCTACACCTTCTTGGCAAGCATTCATATATACTATGAATTCATTCTTCGGTTCTACAACTTCCAATATGAGAGCGGTAGTAAGTAATTGTTTCAAATTCTAGAAACTTTGTTGGCACTCTTTTGACCATCTAAAATTTTTTCCTTCCTTTTGCAAAGAGGTGATCGAGTAAGCTACTTTAGAGAACAACTCTATAAATCGACGATAGTGCCTAAACAAACCCATAAAGGAGCATATATCTTCTACAAATTTTGGAACATACCATTCCATTATGGTTTTAATTTTCTTTTGGTTGACCATTATGCCTTCAGTTGAGATAATGTGTCCTAAATAATGTATTTGACTCTTATAAAAATAACACCTAGTATATTTAGCCTAAATTTGGTGTTCTCTTAAATTTTGTAATACTAGTCTTAGATGTTCTGTATGTTCTTCCCTGTTCCTAGAATACACTAGGATATCATCATTGAAAATGAGAACAAACTTGTCCAGGAAGGGGTGAAAATTTATATTTATCATACTCATGATTTTTTTTGGGGCATTGGTGAGTCTGAATGGAAGAATAACGAATGTGTAATGTCCATAACATGTTCTAATTTTTTTTTGTATATTTCTTCATCTTTAGTTCAAAACTGGTGATATCTCGACCATAAAGCATTTTTTGAAAACACTGTAGCATACTTTACTTGATCAAACAGATCATCAATTATAAGAAATGAGTAGTTATTTTTATTTGTTAACTTATTCAATTGCCTATAATCTATATCCATGCAAAGAGTTCCATCGTTTTCTACACAAATAAAACTGGAGCTCCCCTAGGGGATACACGAGGGCGTATGTATACTAGATCCAGGGGATACATGAGGGCATATGTATACTTTGTTTGAAATATATTGAAGCTGCATAATTATTTTTTTCAAATCATGGATACTCATCCTATAGGGGGCTTTAGAAACTTGATTGGCTCCACGAACCAATTCTATAGTAAAATCAATGCTTCTTTTGGGTGGAAATCTGGGATTTGCTCTGGATGACATCATGAAACTCTTGGATGATCGGTATATTTTCCAAGGTAGATATTTGATCCTTATAATTGGCATAACCTACCTAAACATCATAGGTATGAAAACCCTTATGTATTCACTTGCCTAACTGATGGGCGGAAACATGGCATAATTTGAATTATCTTTTAATACTGTGAATTTCTATTCTAATACTCTCATTAGTAAGAAAATTAATTGTCTTATATTAAAAGTTCACTAAGGTCCAATGTTGTTCTAACCAATATGTGCCAATTAGCACGTCATAGGAATATAGTGGTAGAATATTTAGGTTTTCCTTAACCTATTGTTCAACTATTTCAATTACACAGTTTTCTACCTTTGAGGTTACCCTCCTCTTAGCTCATGTGTCCAACTGCACCAACTAGGGATTCTTAGATTTCATAGTTTTTATGTGACATCAATCATTTTTGGGAAGATATAGCTAAGGCTTGTACTAGGATCTATTAAAATGGAAACAAAATGGTTAGCTATCTTACCTTCTAGTTCCACAATTATTGGTTGATATTCCTCTTGATGATGCTCCAAAGCTGCATTAATTATCAGTATGGTCCTTTCCACTTTACTAATGTTGGAGGCCTCTTGGATATTAGCAGGTAGTTCTTGCCGAGTAGGGTGGGGATGACTTTTGTAGTAGTGGGGTTCCCCACAACTTGAGCACTGTAGAGGAGGCTTCAGAGTTTGACTGGGATCTAGTCTACTAGATACTTTAGTATGTCTTACTTCATTATAAGGTATAAATTTATGCTCATTTTTATTTGGAGGACAACTTGGCCCTTTTCAACTTGCATTATTCCTTCCAAATAATCTTGCATTTCAGGTGCTTGAAAAATTATTCTTCCCATGTTTTTTATTGATGTCTGCGTGTTACACTCCCATTTTTGCTTCATTTTATTGTATCAGATTCAATCCTTTTGAATGGCTTCATTCGTTTCCTTTTGGTTGTGAAATTCCAATTTCTTCTTCATGAAGGAAAGTAGGCTATTGGTAAACTGTGCACTTTGGCCTTCTCCTCACTAATGTAAGGATTATATATTAACAGAGATGTAAATTTAGTTATAAAGTCATTTATGGACTGTTTTCCCAACTTCAAATCCTGAAATTCTTTTGTCTTTTCATCATAAAACCACTCAGTCATATATTTATCCTTGAAATGATTTTGAAACTCTTCCCAAGTAACTTCTTGCTCATAAATTCCTCGAACCATTTTAATTTCATACCACCATAGGGTTACCTTTCCTTTTAGTTGGTACATTTACATCCTTTCCTTCAAATTATCATCATATTCATATATTTGAAAGTATTTGTTCATATTAATCATCCATGGTTCTGTCGCCTCCTCCATTTCTCTATCATAAATAGAGGGTTTGATTTTCTTAAAATCCCCTTGTAACTTTGTTTTCCTCCTTTTAGGTCCTTTTCCATTGGAGACATTATCAAATTCCTCTTCATCTCCTACTCGACCTCCCTCAACCTCTCGATGATATTCTTGTTAGGAATTTGGCTTCTATGATCCATAAATTATGTATCAAATCTTTCAGTGAAAATCACATTCAAGAAATTTTTGTCGATGCGTTTCGAACCAGCCAGTGTGGTTCATCATCAGGACATGATGAGAAATCTGATCTAGGACTCAGCTTAAATAGATAATAAATCTCCAGTTAGTCATTGTAGGATAACAACTACTTTGGCTATAAAAAATAAAAAAAATAAAAAAATAACAGTCATATAATTATTATTATTATTTAGTTTAATTTCTGATATTCAAAACTAATCTATATAATAATAATAATAATAATAATAATAATAATAATAATAAAATAAATATATTGAAAATAAATAAATATATATTATTTGAATGTAATTCAATATATTATTTGAAACTAAATTTTTATTTATTTAATTTAATTTATTTTTTTTAGAAACTCTTCTCTATAACCTTTATCCTAACTAGGATTTGGATTCCTTTGGTTTTGCTTCTTTGAGAGGATTTTCATGATATTGTCTTGCTCTAGTCACCACCTTTCATTATCTGCCCTCAAATTCACCATATCTTCTCTAATTTTTTGGATAATATCTAACAAGACGACATTCGTATTTTTACCTTATCCTCCAAGTTGAACCCACATTTCTTGGTTATTTTTTGGTATAGATTTTGGTCGTGTTCTTCCAGATGATACTTCTAGTGGAGTAATCCATGCTCCTTGTCTCATATTGAATCGAGTTCTTTCTTTGTGAACCATAAATCAAAATTTTTATTTCACAACAAGCATTTAGTTCTTAGTGTAGCAACCTCGTTCTTTGATACCACTTTTCACATGCATTACACAAAAACCTAAAACTAATTTCATCACTTATGAATTTATGTGTAAAACACACACACATATATATCATTTACATGAACTAGTAACATGTTAAAGTAATAAGGTTATGTTAAAGTAATAAGGTTTTAAACACTTTGCAGGTTGCTTGTTATATTAAGCCTATGCTAAAGTTTCAGGGTAATTTAATTTCCTACCATTGATTAATGTATACCCACTATGATGGGACTTGAAGCTCTTTAAAACCCTCACTTACTATATGTGTTAATTACATATTACGGTGATTGAAAACTATAGTCAATGGATGATTATTAAATTCATAGTGGAGGCCAAATGACATGACACTCGCCAATATCCCTCCCCAGGTTCTCG
The DNA here is from genome assembly GCA_034641835.2 of Pinus albicaulis. NCBI lineage: Eukaryota > Viridiplantae > Streptophyta > Pinopsida > Pinales > Pinaceae > Pinus > Pinus albicaulis. The sequence goes on along the minus strand of CM076583.1, from coordinate 1,143,151,973 downwards.
AACCTTCCAGTCTGCCATCTAGTGCCTCTTTGACCATTGATCACGATATGCCTCATTCAACCATACTAGGAAACTTACGATAGTTATGAGAAACCAACCGGTTTTTCCCCAGCTCCGATTAGTCATTCCAATTTTTCACTACTGGGTGATTTGGCTCTGCAACTTTTCTGAGTGGCGAGGGTTTCTATTGCCTTTATGGCTTCCTCAAGCCCTGAGCAACTAACCATGTCACCTCTTCACTATCACCATGCTCATCTCTAACGTTGGAGGAAAACATATTCAGAGACCTAAGCTTCAGGTAAGGTTTGAGTTCCACTGTGGGAAATGTTTGTTAAAAATAAGTAAACTATCGACCTATGTTTGTCACGGCTAACCGTTTAACTCTTTCACTTGTAGTGATAACACTTGGTGTTCTTTCCTTCAATGTTTCAAGTTTGGGAAAGGTAATATGTGGAAGTCATCCACTTTCTCTTCAGCAATGTCCTTCCAAGTTTTTCTTGAATTTTTAATTTCCCTTGTAGTGATATTTATCAGTGAGTGTTTATTGTAGAGCATACCCATCGGTCCAGCATGCATGCCTCTAGCGCATCCTTCACAGCCTAGGGTTACTCTCAGGGGAATGTTAATTTGACTTGCGTTGTGGAATGGAAGTTCTTTTCAATTGTTAACTTAGTGTTTTACCCCTGAATCCTGTATATCCGGTCTGGTTATGTTTGTAATGAAAAACTTGTTTGGGTTTCTTACTAGTTCTAGTTATTGTTATTGTTTTATATTTTCTATTCATAGTGTTAGCCACCTATATTTTTCAAAATATATCAGCTGGTGGCTAAATATCCTTTGCAGCCTCCAAGAAACAAATTCAAGCCTGAAATTGTTGGTGCTTGAAGTCTGATTGGCAAGATCTTGAACTGCTGGTTCCTTATACTTTCCCCATCTTTGCCTCTGTTGTTCCATAAAAATCCAAGTGAAGTGTTGCTGCATCCTTCTCCTGTTTCCGCTCCCCTTCTTCCACCTTTCCTCATTTCTTCGAGTATCCTTTCATCCATAAAAAGACCCATTAAACCCTCTTATTCCCATATTCCTTCATTAATCTTTTTCCCCAAGGTCAAAAACCCACTTTTTGACCTATCGGAACCCTTCCCCTTTTGCAAAAAATCATTAAAAACCGTAGAAAAACATGTGTTTCTATGCGTTAGGTTTTAGCCCCTCAGGCTAAGCCCCTTTCCGTTTCTCCCTCCATATGCCCCGACGCCCGAAACCGCGTGCTAAGACCGCCAGGCGCTTAACCCTCGGCAATAATTTATTACCCGAAAACACCAAAAACCTTTGAAAAAATGCGAAAACGGGTTTATTTTATTCCTCCGCCAAAGAAAATCATATTGAATCTCAACCATTGATATGGCCCAGATCAACGGCGCAGAGTCAATCTTCACCTGGTGGACCCCCCCCGGTCCCCGGCGCCTGTTTCCAAAAAACCCGTGGTTTTGTGCCCGCACCGCTTTCCGCGTTAAAACGGTTTTCCCCCGTCGGCCAGCGATTCCACTCGCTGGCCGACACGTGTCTTCCACCTCACTCCAAAACCGCCGTGTCAAGTTTTTTCCCCGCGCGTTAAGCTTTGTCCCGTGGCCCCGCAGCGGGATTCATCCCCGCCGTCGGATCTAGACCCTCCTATCCGACGGTCCCTATTTTCCCTTTCCCGCTCACCTATTAACAAACTCGCCCGCCCGATAATTCTTTTCCGGCGCATTCGATAGCCGATCCCCACCGTCGATCTCCGCAGATCGACGACTCTCCTTTGTTCTCCTGATTCCATTAAAAAGTCCACCTTTGTCCCGTTGACTCTTCAAAATTGCTCCCAACCGTTGATCGCGATACGATCAACGGTTTCGATTTCTCCATCCACCCGCATGCCCTCCGATGCAGTTTTCCCATATAACGCAGGATTTCCTCATTTTTCTTGTTTTTTGCAGGTTTTCAAAGGGTTTTTCTTCGTATTCTACGAAATCTGAAGGATGAGAGTGACGACTCCAATCCTCCCGGTTTGTCCATGGAATTGATCATACGGAGAAGAACAGAGATATTTACAAAGTTTCATGAGCTTTGGTTACCGCACGTCCCTGCAAAGCTTGAAGATGGCCGCCAAAATTCAGAGCAGAGAAAGAGTATCAGGTTAAAGATAAAATGAACCAGACCAGTGGTTTTGTGAGAAGATTGGCGGGGATTACGGCTAAGACGATTATCAAAAGCCTAATTCCCGGTTCTGAACACGGATTAAAGCAAAACCTAAAAGCATTCATCGGTCAGATCGCTTTCACCGCCATGCTTTGAGGCGAATTGATTCCTCAACCACCACAGTGCCACCTATTGCCTCAGAAAGCTCAAACAGAGGATGAATTTATTGAACAGGATCAGATATTATGCCTCGAACAACCAAAGGAGTTATTACTGCACCGGATTTCAACGACAGAACGTCTGCAGTAACCCTAACAGTACGCAGAGCCTCAAAGGTCAATATAAGCTCTCTTCGAGCTTACTTCTTAAAGTATAAACACACTAATGCAATGTAACACCTGTAGAATTTCTTCATCAAACCTCTCGGGGTCAGGAAGACATTAATTCTGCATTGATTGTGTTTGAGATCTTTTAAAACAGATCTCACCTCCTCATCCTTCTATAAATACTTCAGTAGAAGATGAGTGAGGGGTTGGATTAGTTGGTTGTCAATATAATTGCTGAAGCGCTGTAGCTATTTCTGAGTGGAAAAATCTTGACTATAAATAGTGGTTTCATGGGCTCTTGGAGCTCTGCTTGTAACAGATAGGTTAGATTGTGAAAAGAGATGGATTAAAACACTGGATTTGAAGATTGTAACCGGTTTGAAGCAATCAATACAAGTTGATTTATGGGATCCTGGTCTATGCTGATGGTGATGTTATTCTCACTGTAACTTTTTATTTTATTTCTGTTTTCAATTTGTTTCATTTTCTACTATAAAGAACAGTTTAAACAGTGTTAGAGTTTGCTGTACACCAGTGACCTTCTCTGGCTGAAAAATATTTATCCCAATGTTTTCTTTTTATTGTGTTATTTAGAAATGATTTAATTCAGTCTGAGCACAGAGATGCTGGCGTTCCCTCATCTTTTCGTCACTGCTGAATGTTGTTTTTAAATGTTACTTTCATATATGTTGTGTAAGGAATGAATTGAGGAAATCAAAGGTTAGCCCTGAGTCCCTTTCTTGTTTGCTCAACTATTTGTCTGTTTCTCTTAGGATGTGTCAAAAGCTGACTAGTTTCAAAGCACTTATCAGATCTTGGGCCATTCTGTGTGATCTTGGTGATTGTCTTGGAAAGTAACTAAGTAAAGGAGAACTAAGATGAGGAGAAAGGTGAGCCCTGCCCGCTAGTCTCTGCTCCAAAGGTTGCCTTCAAGTTTCCCTTTGTTTTTAATCTGTTTTCTAGCAGAAGTATATCAAAGGCTGGATAGTTTCAAAGTACTTACCAGATCCTAGGTTGCTTCTATGTTTTCTTAAGTGCCTGGTCAAAGGCTGGCTAGTTTCAAAGTACTTACCAGATCCTAGGCTGCTCTTTGTTCTGCATCTGTTGATTCCCTTTCTTATTGTATCACCCCATTCCATAAATCAAACTTCAAAGAGATCCTTAGGCCTAGATGACTTGCCCCATAGATTAATCTTGAACCTGGTTGTTTCAATTAAATTCCCTTATGACTCCATAGCCCAATGGACTGAAATTTGCCATCATCTTTCTTTAGAATCAAAGCTTATCTCGTTACTTGCAACGTCTCACCTTTGAACCTATTTGCATATAGATCTTTCCGTCTCAGACAGCAACTATGCTCAACCATCTAAGAAAACCAAACAAAACCCTTGGCCTTCATAACTAGCCTAATATCATCACCCCAAACTTCAAAGACAATATCCATCTTTGTACATATTGGAGAGATCCCTCTCCGGATTCAGGAGGGCTAGATCTTAGAATCCCAAAGTTGGTTGAAATGATGTTAACTCTGTGATCGGACTTTGCCAATCTTGCTTGTTACAGAGACCTAACATTTCTGGCGACTCCACTGGGGATGACTTGAGTTTTTCATCTTTTTCCCTTTTATTTTCATATAACACCTTGAGAGTAAAAAGCAGCCTTTTCAAGCACTACCAAAGAATGGTAATCATGATAACACTTGTGTGAATCAGTGACAAACTAGGTCAGCCCTAGGGTTCGTTTAAGTCTTTATCTAACCTTGGAAAATCAGCTAGCTGAGCCATAAGGATAGACTGTCTTTGTTTCTTAACCGTAGCTAAGTTTTGAGGCAAAGTTAGGACATTCTTTTCAAACCACAAATATAAACAATTCAGAAAATACCAAAAACATTTCAGATTGGTGGTAAAACACTAGTTTTGATACCCGTATACGTCTTTGATGTGTTTTACCCTATACTCTTAGACAGAGTCTGGAAAGGGCCAGGTAGCCTCTGGATCTCATCCTCCTTTGGGGGTGACATATCTGGTGAATGCCCTCCCAGTCAATCTCTGGTTAGAGTTTGTTGTATTTTGAGATATCCTCGAAAAGGAATGTTCCACAAACACTGAGGTGGACAGTGTACTGCTGTGAAAACACTCTGAACCTTCCACCTGGCGACTCCACCATCCTAAAACAGACCTCAATACTCCACTGGGAAGAACCCTTATCATTATTAAATCCTTCAAACCCAGTTAAAGCACTGTAAGTTTCGATTTGAGAAAACAGATTAGTTAACCGTCTAAAGATTGTCATATCTGATTCAACTTTTCTTGTTTAGATTGGGTCTAATCCCATAAACATTGTGGCTCCTAAAAAGATTCATACTAGAGCCCATCCTGACCCAGATCCTCCTGAAATAGTGGACAACCCAGAAAGAATTCTTAGGAAGTCTCCTAGGATACAATCCTCTACTATCTTCAGACCACCCCTAAGAGCCAATTCAGTCCCCGAAAACCTTTCAGCTCTTCATGAATCACAAATTGACTTCTTAAACCCATTCAGAACTAGGTCATTGGGGGATTTAGATCAATTAGATTCTGAGCCTACCCTTTCCAGTGAGACTCCTGGGAATAGAGAATCGACACCTCCTGATTCACATTTTTTACATAATCTAGGTGTCTCTCATCCGAGATCAGCTCAGAGATCTACTACCGTTCCATCCACTTCTGTTCATCCTTCATCCACTGTTCAAACCATTCCACTTCAAAACACACCTCCACTTGTAAACCCACCCCCACCACATATCATGGCAGCATGGTATGCTCCCTTAGTCCTTCCTGTACCATTAATCAATCTTCCACAGGACTATCAGTCCAAAATTCCATTATACGATGCTAATAATACCACAACAGCATCTCAACATGTGGACAAGATGAATGACTACTTTGACAGAAATGAAATTGATAACGAATCTGTCAAAATTAGATTGTTTGCTCAAAGTTTCGGGGGAGATGTGAGAAAATGGTTCAAAGGATTAACCCCCCATAGTATTAACGACCTTCAGGCTTTCCATCAAACATTTTTAAACAAATGGGAAGTAAGGAAAAACCCTCTCCAAGTCCTTGCCGACTACAACAATCTCCATAGGAACCCTGGGGAAAGTGTACAAGCTTATTGTACCAGGTTCAACAGTGTGTATAATGCACTTTCCCCTGAACTGAAACCTCCTCAGGGATCAACCTTAAACAAATTTCCTGAAGGGTTTGACCCAGACATGACATATTCACTCAGAGAAAGAGTCTTTGCAACCCTTGAAGATATGCAAAGAGGTGCTCTTTCTGTAGAGGTGAACCTTATGGAGAAAAGAGCAAGGATGAAAGCTGAAAAGAGAGTATCTTTTAGGGAGGAACCCACCCCTTCTACTTCAAGCTCAAAGATGGAAAGAATGATGGAAGAAATGATGAAGAAAATGAGCATTCTAGAGAGGGCGCAAGCAAGTTTAAATCAAAACGCTCCTCAAAACAGAAACCAAAACCAGAATCAGAATCTTAGAAGAAATCAGCCTCCAAACAGACCCAGGGAAGATGATCAGCAGATCATCCCCCCCTTTCATCAGAAATTTTTAAGCGAGGTTGAGGAAGCAAATGAAATAACAGAGGAAGATGATATAAACTTATTTGGGGTAGATGATGATGACTTTGAAGTTCATTATGATAATAAACAAGGTCTCTATACACCTTATGATGACAGAAGAGATGATGCTGAAAACAGCTACCAAAACATGGACAACGCTGTCATAGAACCTTTAAGAGAATATGAACTCAGAAGTAAGTCTAATCAACAAACACTCAACAATAAAACCTCTGACAAACCTTCTCAAAACAGCACTGCAACCAAGTCTAAGACAATTAAACAAAGGGACAAAACGGTAGCTGTTGATTCTGGTAAAGATAAAGAGAAAGACACTCAAAACATTGAAAAACAGAGTGCAAACGTTAGTAGTACTAGCACCTCAGTTAGTACTCCTGCAAAGGTAACTGTTTCAACTGTAGATAAACCAAATCAGCAAGTTTTTAGTGCTGATAAAGGGGCAGTAAACAAGGCTGAAGTCAATGCTCTGAAGAATCAAAACCTTTTTAGCCTGGAACAAGAAATCTCAAAGATCAAAATCTCTGTTCCTTTGACTGAGTTGGCTGCCCAACATGTATATAGGTCCAAAATTTTGAAGGCTTTGAACTTAGAAAATAATGAAGACACCCTCAACCTTAATGATGACCAACCCGAGCTTATTTTTGGTCCCGAGATTGAAGGAAAGTTCCAAGAGGGTCCTATCCCTCCCTTTTATGTAAGCTTAAACATCCATGACAAAATTCTGCACAATGCTATGCATGACTCAGGCGCTTCCCATAATTTAATGCCAAAAGCTGTAATGGAAAGCCTGGGTCTTGAAATTACCAGACCTTATAAAGATTTATATTCTTTTGACTCCAGCAGAGTTAAATGTCTAGGTTTGATAAAGGATCTCTGTGTTAACTTAGCCCAAATTCCAGCCAAATGTTTAGTCATGGATGTTGTTGTGGCTGATGTTCCCCCAAAGTATGGAATGCTTTTGTCAAGATCTTGGGGGGCTAAGTTACAGGGAACTATGCAAATGGACATGGCCTATGCAACCATCCCTGTCTTCAATCAAACTAGAAGACTTTACAGGGAATCCCACATGCAGTACACAGTAACAAGCCAGGAGCGGCCTCAAAACTCTCCACTTTATGCTATAAACACGAGCCTTGATTCTTTTATCATGTTCAATAATGAAACACTCACTGAACAATCTGTTTTGAAAGAATACATGGCTGGAATGAAAGAGGAGGAAAACGATGCCGAAGTGCCAAGACAGTTTACTGTGTCCGAAGATCCTAGCGAATTATACACAGATCTTGAACTGCAAGTCATCCGTCCTTTGAACTTAGGTCTTGACAATCAGGGAGACAGTCCTCAACCCGATAAACAACTTGAGGAACCAAATGATACAAAGTCCATTCATCAAACTGATAACCTGCCTCTCTGGACTATGTATTTTGATGGGTCATGCACCAAAACAAATGCTGGTGCAGGTGTCTGGATCACTAACACTGAAAATAATCGTACAGAATGCATCTCATGCAAATTGAACTTTCAGTGTTCCAACAACATAGCAGAATATGAATCCCTTCTCTTGGGCTTGCGTCTTTTGAAAAAACTAGGTGCCAAGAGAATAGATGTATATGGGGATTCTGAATTAATCATTAGGCAAGTCAATGGGGAGTACAATGCAAATCACCCTAGACTTAGGGCCTATAGGAATGATGTCATTGATCTTCTGAGAACCTTTGAGGAGTACACCTTATCTTTTGTCCCAAGGAAGAAAAACATTGCAGCCCACAATTTAGCCTTTGCTGCTAGAACCTGCCCAATGCTGTATGATGACACCTCTCAGATAAAATTCAGACCAGCTATCCCAGATAACAAGAAATATTGGCAGGTATTTGATGGAGATAAACAAATAGAAGACTTCATGCAATTCAGAAATGAGTTTGAACCCTATGGTTCAGATTCAGATTATGATACAGACTGCAATGAAGAAAATTTTCTTGGTGAAGAAGAACCATCTCCACAGCTGGTAGATATAAACCTTCAAACTATCATGTCCACACACCAAACAGAATCAAGTCCAAAACCTGAAACAGAAGAAATGGAAACTCTGCATTCTAGTACTGATAGTCTGCCCAAAGGTTTAGCCCCTCTAGAAGAACTGTTCGATTTTGATGATGTGGCCAACAAACCAAGACTGGAACCTGTGGAGACTGAAGTGGAAGAATGTAATATAGGCAGTGAGGAAAGACCGAGATTGATTAAACTGTCTAAAACTTTACCAGCTCACATCAAACTTAAATATCTGGAGTTGTTTAAAGAATTTTCTGATGTTTTTGCATGGAGTTACGAAGATCTTAAGTCCTATGACACCGAAATAATACAGCACAAAATCCCTCTTAAAGAAAACCAAAAACCATTCAAACAAAAACTGCGCAGAATCAACCCTGTCCAGTTGCCATTGGTTAAGAAGGAAATTATGAAAATGCATGATGCCGGTATTATTGTCCCTATTAGATATTCTGAGTGGGTATCTAATCTAGTGTCAGTTAGGAAAAAGACCGGAGAAATCAGGCTTTGTATAGACTTCAGGAATTTAAACAAAGCTTCATTAAAGGATAACTACCCTTTGCCCAAGATGGATCATATTTTGCAAAGGGTGGTAGGGTCTAAAAGAATTTCTTTGCTGGATGGCTATTCAGGGTATAACCAAGTCCTAGTCCACCCTGATGATCAATTAAAGACAACCTTTACTACACCATGGGGCACGTTCATGTATGTGAAAATGCCTTTTGGTTTAATGAATGCTGGAGCAACCTTTCAAAGAGCCATGGACATAGCATTCTCGGAAGAATTAGGCCTCTTCATCATTATATATCTTGATGATGTAACTGTGTTTTCAAAAACAGATGAAGAACACTTAGAACACTTGAGGAAAGTTTTCAAGAAGTGCAGAAAGTTTGGGATATCTTTGAACCCCAAGAAAACATTATTTGGTCTCCAAGAAGGTAAGCTTCTCGGGCATATCATCTCAGAGCAGGGTATAAAGATAGATCCCATGAGGATTGAAGCCATATTGCAAATCTCCCATCCTCGGAACATTAAAGAGTTGCAGTCTTTCATAGGAAAGATTAACTTTTTAAGAAGGTTCATCCCCAACTTGGCTGAGCTCCTTAGGAATATCACAAACATGTTGAAAAGGAAGCAAGGGGTGAAATGGACCACAGAAGCAAAGACATCCTTTGAACTGGTTAAACAAGCGTTAACCAAAACACCAGTTCTCATAAGTCCCGATTTCTCAAAAGATTTTTATATCTTCTCATTTGCATCAGAACATACTATAGCTGTTGTCCTTTTACAGAAAAATCCACAAGGACAAGAGCAGCCCATTGCATTCTTTAGCAAGGCATTGAGGGATGCCCCTTTGAAGTATAATATTATGGAAAAGCAAGCTTTTGCTTTGGTAAAAGCTTTAAAAGACTTCAGGGTATACATCCTTCACTCACACATCATTGCCTTTGTCCCGAATTCAGTTGTAAAGGACATTTTAACCCAGGATCCAGATGGTAAGAGAGGTAAGTGGATTGTTGTTATTCTTGAATATGACTTAGAGATTAAACCCACAAAGCTTATCAAAGGCCAAGGTCTAGCTAGGTTAATGGCTGAATCAAATTGTGAAGTTCTTGATATTAACATGATTAATGCTTTGGATGACCAAGAAGAATTCTCAACCCCCATTGTTGAAGATTATTTTGCGAATTCTCCTTGGTATGCCGATATTGTTTATGTTTTGCTTAATTTAAACACACCGCCTGGTTTATCCAAAACAAAGGCAAGATTCCTAAAGTTAAAAGCTGTAAACTATTGCATTATTGATAAATGTCTTTATTGGAAAAATGCTAGTGGTATATTGCTTAAATGTTTTCCTGAGTTTGATGCAGAAAAGATTAAGCAGGAATTCCATGAAGGAGAGTGTGGAGGCCATCTGTACTGGAAGTCAACAGCCAACAAAATTTTGAGGGCTGGTTTCTATTGGCCTACTCTTTTTCCTGATGTACATAAACTGACAACCACTTGCCATAAATGCCAATTGTTTGAAGGCAAGAGAAAATTACTACCCCTTCCTCTGCATCCAATTACTGTTGAAGCCCCTTTTCAACAGTGGGGACTTGACTTCATAGGAGAAATCCACCCTTCATCCTCTGCCCAACACCGGTGGATCCTTACTGCCACAGACTATTTCACTAAGTGGATAGAAGCCATTCCGTGCAGACAGGCCAATGATTCAGTCATCATTAAATTCATAGAAACCAACATCCTATCCAGATTTGGCTGTCCTATGAAGATCATTACCGATAACGCAGCAGCGTTTGGATCTAAGAAAATGGTTGAATTCTGCCATAAGTATCAAATAACATTGGGACACTCCACTGCCTATTACCCTCAAGGTAATGGACTTGCAGAGTCTTCCAACAAAAGCTTAGTGAACATAATAAAGAAACTGTTGGAAGGCAACAAGAAGTCTTGGCACACGAAGCTGATCCATGCACTGTGGGCTGACAGATTGACTCTGAAGAAATCTATTGGTACGTCACCCTTCCAGCTTGTGTATGGTATAGAGGCAATTTTTCCCAACAGTCTTGGTGTACCAGTTATGAAGATAATTCAAGAGCTCCAAACTGAAGAGGATGACATAATCAGAAGAATAAATCAGACCATTCATCTTCAGCAAGCTAGAGAGGAGGTATACAACAAAGCATTACAGAAACAAGACAATATCAAGAAGATATTTGACAGAAGAACAAAGGCCAGCAATTTCAAAATTGGGGACAAAGTTTTAAAGTGGGATTCCAAAAGGGAAGACAAGGGAAAGCATGGTAAATTTGACAATCGGTGGCTTGGCCCTTACTCCATTCATTCAGTTGCTGGAAACAATGCATTTTTCTTACAAGAACTGAATGGAGCAGAATTGTTTGGGGGTCCTGTCAATGGCAGGATGCTTAAGCATTATCTTTCTTAAAATTATTTCATGTTTTGAAGCCTTTTTCACCTTTTTCACTGTAAATACTTCATCCATCATTGCATTTAAAGTTATAAAAAATCAAAAATACAAAAACAAAAGAAAGAAAGAAAAGAGGGCAGAAATGAAAACAAGAGAGGCAAGGCCCCATGCCAAAAAAGAGAAATGAATCTGAAAGTGTGCAAGCCTAAATGCCACTCCTCAAAACACACTTCTAATTGGTCAAACTGTTTAATCTTGACTAATTAGCTTTCAATTTTCTGCTGATAGGATAGCAAATGTGATTTGCCAAACTGTTTAATCTTGGCTTATCAGTAGATAGAGTAGTGTAGAAATTAAGGTTCAAACAAACTCAAAATCTGAACCAAAGTTTCCAAAGAAATGACTCAAAGCTGTTTTAAATTCTGAGTCAAAGAATGTGAAGACCTGGTTCTAATCAGCTTAAAACCTGAACCAAAAGGAAAGGAAGACACAGCTCAAAGAAAAAGCAAAAACAGAGCTGAAAGGAAAAAAGAAGGCCATAATAAGAAACTTTCAGATCTTAAGCCTTCTATTTTGATTTAAAATTTTCTGCAAATAATAATCTATGTGCAACTTGTCTTTATGCCATAGATCATAGCAAGTCACACAGCTCAATCTTGGCTTAGCTATTTTTAAATTTCTGCTGTCGAATTTAGAGAATGAAAGTTTGTTGGACTGTTTAATCCCAGCAAACAGTAGAATAGGTAGAGGAATATCCGAACTCAACTGTTTAATCTGAGCTCGGGGAGAAATAAGGAGTAGAAGTAGATTAGATTTACTGCTTTCAAAAGAATAAAATGTTTTGTTAAGAGTTTGCCAATCCAAATGCACTCTGCTGAAGAAAAAATGTTAGATCAGTAGGATCGGGGTAGGTAGAAGTTGTATTGATGTAATTCAGCTTTCTTTCATAACTAACCTTGATTTGTCCAGAAGAAAAGCAAGAGAGAATGATCAGACATCAGACACCAGTCAGCATCCCAGAGAAATCAAATCTGAATTCTTGACATCTTCAAGAAGACGCCATCCCCAAGTGGAGCCACTGTTAGCCACCTATATTTTTCAAAATATATCAGCTGGTGGCTAAATATTCTTTGCAGCCTCCAAGAAACAAATTCAAGCCTGAAATTGTTGGTGCTTGAAGTCTGATTGGCAAGATCATGAACCGCTGGGTTGGTTCCTTATACTTTCCCCATCTTTGCCTCTGTTGTTCCATAAAAATCCAAGTGAAATATTGCTGCATCCTCCTCCTTTTTCTCTCCCCTCCTTCCATCTTTTCCTCTTTCCTTCAAGTTTTCTTTCATCCATAAAAACCCCATCAAACCCTTTTATATTCCTTGTTCCTCTATTAAACCTCATTTCCTAAGGTCAAAAACCCACTTTTTGACCTATCGGAACCCTTCCCCTTTTGCAAAAAATCATTAAAAACCATAGAAAAAAATGTGTTTATATGCGTTAGGTTTTAGCCCCTCAGGCTAAGCCCCTTTCCGTTTCTCCCTCCATATGCCCCGACGACCGAAACCGTGTGCTAAGACCGCCAGGCGCTTAACCATCGGCAATAATTTATTACCCGAAAACACCAAAAACCTTTGAAAAAATGCGAAAACGGGTTTATTTTATTCCTCCGCCAAAGAAAATCATATTGAATCTCAAACATTGATATGGCCTTTATCAATCTGGAGTCGACCTTGACCTCGTGGACCCCCTGGCCCCCACACTGCTTTCCGTAAAAACCGTGGTTTTGTGCTCCCGCACCGCTCGTCAGCAAAACGGTTTTTCCCTGCCGGCCGCCGATTCCACTCGCTGGTCGTACACGTGTCTTCTCCACCTCACCCAAACCGCTCGTGTCAAAGTTTTTCCCCCGCGTTAAGCTTTGTCCCGTGGCCCCGCAGCGGGATTCATCCCCGCCGTCGGATCTAGACCCTCCTATCCGACGGTCCCTATTTGCCCTTTCCCGCTCACCTATTAACAAACTCGCCCGCCCGATAATTCTTTTCCGGCGCATTCGATAGCCGATACCCACCGTCGATCTCCGCAGATCGACGGCTCTCCTTTGTTCTCCTGATTCCATTAAAAGGTCCACCTTTGTCCCATTGACTCTTCAAAATTGCTCCCGACCGTTGATCGCGATACGATCAACGGTTCCGATTTCTCCATCCACCCGCACGCCCTCCGATGCAGTTTGCCCATATAACGCAGGATTTCCTCATTTTTCTTGTTTTTTGCAGGTTTTCAAAGGGTTTTTCTTCGTATTCTACGAAATCTGAAGGATGAGAGTGACGACTCCAATCCTCCCGGTTTGTCCATGGAATTGATCATACGGAGAAGAACAGAGATATTTTCAAAGTTTCATGAGCTTTGGTTACCGCACGTCCCTGCAAAGCTTGAAGATGGCCGCCAAAAATCAGAGCAGAGAAAGAGTATCAGGTTAAAGATAAAATGAACCAGACCAGTGGTTTTTGTGAGAAGATTGGCGGGGATTACGGCTAAGACGATTATCAAAAGCCTAATTCCCGGTTTTGAACGCGGATTAAAGCAAAACCTAAAGGCGTTCATCAGTCAGATCGCTTTCACCGCCATACTTTGAGGCGAATTGATTCCTCAACCACCACAGTGCCACCTATTGCCTCAGAAAGCTCAAACAGAGGATGAATTTATTGAACAGGATCAGATATTATGCCTCGAACAACCAAAGAAGTTATTACTGCACCGGATTTCAACGACAGAACGTCTGCAGTGCAACCCTAACAGTACGCAGAGCCTCAAAGGTCAATATAAGCTCTCTTCGAGCTTACTTCTTAAAGTATAAACACATTAATGCAATGTAACACCTGTAGAATTTCTTCATCGAACCTCTCGGGGTCAGGAAGACATTAATTCTGTATTGATTGTGCTTGAGATCTTTTAAAAACAGATCTCACCTCCTCATCCTTCTATAAATACCTCAGTAGAAGATGAGTGAGGGGTTGGATTAGTTGGTTGTTAATGTAATTGCTGAAGCGTTGTAGCTATTTCTGAGTCGGAGACTCTTGACTGTAAATAGTGGTTTCATGGGCTCTTGGGGCTCTGCTGGTGACCAATAGGTTATGGTTGTGAAGAAGAGATGTATTAAAACACTGGATGTGAAGATTGTAACCGGTTTGAAGCGATCAATACAAGTTGATTTATGGGATCCTGGTCTATGCTGATGGTGATGTTATTCTCACTGTAACTTGTTATTTTATTTTTGTTTTCAATTTGTTTCATTTTCTACTATAAAGAACAGTTTAAACATTGTTAGAGTTTGTTGTACACCAGTGATCTTCTCTGGCTGAAAAATCTTTATCCCAATGTTTTCTTCTTATTGTGTTATTTAGAAATGATTTAATTCAGTCTAAGCACAGAGATGCTGGCGTTCCCTCATCTTTTCGTCACTGCTGAATGTTATTTTTAAATGTTACTTTCATATATGTTGTGTAAGGAATGAATTGAGGAAATCAAAGGTTAGCCCCGAGTCCCTTTCTTGTTTGCTCAACTATTTGTCTGTTTCCCTTAGGATGTGTCAAAAGCTGACTAGTTTCAAAGTACTTATCAGATCTTGGGCCATTCTGTGTTATCTTGGTGATTGTCTTGGAAAGTAACTAAGTAAAGGAGAACTAAGATGAGGAGAAAGGTGAGCCCTGCCCGCTAGTTTCTGCTCCAAAGGTTGCCTTCAAGTTTCCCTTTGTTTTTAATCTGTGTTCTATTAGAAGTGTATCAAAGGCTGGATAGTTTCAAAGTACTTACCATATCCTAGTTTGCTTCTATGTTTTTCTTAAGTGCCTGGTCAAAGGCTGGCTAGTTTCAAAGTACTTACCAGATCCTGGGCTGCTCTTTGTTCTGCATCTGTTGATTCCCTTTCTTGTTGTATCACCCCATTCCATAAATCAAACTTCAAAGAGATCCTTAGGCCTAGATGACTTGCCCCATAGATTAGTCTTGAACCGGGTTGGTTCAATTAAATTCCCTCATGACTCCATAGCCCAATGGACTGAAATCTGCCATCATCTTTCTTTAGAATCAAAACTTACCTTGTTACTTGCAACTTCTCACCTTTGAACCTATTTGCATATATATCTTTCCGTCTCAGACAGCAACTATGCTCAACCATCTAAGAAAACCAAACAAAACTTGGCCTTCATAACTAGCCTAATATCATCACCCCAAACTTCAAAGACAATATCCTCCCCTTGCAATGAGAGATCCTCTAGGATTCAGAGGGAGAGATCCCTAGAATCCCAAAGTTGGTTGAAATGATGTTAACTCGTGATCGGTTTTTACCAAATCTTGCTTATTACGAGACCTAACACATAGACCATATGGCTTTTAACATGTGGATTTTTATCTACAAATATTTTTTTATTGTAAATGTGATTTAGCAACTACGGTTGCTGTGAGATATTAAGAAGAAATACCCTAACATGGTTTTCCTTTCATTTTTATCCAAAATGGAATTTTTTTATGTGCTTAGTGAAACACTTGATATTTGTTTAATAAAGTGTATTATAGGCTTTGAATTACTGTAAAGTAAATGTATAAACCCTTATTTCCTGCTCAATTTTTTTTCTTATGCATAATATCATGTTTTTATTCGTTTTATGGTTATTTGAGTAAATGTCAGTTAATAGTTATGCTATCGTTCTTTGTTCTTTACTTCATAAATTCTGCTCTTCGGATATCATATTTTCCTATGAAGTTTATATGAAAATATAGTTTGTAGTTTCTTGCAATATTTTCTTCCTGCAATTATTATATGATTGCTTAATCTTATTTCTTTCTTCCAACAATCAGTACATTTTTGCTTCCCTTCTTGGGTATCTTGAACGGTCCCTTGGCTCTCCACCTGGGACCAACTTCGTAGGGTAAATCCATGTCCCTTTTTTGTTAATCATTCTTTTGATGTCATAGAACCCAGATGGAATTTTCATTGGTTTATCGACTATGTTTTTTTTTCTTTTAAAAATAAACTAGCTAAGGGCTCAAGGAAGTCGAATATAGTTTTCATGCATTTACTTACTATGATGCTCAGGATGTTTTCCTCAAGGCTACTTTTAGTTGTTAATAGTTTCCTGTTGTCAACTCTGAAAGGTAGATATATTGTTCCTAAGTATACTTTGTACTCTCGTACGTGTTAAGACCAAAAAATGTTTTTTGGTTAACCCTATTTTCTCGATACACAGAGACTAAATTAAATCTTTCAATAACGATGATCCTAACAATCTTCCATCCCAGTGTCAAAGTCAAAATAACTCACAAAATATTTCTCTCTCAAACAATTTTTGTTCCTATTAAATCAACCTTTCATTATATAAATGTGAGACCATTTTGGTCACATTAATATAAGTTTTATGTTCTTTCTCAATACTACATCAAAACTAGCTAATTCATACAAAATCTCATTCAAATTTGCTACTTTACAATGTTGTGTTAAAAACAAAACACTACAATCATTCGACGTTTATCTGTTAGCATAGATTTCATAATTTACAAGCAATACCTTGCCACCCGACAAATGAAGAATAGCATATTAAGTCTAGTTCCTCCCCCCACTCTTCTCACTCCATGACATTTGTTTAAGAATAAATCATTGATTCACTAGAATCAAGACTCTTCTTTATTCTAGCCTCGAATATTTATTTATCCACAAACCAGGTCTGAGATATGGAGTTTCCACTTGCTCTAGTGCACCTCGAGAATAATCTGGCAGGCAACATCCTAACGTTTATTTCTCTCCTTTCATTTCCTCCCCGAGTTCCCTCAACTCTAGGGAGGAATAACTACCTTGAATAAATTAACTAACTCGTAAAATAAAATTACTCAGGTTTTTCAGCAAATTCATAAGAAAAGAACAAATTCTCTAGTAATTAAGTTTATTCCAATTTCACCATTACTCTATTCATAATTACCAAGTTCACCTAATAACCAAAGTGATTACGAAATATTTAAAATCACCTCAAGGGTGTCACATTCTTTGAAGAGGAATATGAAAATGTTGGTGATTATCAAATACTTATAATCACTTTGAGAGTGTCACATTCTCTCAAGGAGAATATGGAAATGTTCAATTGGCTGCACAATCAATTTAATTGTTATCTAATTTCAATTGTGTATCATCTAAGCTACCTACCTCTTCACTATATTTAGTCCCACTAAGGTAAAGAAACATGTTCCGAGTGGAACAAAATCTGTATATTTATGTTTGCAGTAACGGAAACAAGACCCAGGGTTTGAATGTCCAAGACTCCTTAAGAACACAGTAGTCGAGAGAAACAATAACATAAGAGATCTGGCCCTACATGTTTAAATTCCATATATATATATATATATATATATATATATATTGTAATTATTAATAATCATGGTTTAAAATAAAGTTATAATTTGGTTAATTACGCCATAAGGCGTCAGTATTTGAAAAAAACTCCCTACCTGCCCATGTGTACTATTGTTGACCATAAGATGCATTGTTAGACGATTGAATAATGCTCAGCCATAGAGAAAAACTAGTTAAAAAATAAAAACATAACTAAAACCTTAATATGCAACATTATTATTGTTCTGCAAGAGTCATCCTCCTTCCCAGGAAAATAACTGCATTTGTTGTAGAGGAGGGGCAACTGGAACAATGTTAAATCCTTTGCTGCAGGAGGAGTGGCAGTTGGAACAACCAGCATGCTTGGTAGTTATTAGTTAGTTCTTAGTAGTTTTCATATTTTTTTTAAATCGGTTTCTTTCATTCATCATTCATCTATCTGTTCTATTGTTTGTTTGTTCCAGTGAAGAAGGCTGCTACGTCTCAGTGCTGAGGGATTCCACTGAAGTGAGAGAACTGTTGTTCAATTTCGATGCAATTGCTGCATGTCATGGTTGTTGCGTCTATTCTTTTGGCTACTAGTGAAGTCACAGAGAAGGGAAGGTTTCGAGCTTCCTGTCAGAGTAAGTTTTCTTTTCCAACTCCCTGCTTTCCTTTATAAAGCTTGATAATTGTCTGTTGGTTCAAGTAGAAACCAAAATATACAATCACTGTGCTTTCCAATCCTCTAGTTCCCCTTTCTGCAGGCCCATTTAGCTTGCGATCCATGGAATTAGTTTTATGGGATCCTGTTTTCTTTAGCATGTGAATTATGAAGCTATATGAAGTCTTTCTTTAACTATAACACTAATGTTGTGGTAGACATGATCTTCTAAAAGAAAGTATGCAAATATTCCTTTCGCCGTCTTATTTTACTTTTCTTGGCTCTCATATCAATGTGGGAATTAGATCCCTACAATATGAGAAATCTTTCAAGAAAATATCGCGAGCCATGGAATAGTTTTACGAGATCATGTTTTCTTTAGCATCTGAATGATGAAGCTATATAATATATTTCTTTAACTAGAACACTAACGCTACAGTAGACATCATATTCTAAAAGAAAGTATGCAAACAGTCCTTTTGTCGTCTTATTTTACTTTTCTTGCCTCTCATATCAATGTGGGAAGTAGATCCCGACAATATTGTGTAAATAATAAAATGTAAGAAACTTGAGGAGCTCCCTTGTCAGCCTATTTTCTCTTAAGTCCAAAAGCTAAAGCTTGGTACAACTGGACAATGATATCGACGGAGTCCCAGAGAAGTTATTTGAATGAGCATAGAAAATCCTCATAGAAATTGGAAATCCTATGTCTATACTTCCACTGAGCATATTTTCAAACACCCTTAGCCAAGCTAAGTGAGTGAAATTGCTAATACTCTGAGGAACTAACCCCTCCAACCTGTTGTATTATACATCTAATAGAAAAATTGATTTCAAACCACTAATACTTTCAGGGATACTCCTAGAAATATTGTTACTAAGTGATTGTTGTATTCAAGAGAAAGTTATTCAAGCTTACTCAAATTGGAAATGGTTCTAGAGATGTTTCTAGAAAACCTATTTTTACGAAGAACTAAATAGGTCAATTGGGTGAACTTTCCAACTGCTTCAGGTATTCTCCCTGTAAGTTTATTTGAAGCCAGAGAGAAGAAGGAGATTTGAGAAATATGAAATATACTCATTGGCAAGGAGCCTTGAATTTTGTTAGCTTGTAAATCCAACCTTGCCAAATTGTTGTAGTTTCCTAACTCAGGGGGGATAAAACCTAAAATTTCACCTAATTCAATACTTAGAGTATAAATAGAGAATTCAGTAAGGTTTCTCAAATTACCCAACTTAGTAGGTATACTGTATGATAATTGATTATGTCCCAAATACGAAAACTCAAGTGAATATCAGTTTCGCAAAGAGGGAGGAATGTTGTGTTCCAACATGTTAGAAAACAGAGACAAGTACTGTAATTTCTGAAACAACCCTAATTAAATTGGGATTTTTCCAGTCAAGGCATTTCCAAAAAGGTAAATGTATGATAATACAGTGAAATTGTTGAGAGGGAGGGATGTCAACATGTAATGAATTAGTTAATCAAGAGATGATAATGTCATCATACCTAAAAATGACTACTGGATGAAGGGAGAACTGGTAGGGTCTAATCTATTGTTGTAGATTCAAGAACAGAAATACTTTGTGAGGCAGAGTGACCTAGGTGATATAAGAAACAGGTTTGAACTTCCACTGAGCTTATTTTTAGACACCCTTAGCCAAACCAACTGAGTGCAATTTCTAATACTCTTCATAATTGACCCCTACAACCTGTTGTATGATACATCTAGTAGCACAATTGATGAAAAACCACTAATACTTTCAGGGGTACTCCTAGAAATAGTGTTATTGAGATATTGTTGTATTCAAGAGAAATATATTCAAGATTACTCAAATTGGAAATGGTTCTATGAATGTTTCTAGTAAACCTATTTTTACGGCCAAGAACTAAATAGGCCAATTGGGTCAAACTTTCAACTGCTTCAGGTATGGTCCCTGTAATTTTATTTGAAGATTATACACATGTTATGTTGAACTTTGATAGTTTTATGAAAATATTTTTGCTAAAATCACATGATTATTTTGGAAGATGTAAACTTTGATGTGTGGTTCAAGAAACTGACCAAAAACAATTCCCTCATAGAAATTGGAAAGCCTATGTCTAGACTTCCGCTGAGCTTATTTTCAGACATGCTTAGCCAAGCTAAGTCAGTGAAATTACTAAACTCTTACAAATTGACCCCTCCAACCTGTTGTATGATACATCTAATAGAAAAATTGATGACAAACTAGTAACAAGAACTATGAGTCAGTCGACATGTGAACATGCAATATTTCATCTCATCCTTTTCATTCTTGCTAATATACAACTGTGTTTAGATCATTATTGTTTCCAAAGGTGGTCAATATACTACTAGGAAAAATTTTATTTTAACTCACCTAGGATCATTGAGAATGTCGTATGTATCATTCTCTTGATGACACTTCCTTTTAATTGTACTATTAATGTTGTAATATGTATCATTCTCTAGATGAGATTGTTGTAATATGTATAATTTTTTGATATTACATGATTTTTAATCCATTAAGTAAAATAACCATGAATATTATTATGACCAATAGTTAAAACTCTCATGTCGTGAAAAAATACAAGGAACTTGGGGAGCTCCCTTGTCAGCTTATTTTCTCCTAAGTCCAAAAGTTGAAGCTTGGTACAACTGGACAATGATACCGGAAATGTCCCAGAGAAGTTATTTGAATGAGCGGAGAAAACCCTCATAGAAATTGGAAAGCCTATTTCTATACTTCCACTGAGCTTATTTTCAAACACCCTTAGCCAAGCTAGGGGAGTGAAATTGCTAATACTCTTAGGAATTGACCCATCCAACCTGTTCTATGATACATCTAATAGCACAATTAATGACAAAACCCTAATACTTTCATGGATACTGCCATAAATATTGTTACTAAATATAAGTAGTATACATGTTAGAAAACAAAGACAAGTACTCTAATTTATGCAACAACCCTAATTCAATTGGGGATTTTCCAGTCAAGGCATAGCCAGAAAGGTCCATGTATGATAATTTAGTGCAATTTATGAGAGCCGGAGGGATGGGATCATGCAATGAATTGAATTTAAAATCAAGATATGAAAAGCTTATCATCATACCTAAAAATTACTACTAGATGAAGAGATACCTGGTAGGGTCTAATCTATTGTTGTAGATTCAAGAATAGAAATACTCTATGAGGCAGAGTGACCTACGTGACAAAAGAAACATGTTTGAACTTCCACTGAGCTTATTTTTAGACACCCTTAGCCAATCTAAGTGAGTGAAATTGATAATACTCTTAGGAATTGATCCCTCCAACCTCTTATATGATACATCTAATAGCACAATTAATGAAAAACCAGTAACAAGAATTGTGAGGGAGTCGGCATGTGCACATGAAATCTTTCATCTCAGCCTTTTCATTCCTACTAATATACAACTGTGTTTAGATTATTATTCTTTCCACAGGTGGTCAAGATACTTCCATGAAACTTTTTATTTTAACTCACCTAGGACCATTGAGATTCTAATATGTATCATTCTCTTGATGAGACACTTCCTTCTACATGTACTACTATTGTTGTAATATGTATCCTTCTCTGGATGGGATTGTTGTAATATGTACAATTTTTTGATATTACACGATTTTCAATCCAATGAGGAAAATAATAATGAATATTATTATGACCAATAGTTAAAACTCTCATGTCACGAAAAAATGCAAGGAAATTGGGGAGCTCCCCTGTCAGCCTATTTTCTCTTAAGTCCAAAAGCTAAAGATTTGTACAATTGGAGAATGATATCAGGAATGTCCCAAAGAATTTATTTGAATAAGCAGAGAAAAGCCTCATAGAAATTGAAAATCCTATGTATGGACTTCCACTGAGCTTATTTTTAGACACCCTTAGCCAAGCTAAGTGAGTGAAATTGCTAATACTCTTAGGAATTTACTCCTCCAACCTATTGTATGATACATATAATAGCACAATTGATGAAAAACCACTAATACTTCCAGCGATGCTCCCAGAAATATTTTTATTGAATATAAGTAGTACCAAGATAGCTTTAAGCTTTCCAATGCTATGTGGAATGCCACCAGTAAAGTTGTTTGCATTCAAATCCATGTATATAAGAAATTGAATATTTCCTATCTCTTTTGTAATTGTACCATTGAGATTGTTGTTCTTTTGGAATCGTACCACTAAGATTGTTCTATTCAAGAGAAAGATATTCAAACTTACTAAAATTGGAAATGGTTCTCTGGATGGGACACTTCATTGTGCCTATACTATTATTGTTAGTTTAGGGCTTAAGGTTGAAAATTTGTGCTGATATCAAAAATTCTTATTTTCATTTCTAACCTCTCTCTGTCAAAATTCATGGATGACACATGTATTGATGGAGACCTCAAAAGACTCCTACTTGGGATATTTCCATTTTCATCTTCACAACCTGTATCAGATTCATGTCTAACTTGAATTTGTTTTTATTCAGCTCCATAATTGGTTTTTTTTGTTTTTTATGGGGCTCTTACCCAAAGAGGGAGGAATATTATGCTCCAACATGTTAGAAAATAGATCCAAGTACTCTAATTTCTGCAACAACCCCAATTCAATTGGGATTTTTCCAGTCAAGACATTGCCAGAAAGTTCCATGTATGATAATTAAGTGTAATTGCTGAGAGCTGGAGGGATGATACCGTGTAATGAATTGAATTTAAAATCAAGATATGGTAAGCTTCTCATCATACCTAAAAATGACTACTATATGAAGAGAGATCTGGTAGGGTCTAATCTATTGTTGTAGATTCAAGAACAAAAATATTCTGTGAGGCAGAGTGACCTAGGTGACAGAAGCATCAAGTTTGAACTTCCACTGAGCTTATTTTCAGGCACCCTTAGCCAAGATAAGTGAGTGAAATTGCTAATACTCCTAGGAGTTAACCCCTCCAACCTGTTGTATATACAATCGCTATGCTTTCTGTTATCAATTCGTAATTTCTCAAGGCTAAATAAATCACCATAGTAACCACAAACCTACTTAGGAGTTTAGGATCTAGCCCTCCTAAACTCAGAGAGGGCTCTCTCTATATGATTTAGATTTATTTGAAATATATATTAGGCTAGTTAATAAGTACATAGTTGGTTTTTTGAATTGGTTTTGTTGGAAATGTAGAGGAAGGCCATTTGGAAATGGAGTCAAAGAGGCTTGGGTGATCAATTTGTAGAAATATCAAGCTTAAGTGCAACAGGAAAATATAGAAATTTCTACTGGATCCTTTAGATTTGGATGGTAAAAATAGTTTCAATCAGGATGAGAAATAAATTAAGGGTTCTCGGATCTGGATATCAAAATGAGAGAAAAGAATCAGAAAAAGAGAGTAATGAAGGATCCTCTAAACCGGATAATGAAAGAGGTCAATCGAAATTAGGGAGAAATGAAGATTTCCCTAATATGGATATCAGAAGAAAACGTGTAGATTACTAACAGTCAAAGGCATAGTGTATGATCTCAACATATTCTACAGTAATACTCCTGTTAGAAAATTTATAATTAAGAAAATAATCAGATGGAAACAAAGGAAAGCACATATACAATAAGGAAAACATCACCAATAGATATGGCACATGAATCCTAAGACAATTCCTCTTTTATTAATGAAAAACTTAGTGGACTGCATCGCCCTCAATGGTGGGGTTCCTGGTTACAAAATCCAACCTCTATTACTTAAATTGTGAAGTATTTATACAAATTCTAAACTGAAATATCTTGAAAAAATATCAAGATTTCTTACAAATATCTCCAACTATATTACATAAATAGAACTCAAACATAGGACATTAAAAACTAATGAATCTATTTGGCACTATCCTTGTGGATTGCTGCTGACAAATAAGAGCAATTCGAATTTGATAGCAACTCTTATTTGATGAGGTGGCATCCTAGTCACTAACTGTCTTTGAGCATCTTCCTCCCGAATTTCGGAAAACTATGGTCTAGAAATCCCCTTCTATATCTCAATACAAGATAGATATGTAAAACATGAAAGAGTTTATTGTATATAGAGATGTTTTTTATATAAACCTCTCTCATTTTCCTAAAATTCCACTCCAGTTGTTCATAATAAGCTCTACAAAACAATGTATAAAACAGATATTTCCACAGTCCGAAAAATAGGTTGTGAAGATGTGCATGTATCTCTAATTTTGTAATACCTATGCATAAATTGAGATAGGTTTTTGTAGGTTGTCATCTTAGGAAACTAAAAATCCTCCAGTTGTGCAAGATTCATTTCTTATTGGCCACAATATTCCCTGCAAAATGATGATTAAACAAGAATTTTCTCTAAAAAGTGCTTTCAAATATTTTTTAAAATTTCCAAAACCATAATGGCTGCTAGAAAAGTGAGAGAGGTTTTTGTATATGAGGATGTTAGAAACAAAAGCCTCTTTCAGATTTTAAAAATTATTTCTCATCTATTTGTTTCTTCCATTTGTCTTCTTTCACCTGTATGTAACCTTCTGTTGAGTAAAAGCCTTTCCTCTCTATTAGAACATTATTGTCTCCGTGTAAATAATTACTTTCTGCACTGTCTCTGATTTGATTTTAATTTCTCTTGGTACAAAATTTTTTTTTGAATGAAATATTTTGAATTTAGATGCTGAGAGTCCGGAGTAAACAGGATTGGTGACTAGTATCCAAACCGTTTGTCCAAGTCTTTTATAATCACCCGAAAAAATAAATCAATAGTTAATGAAACATAGTTTTGTCTAGAAGGGATCATTGCTTCTTAGCATGGGGGAATACTATGAAATGGGTCTAAACTGAAATGGATTTTCAATTTGGTGTGGGCAATGATATTCTTGTTTATGTAATTCAAACAGAGGTAAGGGAATGGTGGAATCTCATATTCTTGAAACTCTGTGATTCTTATATTATACAAAGGTAGTTTTCGAACAGTGATGGCTTTGTCACAGAGTAGGGTGCATATGTTATTCACAATAGAGGATCAGACAGGTTTATCGCATGGGTGAATATATTAATCACAATATTCTATCGCATGGTTCAAAAGGTGGTTTATCGTAATGGGAAAGAGAAACCACTGGGTGGTTTTCTCATGAGCGAAATGTGGTAAGGAGTAAGGCTTGGATCGATGCGATTGAATATGGGAATGACGCGTGGAAAGGGGAGGAGGAAAAAAACAACCTATTTCGCAAGGTCTCCTGCTATTAATGGTTGGGCTATTGGGGATGCGATAATGAATATTAGTTGTTGGATTAGCTAGTGTTGATCAGACGACTGTCAGGGTTGAAAGTTGTCAACGATGGTGGGGCTGGGAACTGGTATGCGGAGGGGATATATATATGTGCGGGGTTACAATAAAAATAGGAATCGGGATTTTAATATAGTGGGGGTATTTAGTAAATATATGAAATGAGAATGTTAATTTAAACTAAAGGGAAAATAAATAAAAGGGGTATGGAGAAATATATGTAGAATAGAATATGGGGGATATTAGAAATGTATGTATATAAAGTAAACGATAGTTGGGAATTATGAATTTCTAAGGGATGGATTAAATCAATATCAGGGGAAATCCAATATAATGTGCTAATAAGTGAAAATTGATAGCGATATAGGTTTTAATAGAGTGAGCCCGATATGTTTTAATCATTAAAACTATGAAAAAAGTGGGTTTTAAGCTAAGGAAAAGGGGTTTTAGGGAAGGGGAAATGGTTAAAATAAGGGGAAAGGGGTATTAGTAAAAGGGAAAGGATTAAAATGGGGGAAAAGGAATATTTGTAAAAGGAAAAGGGTTAAAATGGGGGGAAAGGGATATTTTACAAGGGGGAAAATGTATTTAGAAAGGAAGTTAGTAAATGAAATGACCCAATTTCTGCCATACATGCCTTGTGAAAACTGCTTTTACCTACCCATCATCTATCCTATCATTTTTCCTCAATTTACGTGGGTGCATTTGAGCTTGCAAACCCTTTTTAATTTTTATTTTAACAACAAACTATCTAATTCTATCCTTATTTCTTCCAAGGGCTTAGATTAAACTGTTGAGCTCCTTATTATTCTCTACCTAACTACTGATCTGCCAAGTTTAAACTGTTTGGCTAGATCTTTATTCTCTATCTAATAGCATGAAATTTAAATCATGAGAGGTTAAGATTAAGTTGTTTAACCTTCATGGATTGTGGCATTGTAACAAGCTGCACACAATCCCAAATAAAAAGTAGTGGAATTTGAATTTGCATCACTTTCATGCTTTATTTTTATCTCTTTTTTGTTTAGGGTCCATTTTCTATTATTTTTTATTTTTTATTTTTTGAAATTTTTTTCTTTTAAGTCCTTTGATTTTTCTTTTAGGACTTTTACTTTCTTTACATTTTTTTATTTTTAATATTGGAAAACAATTTTGCATAAAGCAAAGTTTGTACATATTAGAAGACTAATAAAAGTCAATTCAAAATTGTGAACCCTATTATTATAGGACCCTAACACTTTCCAGTCCTCCAGTTCCCCTTCCTGTAGACCTATTCATCTAATGAGCCATGGAATTAGTTTTACGAGATCCGATTTTCTTTAGCATTTGAATGATGAAGCTATATAAAGTATTTATTTAACTAGAACACTAAGGACGCGGTAGACATGATCTTCTGAAAGAAGGTATGCAAATAGTCCTTTTGTCATCTATGAAACAAGATCCTTTAAACAATCAATAAAATATCAATATCATAAATAAATATCGTTCCAAGTACTCTTGCCTTATTCCTATTTTCTATTATTTTAATTTAAAAATAAATTTATAGACCATATTCTTTTTTATGCCTTTCCAAATATATCTCTTATTATTTATTTTGATATGTTTTCCAACACAACATCTAATTTTGTGTAATTCCATGTAAGGTAATTCACATTACCTTAAGTTTTTTCACTCTTAACAAATCAAGAAACTTAACACATTACATACCCAAATATATTCATGTACATCTCCAAAATACTTAAATATTCTCTAAACATATTTTTATCAACATGTTTCACATATTATTATCTTCCTCTATAGCTACAAATTACAAAAATTTACTTGCAAACACATTGTTCTAATAATATATTAACATAAATAAATTGTAAAATTCAATTTATTTTTTCCCCTTTTATACAATAACATGGTTTTTTTCTCTCCAAATAACATTGTCATTCCACCTCTCTTTCCTGTAGGTGCATTAACTTGTCGAAATGTCTACTACTTATGATGATAAACGCGCACTAAGATACTATGCAGCAAATAAAGAATGAATAAATTCACTTGAGCATGAGGTTTATCATGCTAAAAAAGACCTCAAATATTCCGAAACAAACAAAAAGCAAAAAAAAAACTCAAAATTCATCATCAAGAACATATGATGGAAATTCACAATTTCCATCAAACACTTCCCACTCCAAAAGCAATTCTCTTTCCCAATTTTCAAGCCTTCCATCTCTTCAGCAAACCACTCTAACAAATTCATCCAGAGATCATTTGCCACCACCCTCCATCCCACATGATTTCAACAATGTTCACAATAATGATGCTCAAACAAATTCATCCATAACTCATTCACCCCCTCCCTACATTACACATGCTTTCAACAACGTTCCTACTAATGATGCACATAATGAATTCCGTGCTAAAATAGATGAAATTGCACCTAAATCACCATGCTCCATTTGTCTTGAATCATATCCTGGAATCCATATCTGCATGTCAAATCAAATCTATTGTTGCTACATATGCATGTCTGAAAAAAAAGTTCATCGTTTCTCATTATCAAACAACATGGACCCTGTTCCTCAACCACCTATCCTTGCTTCTCTTTAACAAATAGAAGAATGGCTTATTGCAAGGGTTAACCCTATCCTCCAAGTAACATATGCACGTGGTGGCCAATATAAATGCACTGGACACACAATTTGCTTTCTACAAGACATTACAAAAATAACATGCATGTTGCCACGATGTGTTGAAGACTTGGATATTTTAATCATTACCTGTCAAAGTAATGACCATCAAGCTTATGATTGCATTGTTAGTAGACATCATGTTATTTCCGCCTTAGAATACAAATTGGAAAACGATCCTTACTATAAGAATGCTTGAATTGATAAAAATGCACTAGCATCCTTACCAAAACTCCCCATTGATATCTCCTCATCCCTTCACTATTCCAATACCATAGACCCAACTACCCAAGTATCAATCGAAACACCACTTTAACCCACTAAAGATTCTGTAAACCAATACCCACACCATACATCATCATTCATTCCCACTATTCCTAATATAAATACGTAAATCCAAGAAATACAGATATATTTACATGCATAAAACCACCATTTTGATACTACATTTGAATGGCCACCAATAGGCCTATCACCAATCAATGAATACAACATAGAAGGTATCCTCTCTATGGATTTCTTGACCATATTCCCCACAGGAGCTGCACAACCAAATCAACCAAGATTAAAGACAGTGCAGTTACATGAATACACACTTCATCTTCTACATTACCACGATAACAGATTCGAAAAGTACCCTCGAATTTTATACTATATACACAATACCATGATGCTCCATCGCAGTCAAGAAACAACCTCCTTTAAAAATAAGAAAACATCGGAGATGGCTTCCCAACATCAATACATGAATTGAACATCCGATTAGAAAAATTTCTAGATGACAAATTGGCAGAACAAGTGATGCGGTTCAGTAGCTCTCTACGTGGCACAAGATATTTTTGGCACAAAGCTAAAAATGAACTAACAGACATGATATCTCAACTTATTTACCCAACGTTCTTCTTCACATTAAGTGCAGTTGATACAAAATGGTTTGATCTTCACGCAATAACGCCAGAAATTCCACCTCCTAATGTTGTAAAACAACACAAATGGAGGAATGATAACGTTATCTCTAACCCTCACTTAACATAACTATACATGCATCACAGATTCACAATATTTCGTGAATTTATCTTAGAGAAACACTTTCAAACAAAAGAATACTGGTATAGGTATACACTCTACCACATTACTTTCATAATTCTCTATAAATCAAACTCCATCTAACTCAAAATTTCCTAACAAAAATACATCCTTCGCAGGCAACCTAGATGATCAACGCACATCCATGGCTTCCTCTGGATACAAAATGCACCTGATATGGAAACTCTTAATTGGTATAACACAGAGGCAGTTGATAGTACTAAACGACTCTTCGACAAATACATATCAGCTTGGAACCCTCAAATTTCTACAGTTTCAAACCAATCCATTTCTCAAACAAATTTAGCAGACCCTTGCTTATTGTCCACGTCAGATATTCTCAGAAACAATCCATTTAATGATTATTTCCAACTCATCAATTGCATTTAGAGACACACAAAATGCACTAAAAACACATGCCTCATAAAAAAAGGCTCCTCATTTGAATTTCAATATAAAGCACCTTGGGAATTACATGCACATTCCTCCTTGTTCATTGAATCCAATGGCCAAAATACATATGCCCTCATTAGAAATGATGATCAATTGAATACCCATAACTCTACCATCCTATCTATTTGGTGTGCAAATGTTGACTGCCAACTAGTTCTCTCAATCCACGCCATTCAAAAATATATTGCGAAATATGCATGCAAAGCAGAAAATAAGTCTGAAACATTCCATGACATGCTACGTAGAATTATACTCGCTTCACCTAATGTTGACCCAACAACATCTGCATTTCAAAAATTCCTTCTAGAAACTCTTGTCGATAGTGACATAGGAGCACAATAAGCCTGTCGTATGATACAAAAATTACCATTAACATTGTGTAGTTGCTCCGTCTTCCCTTTAAATGTAAGCCAAAAATATATATGTGCCTTCCACAAAAGAACACCACCACTCCTCCATCACCACACTTCATATGTATACATCCATCGCCCATCTGCCTTAGAATCCACATCACTTATAGAAATAGCAAGATCCTGGTCATATGATCCCTGCTGTAAGACAAACAAATGGAAAGAAAGACCCAAACAAGGAATTCTTCGTATCATACCATACTATTCATCAATACCATATACAACCGAATATTGCTATGCTCACTTTTGTAGAGTTGAAATTATCCTTTACAAACCATTTCGTCATATCGCCCATGACATAGGAAATTCTAGTGAAGAAATCATCACAAACTAGCAAACATTTTGTCCATTCTATGAACCTTGGCATCAACACCACACACTATTAAAGAGACGAACCTTGGCGAATGTGACTTCATTGGGCCTAAGCTTCTTAGCCAAATTTATGAATGTCCTTCAGAGGCATTTATATTAAAGAGAAACATTCCATTTGTCAGTTGTTCCATTATATTATTTGGTGATCTCGGCCAGTTACAACCCATCAAATACATACCACTATATGCATGCACAAGCCATAGAAGCGCATTGTGGAACACATTCAACACAGTCACCACATTAGACAAAATAATTCGTCAACAAGGTGAGAACATTACTCAAGTTACTTTCAAAAACATCCTCCAAAAAATTAGAAGTGAAAATCTGACAATTGACGACTACAAAATCCTTATGACGTGAATAGACTCTTTCTTGTCAGAAGATGAAATACATTATTTCCATGATTCTATGCATCTATTTCCAACAAATTCTCAAACATTGGATCATAACAAGAAAATAATAAATATTTAAACACTCCAGTTGCAAGATCCATCGCAGAAGAAGACAACACATATTCTAACTCCTCTTTAGATGATGAGCAACTCAAGTGAATTGTCTTCCTCTGCAAACGGAAAATAGTAATGTTGACTTCCAACCTTTGGGTTTCAGCAGGGCTTGTTAATGGTTCACTTGGGGAAATTATATCCATCTTCTACAAAGAATCAATTGCACCTCCACAACTTCCAACATTTTTCATCCTTGAATTTCCAAAATACATCGAGCATGCTTGGGATGAAACATACCCTACTCACTTGCCTATTCCAGCAATAAAAAAGAGATGAACGTACGCAAATTCCGCTAAAAATGGCTTAGGCATTAACTATACATAAATCTCAATGTATGAATCTTCGAAAAGGAACAATAGATATTGGAAACACTGAATGATAAGGCCTCACATTCACAGCAATTTCAAGAGTCCCTTCACTACGGAATCTCTGAATTTTCCATGTGTTCACTTTCGATCATTTCATGAATATAAAAGACAACAAAAATATTGCTCACAGAAAAGAAGTAGAAGAATTTCTCCGTTCAATGTCTCCTACAGATGACCAACTCCATTCCATATCTTAACATTTCTTAATGGTTTGCGCATATCATCAAGTCCAAAATATTTTGATCACATATCATTTCTACCTATTAACAATAATCTAATTTACTCATTATTAATACATGGTTTAAATTATTACATTCCTGATCTAATTCTTAACTATTTGCTTCTAACATTTTCTATCATTTGAAACATGACACATGGAATTAGTGATATCACAGCTACACAACTATTGCATTCCATATCTAACATCTCCTAAAGGTTCTCGCATATTATCAAGTCCAAAATATTTTGATCACGCATCATTTATACCTATTAACAATAATCTAATTTACTCATTATTAATACATGGTTGCAAATATTACATTCCTGATATGATTATTAACTACTTGCTTCTAAAATTTACTTTGTTTTGAAATAGAACACATGGACTCAGTGATATCATGGCTACACAACTACTGCAATGAAATAGATACAACAATTCATACATTACACGACATACCAAAAAGATTCCCACCATTGCCAAATCCAAATGTACCGCTTTATAGACTTCTACCAACTATAGAATTGTTACTTGAAATAAAATTTACTCTAAAACGTATGATCCACATACAAGAATGAGAAGAAATGCGAAAAATAAGAGCATACTAGCAATAGAGAAATATGCATCTGCAATTTCGAATAAACCTCCAGTGGTGTTCAGTTTTCCATTGATCAACCTACATCTTCGACTAAACGTTTTCAATTTCCCATATTAGAGGTAACTTCAATTTCATTCAATACAAATTCTTTATGATAGAATTCACATAAAACCTCATTATAGTCAATTTGAACAGGTTAATTTCCATTTTTCAAAAAATAATATTTCTTCTAATTTTTCAAAAAAAAAGGTATTTACAGGTTTCTTATTACTTCGACAAATCTCCTAACTCTTCAACAAGCTCAGAATTAATCATTTTGTTAATGGTATACTTGTAATATTTTATAAAAACTTACAATTTTATTGCAAAATATTAAAATGCAATTTACATTTCAAGCATTGTACACTCTTCAAAATGTAAATATCAAACACTGTACATTCTTAAAATGTCACATAATATAAAACTATTGCCATCAACTAACCTTTCCATTACATATTGTAATTATTTCAAAAATATAATTATGTATTATTTTCAATGTCATATTAATATAGTATTATAATACCTATTGTTGTATCTTAAGAAACAATCCCTTGGTTGTGATAGGGAATCAGTGCTCAAGACATATATGTGTGTGTGTGTGTGTGTGTGTGTGTGTGTGTGTATGTATATGTATGTCACAGAAATATTATATCAAATGCTCTTTGCTTAATTACCTTTAGAAATTTATTATTAAACCCTCAAGAATCTGATGCAACAAATGCTTCACAATGCCATTATCTGCTGATATTAATTGGAGCGATAAAAAGAACATGAAGGAAGGAAATCTAAACTAATATGTTGATAAAGAAAATCTATCACTTTAAACTTCAGAAGAATTTTATGAAAGTGGAATAGTTAAAATGAAGGAGCATCCATTAAGGATATTTAAATCTTATTCACATATGTAAAAAGGGACCTGCAGCTTCATTACTTCATTTTATTTATAGAAGGAAAATACATAATGGAAACTACGAAACATATCAATAACAACAGATGCAAGAATCTTGATCTTCGTTCATTAATCATCATAAAATTGAATATAAAATTTGCAGTGGTCCAAAGGTCCAAAACTAAGAACCTTTTCCTTTCTTCTCTTTCTCTTTAAATACAATGTAAAGTAGTTTGTAACTTCTGAAACTACTCCTAATTGCTCAAACTACTTGAAACTTCTTAAACTACCTATTACATATCATAGAAATGAATTATTACAATTAAAATCTCTTAATAGAGATAAAATAAAACTTAAATCCTAATCTATTTGCTGAATAAGAATTGGTCTCGTTGTTGTTGTATTCTCCTGATTGACTGACTTGCCTTTCTTTGAAGTTGAGGGATCATTAGGTAGAACAGTTATCTAGGCTCTGCATTTCTTCCACACTTCAATGTTTGTCTTAGGCGAGTTAATCAACCTGTGGTACTTCAGCCTAAAAGTAGTGATGATATTGAATGTTGGTCTCTCTGTAAATAAGGTCTTCACCAACCATAATAGCTGAAAATGCCTCTGAAGCAAATTAATAACTGTTGCTCCTTTCAGAATCTGAGTCTTCTCATGAGTGTTATCCACCTTGCTTTTTGCCAATACCAATAGTGGTTCATAGGAATCCCATGATAAAAGACTACCTTTAAGGTCCCAGCATGATGGAAATCTAGCCCTAGCTCTTTTTTCATACAAATTATCAAATTTGTTTACTGCTTCCTCAATTTTTGTCAGCTTATTCTCAGCGGTCTTCCTGAA
Source organism: Pinus albicaulis (assembly GCA_034641835.2). Classification (NCBI taxonomy): domain Eukaryota; kingdom Viridiplantae; phylum Streptophyta; class Pinopsida; order Pinales; family Pinaceae; genus Pinus; species Pinus albicaulis. The sequence goes on along the minus strand of CM076583.1, from coordinate 1,143,118,126 downwards.
AGTATTTTTTTAACAATTAATTTGTTAATCTCTACAACATATAAAATCCTGTCTTTAATCTCATTTTTCCTCTAACTCTTGATGAGTCTTAGAATCAATGAAATCAATAAATTTATTTTCCCATATGGCCCTATTAATAGTCTTTTTCTTATCTACCATAACCTGCTCTTCAAAATCTCTGATAATGCTTTTCTGTTCTGATACAATAGTCAGAGATCCCCAAGCTTATTTCCTTTCTTCAATAATTTCATTCCATATGATGTTCTTAGCCTGTATCAAAGTTATATTTTCCTTAAATCTCTCCTTTAGACTCTTGATCTCAGTGTAAGTTGTTTGGCAATATGTCATGTATTTATTAATTTCCCCATCTTTGGCTTGCATAATTTTTGTTACCTTCTCCAAATCATTTTATGCCTTTTGAGATCTTTCTCTGCCATTTTCAGTTCTGTGCTCAATTGAGATATCTGTGCTACTACATCTTCATTTCCAGATGGAAAAATGATAGTGCAGGAATGAGAATCAATCTAATTTTGTAATGTCAGCACAGTTTCCTTCAATTTAGCAATTTCTTCTTCTTTCTGCAAGAGATGTTGAAGAAGGCTTTTTTTCTCACTTTCAACTGCTTCCACCTCTGTTGCCATGGAATGCTCCCATGTAGGTAACATTAAATTTGTCTTCAACACATAAGTCTCTGATTTTGTACTTTGTAGTAGTTTCTCCATAGTAGACCTGTCATTTGGATCTACTCCAATATTTACAATTATCTTCTTGAACTCTTCATTTTGTGTTTTCAAAGCCCTGGAGTTAGCTTTCTCCAATTTCAGTTGCTTGATTACCTTCCATAGCATTTTCTCAGCCTTAAGAGCCATTGCATTAGTTTTGGTCAAATAATTCACTATCAGTTGACCTGTTTGCATATGTAAATTTACTTTATCAAGCAAAGGAATACTTCTTAAATCAAAGTTAAATTTATAGTATTGAAATTATTTGATGACCCTATAGTCATATTAGAGGGGTGAGAAAGAGAAATCTTAAACTGATATTTTTCAAGATCCATGGCAGTCAACAATCTTTTTTTGTCTGGAGTTATTTAATACTCAGCTTGTGCCTCCATGCTAGCCTTCATCCTTTGATTTCTTTCAGCAATCTGAGCAAATACTTGTTTAATCAAAGGTACTAGTTCCTGAGCATCTCCATGTCTTCTTGGTGAAGCTGGGACATTTTTCTCATCTCCTACTTGAAGTGAGAAACCAGGTTGAGCACCTATTATGTCTTCATTAATTTTTGTTTTCTTTTAGAGTCTCTGCTCTTCATCTTATGAATCAACAACTGTATCTTTACTCCTCTTGCTTGATTTCTCAGATATGATAGGAGTTTGTATATTAAAGCCAATAGAACCTGCAAAACCCCTATTTTCTAGCTTCTCTATGTCAGGTCTTCTTTCATGAACAAATGTTGAGTAACCATTTCCAATTCTCCTATTTGAAATTACTTTATGGGGGTCATAAGCCCACTTATCTCCTAACAGTAAATGCATTCCATCTAACATCATATTAACCTCATCAGTTGTTTATCTCATGTTAACCATAAAAATGGCCACAAACATAGGTAATTTAAACATATGCCCCTTTTTCATAGGTACAAAATGTATTTGGTCAACATTCAGACTCTACCTAATGAATTCTAAGGCAAATAATCTCATATGCACAAATGTAGGATTCTATATGGTTCTACCCCAGCCCCATAAAGTCTAATCTTTGAATAGTATTCATAAACATACCAATCTCCAAACTTACAATTTGTTCCTAATTGCATAAACTCTTGAGCCTTTGGTAGGAAATATGGGGGAGAAATCCCATTCAAAATCTTATATGCAGTAGACATAAAATGATTTGCAAAATCAAACAAACCCTCCTCATTTTGTTCCTCCCTTACTACATCTATCCAAAACACTATTGACTACCTCTTTTTATTTACATCCATGATATTTAACCCCAAATGCAAGAATTCTTCCACATTTTGATATAAAAAAGAGGTAAATGATAAGAGAAGGGAACTTGAATGACCCAGGGAGTGATAAACTCATTAGTTGAGTATTAACAACTTCTTGCCAATATGAAGGAATATCCATCACTACTCCTGGCTTCATCATCAATGCAAATAGTCCCAGAACTGATTTTTCCACTATGTTGTCATCCTCTTTTCCCAATATCTTCAAAATACACCTCAGCACCAGCCGAACGTCTGCATCAAAAATTTCTATGGAGAATTATTTACTGTTAGGTACAAACCGCTTCATATCTAGCCTTGGGAAGAAGGAAAACTAAGTGAATTCTTGACCTGCAAGACTATCATAATGTTCTTCCAATGACTCATCAGTGAATTGAATGTAAGATTCTGACTCTAGATAACATAAATCTTGAAAAATTAACTGGGATGAGACTTGAAAAACATTCTCTCCTATAAAATTCATTACCAAACACTTGCCGAGATACATAATAGACACTATCTAGTGCACAAACTTAGGAAAAATATGCGTTTTAGGGATCCATGCAGACAATACACCTAATTTGGCCATGGCAGATAAATTTGGGCATGCTTTTCATTCAGGCAGACCTGTTGATAAAATTGAATGTGTTCTAAGGAGAAGACAGTGTCTCAGATATCCCTATCAGTATCCATGACAGGAATATGGTTGGATGAGCCAGAAAGGGATGAAATTTTAACCATGATATTTCTTACGATGGCCAACAAGGACAAGGTGGTGAACAATAATGGAAGACAAAGGTGTAATCAGGCTAACAAGAATAGAGAAATAACATTTCTTTGCAAAAGAAGAACCAGTTTAAATAGGTGGCATGGGTTTTAGGAATTTAAATGTTGAGTTGACGCGCCAAAAGACCGTTAAACGGTACTGTGACATGGTTGAAAGCTGTCACCAACCAACAGATTAAATCACTGTGGGAGGCCTCAAAGGTACAGAACACTCACTGGGGTCCTGCCCCCGCAATTAATCCTAACCACATATCTTAATCGACCCATCAATCAATGGGGTCAACTGCGGAGGCACCCCATCCATTAACCTGTGTGTTGAACATGCCTGCGGGTTGCCGCATTTATCTCCTGACAAACAAATCTTCGGATACCGCTCACATACTAGCTCGATCATTAACTGAACGCTGGGACCCACCTTCACAAATATTTTAAAGTATTGAACTTTAAATTTATACAAAACATTACATCTTTGAGTTAAAGTATGAGAAACTTGTACTTTAACATACATTTTTTTTGTATTTTTTGAAAAATTAAAATAAAGAATATTTCAAATGAGCCACAATACCTACTAATTAAAAACAACTTCAATAATTCATTTCCATATTTCATAAAATAATAATAATTTGCACAAAATATTGTTTTACAAGTCCACGATATCTTCAACAAACACTACCGTAACTTTCTTTTCAAATATGAAAATGCAATGTCTATTACAAACATTATATATATATGTGTGTGTGTGTGTATTTTAAATTCATTGATATATATATATATATATATATATATATATATGTATATGTGTGTGTGTGTGTGTGTGTGTGTGTATAGACACACACACACACACACACACACATATATATATCCAATGACTTTAAAATATATATAAGGACACATCAAATTAATTATAGTTGATCTCTTTCTAGCTTCTTCCTTACGATGTTTCCTTTGCAACATTGGGTGCAATTACCAGTTTTTATGAGTTTTTTAAATTTAAAAATGTGAAATATATAATAAAATAAGTATTATAATACTTACCATAAAATTCTTGCAAGTATTTACTAGCCATTTAAAAATAGTCTTTGATGATGATGATGGTGGTGGTGGTGGTTAACGTCCACTGAGACCAATCTTTGGTCTATCAGACATAAAGAAAAGAGTTATTTAGTTTGATTTAAGATTTTATTCCTATGCTCAAAAAACTTGGAGGGAAGCCTCCCAAGCTCACTATAATTTTGACATCTTAAAAGGCTAGGAAGGTCAGTATTGCAAAAAATATTATGAAATTGATCTCTAATGTGGTTGTATGCGGGGCACTCTAAGAGGAAGTGATTTTCATCCTCGATGTTCATATTCTCACAGAGATGGAAGATCCTTTCCATCCATGGTGTTTTAGGAACTGTCCAATGACTTGTTTCACTATGGAGCTCATGAGAGTTCATTCTAATCTTGGCTATTTTAATTTTCTTCTTTGAGCTAGTTAAAACAGAGAGATACTTTTGATCTTCTATGGTGGGGTTGATGACCTCCTTAAAATATCTTAATTTTCTTTTAGCTGCTAGATCTTTCTCACACCACATTTTTTCTTTAAACTTAGAAGTAACAATTTTTTTAATGTTATTAATGTTCTGCAATGCAACATTCTCGTCGATATCCCAATGGTTTAACCAGTCCTTGGTGTCTCTATAGCAACCTTGTTTAAGCCTTAGGTGGTTTTGGCTGGAATTTAAAGCTAGCTTAGGAAGTCTATGGTCTCCTATGCTATTGAGCTTGTGCTTGTACAACAGAAGCCTATTAATAGCTAGGCTCTCGATAGGGGAAAGACCCACTTCTATAAGGACAATAGGATAGGGTGTATTGCCTTTAATTTTAAGGTTATACGTTGTAAAATGCTTCTGGATTTTCTCAATCTTTCTCCAGGATTCTTTAGAGATACTGCAACCCCAAACCTCACATCCATATAAGATAACAGGAGTGACTAAAATTTCAAAGAGGAGCTTCTTTCTATCTCACATTAGGAGGTTTTCCGTTTTACAATTATTTTCAAGGCCAAAATAGGCTTTCCACTCTCAATTAATCCTTTTATGAATGCTATAGTTCCAATTGAGCTTGTGATGAATATCAATTCCTAGGTACTTGTAATAGGACACTTCCTCCAAGTTACTATTGTCATACATAAAATTAGCGTAAGTGTCCTTCTTGGATTTGATAATCATAACTTTTCTTTTGTCAGTGTTAACAGACATACCCATGGTAGATATAATAATTGTTCATCACAAATACTATTTAAAATAAATAATACGATAGACAATGTATTATATTAATGGTTATGTCTAACCTAAAATATATATAAAAAATACTCTACAATATTAAAAATATAATTATTTTAAATATATATATATATATATATATATATATATATATATATATAATGATATATTCTTATGAATATTATTACAAAATAAACATTGTAAATGTAATAATTTGGAAAGCACTAATAATTTATTCGATTTATATTTATAAATGTTTTATTTAGGAAAATATGTAAAATTCTATAAATGTTATTAGCAAATTAAATAATCTAATTATTTAGCATGGCGTAATTATTTATTATTTGTATTATTGAGATTTAATCTTCTAAAACATATTCATGATTAAAGTAATGTTTTGGATAAAATTATTGATATTTAATTTTTAAAAATTATAATTTTATTATTAATATTAGAAGGAGAAGGAGTGATGGAATTGGTAATTTCAGTGGTGTAGGGCATTAATTTCCCTCCCATGCGGTAATAATGAGGGAGAAATGTGGTGGGTACAAAGGGTCTGGTGGCCTGCAGGGGAATGTTATTGAGGTACGCTAGGTTATTATTATTGTTGTGATGCCTCTTGTGTAGATTTGTTGCAACCAGGATATGAGAAATACGATTTTGGACAACATGACCTGCTTGTTTCGTCTGAGGGACCTCTCTAAAGAGCCAAGTTTGGGTCTCAAGTAGTGGAGAGCGACTTTGGTGGTAATTTGGTAGTATCAAATTGCTATGCATACAAAAATTGCTCAATCTACAGTATGGGACCCTAGGTCGGCTTAAGCTTGTGAGTTAGCTCATCTTGTTAGGTTGGCTTACGACTTCAACTTAGCTAGTCAGAGGCCTACCTTTAGGTCTAGGATTAGTGACATTGTGGTTAGAAGAGATGAGCATAAAGTCGTTTCTTAGGTAACTCTGCTTCTCCTTCCATTTATATGGTTTACTGTGAATGCCAGAATTGGATGGTTTGATGAAAAATTTTAAGGTAACTCGGTGAGAGGGAGACCTCCATTTCTGTTTAAATTGCAATGTATTTGGGGAATTTTCTCATTATTTTTCTTTTCGGTTATGTTTCATTTTTGGGGAGGATGTTTCTTTGAAGCTCATCCTTGCTTATGGGTTATAGCAAGTTATATTCAGGTTCCATTCATTCATTGCAATATTTTTTAAGGATACACCTTCATGTACCCGTCTTATTGGGGTCCATAGGTGGTTTTTTGAAAATTTTTGGGGTCTCTACATGGGTTGGGTGGAAAATATATGTTGCTAAGTCAAAAATAGGTGGGCTTGTAACGGGTTGCCTACATCCCTCACCCTGAGTATCTAGTGTTTTCTTTATCTATTGTTGGTGGTGGACATGATATTTCAATGCGACATGCTGAATGGGGTGTTGGCCCTTGTGGCTTGCTAGGGGAGCAGGTTGACTAGGTGGAAATGTTGAACAAGGAAGTGTTGGGAGGGAAAGATATGGAGGGTGAGGTGGCTCATGTCTGAGCCCAGTCTCTAGGCCATGTAGAGAGACCATTATTTCTAGCTTCAATAATTGATTAGATGTGGATATCACGATGAACTTGGATGTCATCCATTATCATAGTTATGACAACTAGAATGAGATAATTTCTTACAACAATGATGTGCAATATAGCGAGGGAGAAATTTTGGAGTGCCTTCCTTCAGTGAAACATAACCAACATTACAATATAGAGTATTTGGATGAGATAGAGGTGTTACTGGCGCAAATTGACTACCATTTTCATGAAGGGCATCTCCATCCTTTGGCCCCAGGTTGCTCTCATGGCCCAAACCCTTGCCCCTAATATGAAATTTGCTCATTCTCTTTGGGTTTTGTCTGTGTTTTGGGTTATGTATCTATGTTACTTTTGGGACTCATGTAAAAATTGGAAACACCTTCTTTGCCTTTGTTTTTCTCTCTTAGCTAACAAATCTAGTCTAAGTGAATCGAGGAGGTGAAAGGCCTCTAGAATCTATGTTGTATCTCTTTGATGAATGAATGAAATTTCCTTCATTGATAAAAAGAAGAACACGAATAAAAAGTGTGAGGAATTCAATATTCATGAATTAGTAATATATTTTATATCATTAGTCCTTTCCATGGTAGGACCGTAGAAATTCATTTGTTGTCTGATTATTATTAGTTTAGATTTGAATTATGTAACACTTAATTTTAAACTTTAGGAATAAATAAAGTATTTTTTATTGTAATTAAAAAAATTAATTTGTAAGCACTTAACTCGACAAAAAAATTGATATCTTATTTCAAAGATAATTTCACTAGTATCCCAGTCTTGATGATAAACTCTTTGTCATAACTCTAATAGGTTGGCAATTCACACCATATAATAATACATGCATTACAACATAATGAATAGTATGTAATTCAATGAATTTCTGTGAAAAAGTCAATTTTTACCAAGGTAGTACTTTGCTAATGTAACCATTTTTCAATTCTCATTGCAATAACATTATTGTTGTTATAATCCCAGAGATTCCAAGCTCACCTATTCCTTTTTCATTGTATATGTCATTGACTATTTAAGTTTGTGTTAATAATATGGTGCACACTAATTAATTTGATCAACAATTTATTAAGAGTGAAATGGATGGATGATAGTGATTTATAGTGATGATAGCATTCACACATCTAGAATTTAGTTGGAGGGGTAATTTTTCATTCTAATGTTATATTTATTGCCATAGGTGTGCCCCAGGTTAGATGTCACCCATTATTTTGTTTCATGCGTAATTCAACGTATCATAAATTTGTGATTTTCATTTATCAATTTGATTTGAAAATGTTAGTCACTTTTTGTGACGAGTACAAGCCTGAGTGTGAAAGTCATGACGATGAAAGGATTGGTAGATGCAGGCCTCCTATTTGAGTGATGTTTTCAATGTTTTCATGAGATGCAGGACATTGTCAGTATTTGAGAAAAGCCCTTTAGTCTCTATTGGTATTTCAATATTAAAAAAATGTGATGGCACATTATGCTCAATGATGCTAATATGCTCCACCACGTTGGAGAAGTGTTCTCTAGAGATATTAGTTATTAAGGGTTACATAATAATATAATTCCTTTTTCAGTCGAAAGTAACTGTCAACACACAACATTACACTATAGTATTGTTAGCAAGTACTCTAATAGGTTTCCGACTTTGCAATACAATACATATGAAATAATTTACAATATTGGATTACTTCAGTGTGGAATCTATGTTGAATATAAAATTAACTAAGCACTTAGCAATACTTTGATTTTTTTATTGCTTTATCTCTCTATAAATGTTTAATAAGATCCATAGAGCGAAGTAAACATTTTATATATGTATTTATTTATTTATTGTGAGAATTTTATGTTTTAAAATGAGTTATGCTAATAAAGAAATGTAATTTTGCAATAATTAGTTAAAATTGTATGAGTTACGAATATTTATTTGTGTGACATTTTAAATGGTGGCTGAAAAACTTATAATTAAATATAATACTATTTAAAAATAATAATATTTAGCTCACATAGGTAGTTTAATTGGCCATCGTTCAGATCCAATCTAGCCTCTACGATGAAAATAAAAATAAAAATGCACTACTTCATGCTATGTAACTCCTTAAGTGGAATGTCTTACATTTTATTGCACTTTCATCCTTTAGCAAGGATCCCGAAATGGAAAAAAACATCACGTGTTCTCTATTTTTCTCTTTAATTTCTTAATTATCATATCTTTATCCCTTTTTCTTATGGTGGTGTCTAAGAGAGCCACAAAGGAAAAACTGATAAGTCTCTCCTCTATTATATTGCCACAACTTATCTACTGTCACTTTTTATCTCTTCATGCATTTTTTTTTTCACAATGGGGTCTTGTAAATCCCTATCGGGAAGAATGCATTATATCATGACTTGTTCAACTATTGCAAGTCAGGTTTAAATCATATTTTTTTGGAATTTTAATATATTTATTTTCAATAAAATTAATAATAAATATAATTAGGTGTAAAAAAATAAATCTTAATACTATTTTTACATATTATTTCAATGAATAATTTCTCATTTTCATTTATTTTTTTATATAATGACAATGGTTAATTTACATTGAAAAAAATGGTTTATCTTATTATTCCTTTCTCAAGAATTAATCTAGCAAGGTGTAAAAATGTAAATGTGCAGACTCATTGGTGATTACTACCAACCAAAAATTTATGCAACTCCTTACCTTTTGTAGGAAATTAATTTTTCCATTTCATACATCATTTTACAATTTTTCAAAAATCATGATTTACACTTAAATGGCAGAGAATAATTTACCCTACAACACTTTTTATTAGTAGTCCCTTCAAGTATGGACTCTAACAGTGGATTTTCATGTTTATCATTGTTAGTTTAGCATTGACCAATGTAATTTTGTTGTAAACCCCAAAATCTCCCATTACAATCTTCGAATGAATTGGGTCCCTAATTTTATTTTCTTGTTAGGATTTAGTTCTTTCCTTAGTGACCTAAAATGATGATTCACTTATTTTTCAAATAGATATTTTATTCCTTTATGACAATTGTTCTAGATTTATTTTAAAATTTAATATATTTCTCCTTTCATTGGCTCTAAGGTTGTGTTGGTTCATGGATGTGATTGTGTGTTGAAAAAAACAACATTATCCTTGTACAATTATATACATCACATTACATTTGTTTTTATGAGAAGACTTCATAACATTGAAGACTTATATGGTGAACTCAACATATAAACCTAGTGTTTTGATTTTTTCTCTTACGTTGTTCCTTTTCCCTAATTGTGGATTGAAATTGTGCTTATGACATGGTGATTTTATACATTACTTAGTTATGGAATGTAAATGACTTAATTATATATTTTTTAATTTATTATAGTTTGTAATCATTCTTTTAATATTCCAAACTAGGTAAAAAGGTTCGGTGTTAAAACTATCCAAAACCATCTAGCACTATTAATCTCGATGCTTGTTTTTCAAGTGGTTGTTATTATGATTTGAGGTGATGAAACTTTTATAGAGTATTTTGTTGCACTCCATGACTCGTGCCCTAATTTGTCAAACTTATCCCCTAATTTCACAAAGCAACAGAAATTTTTCAAAGTGTTTACAATGAAAAAACATGATCAAAGCATCCATGAAGACATAAAAGTGAAATATATTGAATAAATTCTGAAAAAATATTGTGCCAACACTATTTCTAGACCCAACGTTCCCTCTATAGTTAAGCTTGTGTTCTTGTCACCTTCACCATGACCTGTGTATAGCGTTGGGAGCGCGATAATTAAAGTGAAAAAAAATGATAGCCCTCTTAAGGTAGGTTTTCCAGAAATGGAGAAGAATCTTCTTCTATTAGAAGCCTCGTATCAGTTGGGTGAGGATTGGGTTGAAGGCTCCCATTTCAAGCCTTTGATCCTACCTTCAGGGGTCTTCCCCTTAAAATATGGACCTTCCTCCATTTTTTGTGGATATCTAACCTCTATAGCCTACCTATAAATGATTTCAATGCTTTCCCAAAATTGTTGGTCATTTCTAGTTGCCTTTCTAGTACTCCATTGCACCTAAATGCTACTGAAATTGTAAGGAGAAAGAGTGCTTGAAGTCTTTGGTGAGGATTCAGAAACTCACTCGAAGGTGGCCTCCAAAATCAGAGCACAATGGTTGTAAGCTTCCTTTATTTCTAGTAATAATACATTATGTGTTTATCTTCCATAAATGTGTAGATGATTATGCATTTATTGTGTTACTCTCTGATCTTTCACATGGTTTTTTTTGGAATGTATTATGCTATGAATGTTCATGGTTCCTTGGTTTGATAGCTATTGCAAGTGTCTTCCCTAAGGTAAATTGAACCTAGACGCAAGAGGATCTGGAAAATGAAACTAAGAAGCATTACCATGAGAGAAAGATAGGCAATCTGTCTTGTTTTGTATTTTTCCAGCATTGTTTAGGAAGGTTTTCATGTGTTTGTTCAGTTTTTTACTAGATCATATGTTTAGGACTAGAGAGATCATTTTTGTCCGCAATAGGGATTGTATATACAAAAAAATGGTGACTTCACTGGGGATCCTATAGCCCTTTCAGACATCCTTTTGCATTTGGTATTTTTTCTTAGTTTGGCCAACCATTTACTGATCCTTGATTTTGATTTCTTTTGAGTCTGTACTCTAAGTATTTTGTGTTTTAGGGTATCAGTGTAGGTTTTTTATCAAACTTTGATTTCTTTTCCTATGCCTTTCCTAAGCCACACTACTAGCGCAAATATTTCTAAGTAAAGTCACGCTTAATACCATGTCTTCCTCTCTCTTCCCACGCTATTCTAGCTTCGTAGACCATCATGTGTTTTGCTATGTAAAGTTGAGTTGGTCCTTAAATTGGAGAATTTTTAGGGTTTATACTAAAAATCCTACTGTTTCCTGATCTTTTAAGTCATCATCCTACTTTGTTTGCATCAATTTTTTTCTATTTGGTATTGTTTTCTTTTTGGTGTGAAAAATTCCATCCTGTACTTCAAGTGGTGAAACTGAATTTTAGTTGAGTCTTTGATTCTTTGAGTCAATTGAAATTTATTTTTGTTGCTTGTGTGATTGGAAGGAATATTGATTAGTTATTGACTGGGAAATATTAACTCTTTTGAGACCACAAAAGAAACATATTTTGCATTCATTTAGTTTTCATCTAAAATTTTACTTTTCGTTAACGTGTGTTAGATCACATTGCATTGAAAAGTCAATTTTGAGACTTATCATTGAACATAGATTACATTGTTTAGTGATTGAAAGATAAAAGGTGTATTGAGTTCATTTTCATTCATTGACAAGAAAAAGGAAATTGTGCATAGATTATATTTGCATAGCTTTCAAAGGAAATTGTGCATATATTACATTTGCATAGTACTTAAAAGGAAATTGTGCATAGATTAAATTTTCATAGTTTTGAGAGGAACCGTGCATCGATTACATTGCATGGTTTGGCATCCTTTAGTGCCTTGAATTTCATTTAATCTTTCATAGTTGCATTTGGAAATTGAATGTGAAGATCTAGTTAGGACAACTTTGTTTGTTTCATCTTCGTATGGGATTCTTCCCGGTACTAGATAACATTCATTGAAATGAAACAAATCATTTTCTCATGCTAGTTGCGTTATAGGTATTCAGGTGACATCACTTTGAGCAAAGAAATTGAAAATTTAATTATAAACTTAAAATTTACCTCAATTAACCTAAGGATCATTTTAGATTAACACAAATATTAGAGGTCTAGGCTAGAGATGTGTTTTGATGTCTTTAAATAGAGGATCTACCTTTAACTTCCTGCATTGCATCTCAGGGGTGATATCTCGCTCCTCATAGGAAAGTGTATAAGATCGTTTTCCAGTAATTTCGAGTATATCGAAGGCACTCCATGCATGGTAAGTATATTGGAATGATCTCATCGAACGACTTTGCATTAGACAACATTAATACAAATTGTGCTCCCATGTACTGTCACGTATATTTTGGGAGTCCCCACTAGGTTGTTATCGTGCCATAGGTAACCGAGTATACTACCTTGTAAATATGATACATCGAACATAGGATTTGGGGAAATTAGTTTTCGTACTTCTTGTTTCGCCAGGAGGTGTTACGTGGTTAGTGAATACTGCCCATGGAATAACATCTTACCCATGCACAACTCCTTAGTAGATATTAGGTTGAGATTGATGGCAACAGTTCCTAAGTTTACCAATTAAGGAAACCCTTCTAACAGGAATAATGGTCCTTTTCCTTCTTTTGGAAATATTGGTGCTCCCTATATGGAAGTGTTGCCTCTTTTGTGATTTATTATTGGTCTTCCAGTTTGGTTATTTTCGACCCCCATGGTTCCAAATGTCCAAGCTGCTTCTCAACCAAGTTTTCCTTCAATTGAAAATTTTCAACCTCGTGTTGATCCCAAAATTTACCCCTCACATTCTTCACTTGTTTATTCACCTCGTTCTTCCTCTTTTCCTAGTGAAATTATGGATTCTAGTAACGAGAAAGCTAAGAAGAATAAGAGGAGTAGGAAGAAGAAGAAATGAAATAAGAAAGGGGTCAAACAAGCGACCATCTCTACCAATGCAATTGATGTTGAAAAGCCCTCCAATTAGCCCTGCAAAGTCAAATTCCCTTGCATGTTATGTAAGGATGATCACCTTCTTAAATATTGTCTTGGTATTCCCACAGTATTATAAGTTTTGTCCACTGACTCAAATTGGCCTTTGTTAGTATCTTCTGGAAATCATGCAGGTGTTAAACCTTCAACTAGTGATAATAAGGTAGATGGGAAAAATTTTAAAGTCAAATTTCCCTGTAGGTTATGTGAAGGGAATCATCCTATTCACATTTTTCCTTATATGGATGAAGCCACAAAAGTGTTGGAAAACCTTACAACTTGTCAGCCTCATCTTCCAGTTGGTTATGAGAAGATTTCCCTTATTGCTCCACTAGTTCATGAAGTGGTTAATCAGAATTCATCTATATTCAATCCCAATCTCTCTGAAAGTGAAACCCATGAGTACGTTCCCGACCAACCATTGGTTGAGAAAATTGTTGAATCTGTTGCACCTTTAGTTGATCCTACTCCTTCCGAAGAGATTCAACATCATATCGTTCATGTTCTTCTTGTTTCTTCAGATCCCAATGAATTGGGGTGGAATCCTCCTATTCCCATGGTGTAGGGGGGTTGATCCTCCCTTTCCCATAGCGTAGGGGGGGGGGTTCTAAAGTTCCCACGACACCCCGTCCAAGTAGTATGGTCACTTCTTTTGATTGGATTCGACTGACACGATATCGTCTTCCTTCTTATGTGCCTTTTCAGATCATAGTCTAGGCTTACAATGTGGTTGTACCTAACGTAATAATAAATGAAGGCACATCTATGAGAATTATATCCTAAACTACTTGAAATCCTTTAGTTTCTCTACATATTGTGCCCGTTACCTAGAATTTGTTGGCTTTTAATAGAGGAACCAATTAACCATTAGGGATCCTTCCTAACTTTCCTGTTACTTTGGGAGGAAAGTATGTCTATATAGACATGATGGTTGTCCAAGGCCCCTTGGATTTTAATTTACTTCTCGGTCATGACCATATTTATGTCATGGGAACTCTTGCCTCTTATCCTTTTCATGTGATGTGTTTCTAACATGAAGAAATAATGTTGACCATTGATCATCTTTCATTCATTGTTCCTAAATTTTCTCCCAACCACCCGTCTTCCCTAAATGGTCCTTATACACAAGTGGTATCAACCCCGCCACAAGTTAACTATGTGGCCACATTTTCCATACCCACATCTCATGATGATAAAATCAATGACATAGTACATCATGTACTGGGGGCATTGGAGCCTGATCTTTCCATTATATCCCTTGATATGTATCCCATCCAGAGCGTTGGTCTACCATCTGATGAGAACTTCTTGGAAACCATGACCTCTTATGGGCCATGAACAAGGTGTTTGGGAAAAGTTTCTTTTATTGTTTCAAGCGCATTAAAAAATGAAACAAGGTGTCACGAGGACAATTCTTTTACAATGTCAACCTCATTAAAAAATGAAACGTGTTCCTACGAGGATAGCTATTTTACTATGTCAAGCTCATTAAAAAATGAAATAGGTCCCTATGAGCATATTTATTTTACTGTGTCAAGCTCATTAAAAAACGAAACACATCCCCTTTCAGTTTGAGTCTTTTATTAGATCTTATAAATTCCTAGTTGATTCTTTCACTTGATATCATAAATGAACCTTCATTCCGTCCACTTGTTAGTAACTAGTAGTCTACTTAGGTGAATGAAATGAAGCTTGGGGGTCATGTAAACTTATTTCAAGCATAGCTTCTCATGTTTCAATCTTATATAAAAATGAAACCACTCTCAAGCATAGTTTTTCCTCATGTTTCAAGCTTGAAAAAAAGAAATCAATTTCAAGCGTAATTTCTCATGTTTTAATCTTGTGTAAAAATGAAACCATTCTCATCCTACCCCTCGTGATTGCCATTTTATCAACCTATTTTTGCCAGATGGGACTTGGTTTTCTAATTCCATATTCACCACCTTCTTGTTTGATCATACACTTTCTTTGTTTTACCCTTTCGTGAGGAATTGCTGTGATGAGTGGTCTTATTAGCCAACCTCTTGACCTTTACATGTTTTGAATAGTTCAAACATCACCGGAACTAGGTTTCTCTCACTTTATACCAGTATTTCCTCTATGAGGAGTCATATTTCCTCTTTTATGACTCTCAAAACATGAAAATATTTTTTATCACTTTTCATTTCGAGCTCATTAAATTAAATGAACTTACATGTACTTAGTATAAGTTTAACGCTTTTCTAGAATGAGATAGACTAATTACAAAAAAAAAAGGACCTTAGTCAAGAATGACTAGGAGGTTCTCTCAGATATTATTTTCTACATTTTCAAATTCGAGGCACTATTTAAAAAAGGGACCTATAGAGTTTTATTTTCCACCTCTTTTTCAAACTCCCTAAAAATGAAAAATATGTTGAGTTACCCTTTCGTCGGACTTGTAAAACTTAAACGATGAAGGGCATGTCACCATGATGAGACTGAGTTACTCCTTCCTAGGTATCATTAAACCTATTAGGATGGATTCATCCAAAGGGTGAACTTATATGTTAAACATATGGTATTCTCTTTAAGTTTGCCATAAAAAATAAAGAGGTACTCGCTAGAAATAGTGGGGAAAAATGGAAGTAAATGTACCTTATTTTTTGTATCAAAGGCAACATGTAGTTGTTGATCATGAAACTTATCTGCATCTTGTGTCAGGATTGGGTTATCCTCTTTTCATTCCTTTCCTTCTTGGGTTTTAGGAAACTCATTTTCCTCTCATTCCATAATACCCTATTGTCACCATGACCATTGCTCCCATTTTGAGTCAACTGCTTCCAACATCTGGAGTCATGTCGTTGATACGTTCAAGAGAAGTCTCATATGCAAATTAAAATCTTTTATACCTCATTTGACATTCTCTATTACAATCTTGAATCAATTTCATAAAAAAAAAAAAAAACCGTGTCGATGATGTAGGAAACATTATGGCCCTCCATTGACGGATCACTTCCTGCCGACTCCAGCTCATTATCGAGGAAGGTGATATAGAAACTCCCTTTCATTATCTTGGAGCCTACAAGCCTCAGTGGAAAGTTCTTTGCATTCGATGACAAGTTCACATCATTGACCTTCGACCAAATGATTATGTGTGTGTTCGAATTCAGCTCCATTATTCACACCCTTATATTGTGTTGTTGTACCTTCAGACCCATTTTCATTATTGTTGGTTTCTCTTGCACATGTTAATAGTTCACCTCATTCAAAAGAAAATAGGTGGTTTCTTCCATGTTTAGCTTCAGCACATCTATTCACATGGTTAGATTCATACTTTGGTTGGGTTGAGACAGAAGAAATTGGGTTTCCTTTTCTAGAGCCAGGTTATGAGGCATTATTTAGTATTCATGATTGTAAATATGGATCTCTATATATGGATGGTTGCGTCCATGTCATGGATCCATAGGAATATTCATGATCCTTTTCAGTCAGATGGTTACGCCCATGCCATATATTCATAGTCATATTCATGATCCTTTTTAGTTGCATGGATGTGTCCATGACGTGGATTCATGTATTGTTTGCTCAAATATGTATTATTGAGCATATATCAGAGATGTAATATGTATTGTATTATGTCTTATTTGCAGGTCTCTTGATGGTGATTTCTTAATTCCTTTTCATGACTTCTAAAACACTTCAACCATCACTTCTCATTCTGATTTCATTCTTTAGGGGGAATCTATTATATAGTATGTTGTCACACTCCTTATCTCATGCCGTGAGTTGTATAAATTTTCCCCTATTGTTGCAAATAAATGAAAATATATCAAATTTTTTACCCTAAAAAAACATGATTATAGAATCCCTTAATACCTAAAAGTAAAATACCTTGAAGAAATTCTACAAAAATCTTGTGCAAACCATATTTTCAGACCTAGCATGACCTTTATAGTTAAACCCTTACACTTTTCACCTTCACCATCACCTGTGTATAGCACTAGCAGTGCGGGAATGAAAGTGAAAAAGCATGTGGTCCCTATTCAAGAATTTTTTCTAGAAATGGAGCAGAAGCGTGTTCCACTGGAAGGCTTCAGAATATAAGTCTGGTACCATTTGGGTGAGGATAGGGCTGAAGGCTCCCATTTCAACCCTTTGATGCTACCTTAAGGGATATTCCCTTAAGATATGGAACTTCCTTCATATTTTATGGATCCATAACCTCTCCAACCTCCCTATAATGAATGCCATGCTTTCCCCAAATGGTTGGTCATTTCTAGTTGCCTATCTAGTGCTTGAATGTGCCTAAATGCTACTGAAATTCTAAGAAGAAAGGGTGCTTGAAGTATTTTGCGAGGATTCAAAAACTCACCCAAAGGTGGCCTCCAACATTAGAGCGCAAAATGTTGTAAGCTTACTTTGTTTCAAATAATAATATATTCTGTGTTTATCTTCCATAATTGCGTAGATGATTATGCATTTAGTCTCTCACTCTCTTATCTTTCAGATGGATTGTTTTGGAATGTATTATGTTATGCATTTTTTGTGTTTCCTTGGTTTGATCTTTCTTGCAAGTGTCGATCCGCTAAGATGTAAAGTAGATTGAACCTAGACGTGAGAGGATTTGGAAAACGACACTAAGAATTGTTAGCATTAGTGCCAGGTAGGCTATCTATCTCATTTTTTGTTTTTCCAAAATAAGATATGAAGATTTTCTTGTATTTTTTTAGTTTGTTGCTAGATCCTCTATTTAGGACTAGAGAGATCGTTTTTGTCCGCAACAGGGATTGTATATACAATAAAAACCTAACGCTATGTATATTTTTTATTTTCACAATTAAATTGTGATGAGGGAAATCAAAATATACCTCTGTGATGGATAGGTTACATTTCCTAGAGTTACTTCTTAACACCGACAAGTTATGTAATATATGCAACATGGTATGGTGTCAAAGGAATCATATGTTTATATAATGGCATGAAATTTCTTGTATGAGTTGGAAAATGCAGGTTTTAACACATATAAATTGGTAATGTCATTAAAAGGTCTCAAGATTGGTCATTCATTATTATTATGAATTGATATAATTTTAGTATAGTATTGTCAGTTCTTTCTACCAGTGGGTTATTCTTAAGCTTACAACCACCTTTCCACATACCCTATATTCAATTTTGAAGTTTCATATGTGCATTTCACTGTGTGTGAGAATAGGGTTTATTCCTTTGAACCCTACCTAGTTTGTATGAACATCCCTGTGTACAAAACCCCCACTCTGGTCTTTCAACTATCTTGTAATGGCACCTATTGTTAACACAAAACATTTTAGAGGAAAATTTATTGAGGCTTATAAATAATACCTCACTCTATTCTAGGAAATTTGATAGTGGGACTTTATTCAGAGTTTTTCAGGTCATAATAGGGATGTATTCAGAGGGTGGAGAATGGTTTCCTTTGGATTCCCTTAGTTGTGTGGGTGGAGGATTGTGTCCTTCGAATTTTGGAGGGAGAACCTCTTAAGTTGTTTTGTTCATGGATTTATAGTGGGTTCTCAATTCACTTAATGAGTGGAACCACTGTGTTTTTATTTTAAGGGTGGATATTTACTCTTTGGATTCCCTTGGGATTTTTGGGGTGGAGGAATCCCGCCTCTGGAACAAAATTTCCACAAGTATTTGAAAATTGGTTTTAATAGTTCCATGTGATATATTAATGTGTGCTTCTGAATAGTGGATATAGTGATAATGTGTGTGTGTGTGTGTGTATGAAAATTAATGTCTTAATTATTCTTAAATTGTGCTACCAAGGCCTTGTATAGTATGGAGCCTTGTAAATTTGAGATCATTGGTCTCATACTATGATCTCTACATATAAAATTATCCCACGAGGATCGATTATGAGTTGGGATTTTGCAGAGTGGGTAATAGAAATAGTTTTTGCCACTTGTACAGGTTGCACAGGGTCATATGACCATGGAAAAGACCATGGGTGGAGGAATAAGGGTCTTATTCCAAAGTTCCCATGTGCTATGACTGATCATGGGTCCTTTACCAAATGAAAAACATAAATCACCAAATTGGGATGATGGAGATAATCTCCAACACAACCCTCCCTATGATGTGAGGAGGGAGGATGGAGGTGTTGTGAAATCATTGTACGTTGTTGGATCTACAAAATTTTTAACTCGAAATTGGAATGTGATGTTAGTGGGGACCACACATTCATTATATGGCACAGATCCACCACCTTGAGATATACAACATCCGGGACCTCTACCCCTACAACGTCAGTGGGAGGGGTACTCCCCATGCATGTCCTCGGTCTAAATTTTGATATCGAAGACCTATATCTTTGTGAAAACACCCCCACACCCATTTTGATGTTAGCAGGGAAGATCACATGCACACAAATTCTTGATCCGCCAAGGATTCTCCAAGCCATCGGATCCATGAGTGGATGGTGGGACCATCACATCGAGTAATGTGACTTATTTCTATTTGTGTCAACGGTGAAAACATGGCGTGGGGGCCACCACAGGTATAGTGCCTGGTAATAGAATGGTTGGGGAATTACACACACACACACACACACACAAACAGATATATATCAATCCCCGGCCATCTTATTAGTGAGCGTTATGCCTACGATAGCCCCCACGCCATGTTTTCACCCTTAGGGGAATATATCTATATATATATATATATATATATATATATATATATATATATTTCTGTGTGTGTGGCAGACAAATTTCTTAATACAGACAAAAGCAATCTCCCTAGCTTCATTGATTGACTCTAGTAACAAACAAACACACTAATAAATATTTTCCTGAGTTCATTCCTATGGAATCATAAGCAAGAGTGGAGGAAGATGAAATCCATACCTTTCAAACAAAACGCCTAATGAAGTTCCTCACTATGGTTTGATGTAGCTCATCAATGCTTAGAATCTAGACCAACAAACATAAAAACAACAAAAAGTCAAAGGCATATGATAGATAAATGACTCAATAAAACCCATAGTAGTGATCACTAGTACCTAATACCATTATAAATGGAAAAATGGAAATAAATACACAATGCATCAACTCATTGAACGCTACAGTGGTAAAGAAACACTCTTTTGTATTAATCTTCAGAATGAAGGAGCAATACAACCTTAGCCTTGATGATGTATGCCTCCTCCTAATGGCCTCCAATATTCTCCTTAGGTGACAAGCCTTCTAGCCCTATTCCAATAGCATAAGTTTACATTCAACGGTCGTATCTAGCCCTATCAACTTTACTATATTTATAGAGCAAGATGAGGAGGTTTTAGATAATCTTCTCAAGGTATAAGATCCTCAAAAGGAGGGAGTATGGTTCCACAAAGAGAGGGAATTTTCTCCATGAATAGAGGGATGATACTTAAGTAAGCATAATCTCTAAGCTTTTAGTTGGGAAATATTCCCCCAACAAAGCTTCTAGAATTCATTTTTTTTATTTTTACTTGCGTTAAGTTATGTGCACAGTTCATAGTGCAAGAGAGAGCACATATTGGTGTTGGCTATAATGGTAAGATATGTGTATGCATATAATCTGGCTAGGGAACCATGCAGATGCTAAAAAGTGGGGTTTGGGTCTGTGTAATTCATAATTCTCATTCTCTTTGGGATTTTTTGGTTCTAAAATTATAGGGGAATGCTTTCAAACACTTCGATAGATAGCAAAAGATCTAGATTAGCGGTCATTTTCATAATGGTGACAAAATGACGTGTAATAGATTTCCCCCTAAAGTGAAATGTCAGAAAATATGTTTGAGGGATGAAGCACATTATCATGCTTAATTTTGTATTAGAGACCATGGTTGGAAACCTGAAATAATAAATCAAGGATTAAAAAACATGCCATTAATGAATTTAAACTCCAAGGTAACGAATAAGGTTCCTAGATCAACTTCCTAGAGAATGAGTTGAAGTCGATAGGAAGTGATCCGTCGCAGGATGGCCCACGACAAGAAACTCATATCAAGTTTTGAAGAAAAAAATTGGAGTGATACAAGACTAACTTAGGGATGGTAGTTGTGATCTAGGGCTATGAATCACAATGTAATTTTTACTAAGGTTGGACATCTCGTGAACATATTAAGGACATGACATTTTGACTTGGCATCATTTGACTCAAAAATAAGAACCAAAATCATCTGAAGACTTTCAATGAGGTATGATCAACAGAGAGACAGATGGATTTATCAAACTAGACATAGAGGTGATGAAGTGTCATGTTAAAGAGAGACATACTACCTTTTGTAATTAAAAAAACAAACTTTTCTTCCCAATTTTCCCCCATCATTACTGGAAAGCAACTCTTTATTTTTATACAATATTTATGAGGATAACATATGCTTATCATGTAAGCCACTAGGGGAATTTTGAGGTCTAAAATATGCCTCCTAAGGAAATTATAAAATAATAGTGGAAATAATAAAATAAGATTATATTACATCATCAAATTTTAGAGGGAAAAAAGAAAAAACTATTTTTCCAACTCATATTTTCAACTTATCTCCCTATGGGTTTACTCAATTTTCGAGTGGAAACACTAGTTGGATGAAAAATTTAATTCCTCATCCAATGAGTATGCATGTTTCATACTTTCAATGGACCCTACTACACGAAAAATGAAAGATACATGAGAAATGTGATTGCAATCACGTTTTTTCATGTATTTCTCATTTCTCATGTAGCAGGTTCCATGAAAAGTATGCAACATGAGTACTCCTTGGATGAGAAATTAAATTTTTCATCCAATGAGTACTCCTGCTCAAAATTTGAGTAAACATTTTGAGAGATAAGTTGAAAATACAAGTTGAAAATTTGTTTTATTTTTTTATTATTTTTTATTCTTTTTACCTTTTTACTGCAAAAATGGTGAATCACCCCCCATGGTTGATATCATCATATTGAATCCTATTGGTTCTTATAAAGTTTATTTTGGTTTTACACTTTTCTTAGGAGGCCCATTTTAGACCTCAAAATTCCCCTAATGGTCATCCTTTAGATGAGTCCTTCAGATGAGTCCTTCATAGTAATTTTAACGAAACCTAGGAAGGATTGGTTTGGTCTCGTCATAATGGATGAGCCATGCACTGTTAATGTTTTAAGAGTCCAGTGAAGGAGTAAATCGATGTCGGTTTCAAAACTTAAGAGTTTGAAAAGACACAAAAATAAAACTCATACATTTTTTTCAACGTAAAATTTTAACAATCATAGATAAAGTAAAGCTCGATTTTTTTCATATTTAGGGAGTTAGGATAAAAACACAACTAAACTCTGAAATTTCCTTTTTCATGAATTTAGTCCCTCAAGCCTGAAAAAGGGTAAAATAATGTAGGAGAGAACTATTTTTAGCATGATTAGTCAAAGTATGCATATTTTGTAAATAGTCTACATGGTGCGTAAAAGGGGTAAACTTATACTAGGTAGAAGTTTTTTCGTTTTATTTAATGAGTTTGAAACAAACAAGCATACTCGACAATATTTAATATTCTGGGAGTCTAAAACTAGGTTAAAGGTAATTCCACCTGGAAGAACAAGTGGTATAAAGTGTAGAAATTGGTTCCGGTCATTATGGAACTGCTCAAATCATGTAAAGGTCAAGAGGTTGGCTAATAAGACAACTCATCGTAGTGGTTCCTTAGAAAAGGGTGAAAAACCAAGTACAAGTGTATGATTGGCCAAAAAAATCGTGAAAATTGAATGATAAAATAAAGGCTCATGTCGCAGAAACATGTTGATGAAAATTTCAATCATGAGTGATACAATAAGAGTGGTTTCATTTTTACACAAGCTTGAAACACAAGAAATCCATGCTTGAGAATGAATTCATTTTTACACAAGCTCAAAACATCAGAAAACTATGCTTTAGAATAGTTTCATTTTTACACAAGCTCGAAACATGGGAAAACTATGCTCGAGAGTGATTCCATTTTTACACAATATTGAAATAGAGAAAACTGTGTTTCAGAGTGATTTTAATGCCCCCCAAGAATAACCAGCAATGGGACATGCACCCCATGTTTTGTTTAATCTGCCTGAGTAGACTACTAGTCACTAATAGGTGGATGAAATTAAGGTTCATTTAAAAGATCATATGAAAGATTCGACTCAAAATTTACGAAATCTAGTCAAAGAATTAGATTGGAAGGGTACTTTGTTTCATCTTTTAATGAGCTTGACATAGGAAAGGAAATATTCTTACGAAATATTGTTTCATTTTTTATTGAGCTTGACACAAGAAAAGGGACTATGCTCCTAACGAGGTTGACACAATAAAAGAACCATCATCATGAGGACATGTTTCATATTTTAGTGAGGTTGACACAGTAAAAGAATCATCCTCATAGGGACTTGATCATGCCTTCCAATTGGAAGGAACACATGCGAAGGGATAAACCTCAATCATGGCTTCAAAAAGGTCTCCATGAGATGGAAGAACAATTCTTTGGAAGGAAAACACATCAAGGGAATTAATATGGATAAGAAAATCAAGTTGAAATCTCCCCATTGAAGGTTCCACCATGTCAATTACCAGATCTGCGTCAAAATAAGTTGATAAAATAGTGAGAGTCTCACTTGCATCGGTAACTAAAAAATGGGATTTTTTTCCACATAATTAACCCATTGTGTAGTGGATACAACTTGTGTAGAAAAAACATTCATGGATGTCATATGCTTGGTAGTCAAATCAAGACTAACGAAAAAAAATTAGTCAATAGTGACAATTTTTCCATTATGAGGGAAAGACATCGCATCAAACAATGTCGGTATGACAACTTTCATGGCATAGACATAGTCTTTCCCAAGGCGAAAATTGAAATCCAAGGGGCCTTGGACTACCATAAGATAAATACAGATAATTTTATCCTCTATAGGAATAGGTAACTTAGTAAGTATACCTAAAGGTTTACTAATGGTTCTATTAAAAGATAACAGATTCTGTGTAATAGGTACAAGCTGAGGGGAACCCGAAGCTTGCCAGGTGGTTGAGGATAAAATACTAACATAAGCACCTTCATATACATTTTTGTGACACACATTCTTACCATAAGCCTTCACAATGATTTGGAAAGGGGTAGAAGAAGGAAGATGAGGCTCTATCAGTCTACTCCAATCAAAGGAAATGAATTCTATAATTGGACGAGGTTCTGTAGAAAGAGGTAAAATAAACCCTATTGTAGAAGAATATAGATTAACAAGAAGAACCTCAGCAGTATTAATTTCATTGTCTAAGGGGAGAGTGGGATCTATAAAATATGGAATCAAGTTGACCACTTGATCAACCAATGGTTAGTCAACCTAAGTGATATGTGTTTCACTCTACAATGGAAGAGTACGATTGATTGTACTTGGACTTAGATCAATCACTTCATCAACAAACAACAGGTTGGGATAAATATTACGGTAACTAGTTGGAAGCTGATGTTGAGAAATAGTAAGATTTTCAAACAATTTTGAAGCTTCATCCACGTGAGGTAAAATATGAGTTTGATGAATCCCTTCGCATAACCTACTAGTAAAGCTACCTTTACCATTTTTCTCTAGAACATGACAATCATTGGTTTATGGATCAAAAATAAGTTGATGAGATTTTTTAGACCATACTTCCAAGACTTTAGGAATACTAGGACAACTGATAAGGAAGTGGTCATGCTTATAAACATTGCAAGGGTATTTGGGCTTGTGATGCATGTTTGAGGTTTCCTCGCCATTACCAATACTTATATCCATGGTTGGTTGGTTGGTTGACTTATTTCTTATCTTGCTTCATCTTCTTCTTCCCTTTCTTCTTATTCTTAGCTACATGGTCACTAGAATCAAGGATGTTACCAAGCGAATAAGAAGAAAGGGAGGAAAACATGTTGGGTGAAGAAGGTAAAGGGTCAATATGAGGTTTCTAATGTTGATATTGAGAACTGGATTGAGTTGAAGAATCTGGTTGAGGTGGAACAATTTGAGTATTTGAGACCAGTCAGGTTGAAAACACCATGTCGATAAACCTATCATGAATACAGGAAAGAAAAAGTAGCCATATATGGAGGATCGAAATTTCAAAAACGATAAAAATGACTAGGATTCCCATTAAGAGGGGTTCCATGAGTGGTAAATTCTAAAATTTTTGCCATTAGATTCAAATTTACTGAATTTTATTAAGAATTGTAACATATTAACTATCCAAATCCATAATCTACACCTAAGGTGTGCAAAAAGTAAAACAAGAAAATAACGCACACTAATAAATCCAAACGATTCAAACCATCAAACAACCTTTTCACAATGAAATCACTAGTTGGTAATGAAACCCAATGTCCAAGAGATCACTATGGAAATTTTCTATAGATAGAGTAGGTGGAATCATTTACGCTGACAACCTCCTTAATGGAAATGATATAGTGCAAGTAACTTAACTTATTCCATCAAGAGTGAATAATATCATTCAAAAGGTCCAAGTGACTATAATCAATGTGTGCTCCAGGTATAAAAGGGACTTCCTCGCATCCGTCACCTCGGGAAAAAATCCCCATGATAATGTTCTCTAAGGTTACCACTGAAAAAAAATTAACTTGGGGGATAGTCGCAGCCCAAACGTACATGCAAGGGTAACTTAACAAATTTCAATCCCCCTCAACATGGTTAATATGAGGTTTATCCTTCAAGTGAAGACGAATCACCTTTCGGCACCATTTGTAATGTGTGTGAATTGCACTATTGTAACCAATGAAGCGGGGTCAATCACTTCACTTGGTCTGATATGATATCATGCTTAACACCCTTGTAACAATATCTTCCCATATTCAAACAGTGATAAATGGATTTAATCCCTACCAAAAGATTCTATTGATTGTTTGCAGCTATATAAAGTTAACTCGCTTTCCTATTCCAAAGATTTACAATATGATCTAATGTAGGTGTAATGATCCCTAGAAATATAAATATTATAATTTATTGTATTTGAGTTGTTTATTTAAGTTTTTGTTTTCTTAGTATATTGATGGATATGAAACCAATGGTTTTATAACCTGACTTAAAATTGAATGCATTCAAATATGATAATGTGATATTTTCATTTTTATGAATCCTAACTAAAGTAAGGAGAGAGGTCCATTCACTTCCAACATTGAAAGGATTGATTAATGAGAGAAAATATAATAAATTCTCTAATTCACTAATTTTTAGTAGGAAAATACTAATGAAAATAAATTCAAAGAATTTTTTTCATTTTTCTATTTAAAACAAGCATAAAAACAAGAAAATTCAAATCAGGACTATCTTTCAATGAGAGACACTTGCTTTTCAATCGATGAAATAACTTTTTACAAGAGGCATAAATGAATATATGATGAGATTGACTGAAGGAAAAAAGATTGATAGAACCAATTCTAGAAGCGAAAGACTCTTTTTTTATAGATCATCAAGGCAACAAAAACTCAAAATCTTAAATTGTAAAGATAAGTGGTTTTTGTCAAAAAGACAATCAAAGACACTGATCTAAATCTATAGTTGACTTTTCTAGAATCTAAATTATCTAAAAAAACTCTTCAAAAGAAACACAATATGATTCTAGATCAATGGAAGAACAATATAACAAGTATATGTATGCACATCAATATTTTTTTTCACTAATGCAATGGAAGAACCAATCAATTGTAATTAAAGGAAATTTCACAAAAAATATGCAACCCAAATGAAATCAAATGTAACGTGAGATTTCATTAAGAAAGGAGTCAAACAAAAATTTTGTGAAAATTCCAAAGATCAAAGGAGATGACACTCAATGGATATTATCACTCTTACACAATTTAGCCCCCCAAATTTTTTTAAGAAATCGGAAAAACCTCTGACTAGTGGTCAAAACTAAGAAAACTTGAAAAATACATAAAATTTCAAAATTTCAAAAATTTGCACAGGAAAATAGTTAGGTTCATTGCGCAAACACATTATTTCCAAATAATAAGTGTGAATATCTGTGCATTATTTCAAAGGGAAAGTGCGCAAGCCGAGAAAGATTAAGAAAAATAAAAAATAAATCCAAAAACTTAAAATTTCAATGTTCAAAACAAAGTCAAAAAATGCTGCAGAAAGTGATCTAAAAGTCACAAGAGGAGATGATGGAGAAAAAAAAAGTGTCCCCTATTATGGTCGCCAATTTTTTATGGAGGAAAAATGTCTGATACAGACAAAAGAAATCTCCTAGATTCAATTATTGATTCTAGTAACAAACAAACGAACTAATAAATATTTCCCTGAGTTCATTCCTATTGAATCATAAGAAAGAATGGGAGAAGATTAAATCCATACCTTTAAAAATAAATTCCTAATGAATATCCCTGCTATATTTTTATGCAACTCCTCATTGATTAAAATCCAAACCTGCAAACATAGTAACAACAAAAGATCAAAGGCACCTGATAGATAAATGACTCAATAAAACCCATACTAGTGATCAAGGAAACTAGTACCTAATATCATTATCAATGAAAAAATGGAAGTAAATACATAATACATCAACTCCATTGAACAATATAGTGGGAAAGAAATAATCTTTTGTATTAATCTTAAGAATAAATGAGAAATTCAACCTTAGTCTTGATGATGTATGCCTCCTCCCAATGGTCTCCAATATTCTCCTTAAATGAAAAGCCTTCTAGCCCTATTACAACAATATAAGTTTACATTCAGTAGTCCTCTCTACCCCTCTCGTCTGTGTTTCATTTATAGACCAAGAGGAGGAGAATTGAGATCCTCTTCTCAAAGGATGGATTAGTGTTCCAAAATGAGAGGGAATTAGATCCATGGACAGAGAGATGAGGGTTAAGTAAGTAGAAGCTCAAAAATTTTAGTTGGGAAATATTCCCCCAACAAAGCTTTTAGAAATCACTTTTTATTTTTACTTATGTTAACTTATGTGTGTAATTCATAGTGGAAGACATAGTGTATATTTTCACTTGATATAATGGTAAGATTTTTGTATGCACAAAATATGGCTAGGGTATTGTGAAAATTCTCAAAAGTGGGTTTTTGGAATATGTAGTGCATCATTCTCATTTACTTTGGGTTTTTTTTGGTTCTAACATTGTAGGAGAATAATTTGGAACACTTCTACGGATAGCAAAAGATTGTGATTGGCGATCGATACTATGGTAAGGGGCCAAACAAATAATAAATATTGGCATATGTATATATGTGAAAGTGGTGTTGAAAATGCGGTAAGAAAATCTCAGTTTGACATTGTCTTAGTCAAACTAGAGAAAAATTGAAGTTTCACATCAACAAAAATTTTGGAGGTAGTTAACTGAGATGACATGGAACTTTTCACACAATTAATTAGAGTTGGGGAATCTTGATTTCAGTTCACCATGATCGGTTAATAACTTGTAGCAATATAATTTAGTTAAATTGAGTTATTGTTATTTAAACTCGTTCCAAATGTTGGAGGAACTATTGGAAGGTCAATTGTGTAAGTGTGACTTCAGTCACACTCGGTGATCATCCAAATAACTAATTAGTTAGCCCAAAATAATTGTTGCATGAAGATAATTTGAGTTACCCAGTTGAGATGGAGATTCCAATGTATTTTACTATATGTTTTATATTATTCTAATGTGTACAGGTGGCACATGCACTCGAATATCCAACCTTATGAATTGTGCAATCATTTCAGGAAAAAATCCCTAAATAATAGGGGCTAATTCCTCAAGGAACAACAATAGGGGCTTGGAGAGCTTGAAAATTAAGTGTTTGTCAAAGTCACTCAGATAGGAAGAGAGATATACTATAAACTTGTAGGCTATTCTTAGACTTGAGAAAGCATACGTATTACATCTCTATTTTTTATTAATGTAATACAGATAGGAGGGGTTTTGACTAGTTTCTTTCCCCTAGAAAATTGTTTGTGCATGTGTTAATTCTTATTACATTCTTATGATTTGTGTTCTCCAGTGTGTATAGAATTTTGCAGAGTAGTAGAGTAAGTTTGAGTCTTGTTATTTACTAAAGTTCATGAGAATTTCAAAATATACACCATAATGTCTACATCATATGAGAGAAGGATTCACATTAGAGTGCATACATTTTGAAGTTGTTTATCAGGAGGATCGAATTTGCATGATCAATGTAGCATAAATTCTTTAGTTCTAGAAGGATGGATTTCTATGGACTAAGACGTGAGTATTCCCTTGAGGGAAGCTCAAATTTTGTTTCTTGGAAGGATCACATGGAGGTAGTGCTGAAAGACAATGGATTGTGTCGTATATTAAGAGACAGTTCCTTGGCTATGAAAAGGAATCAATGCTTAAGACATTTTTAACAATGTGTCACAGAAGTAATTATATCAGGTGGTCTTTGTTCAATCCCTTTGGAAACTAATCCCTTAAAACCCTTAATAATTTGGTATAA
This sequence comes from Pinus albicaulis, assembly GCA_034641835.2. NCBI lineage: Eukaryota > Viridiplantae > Streptophyta > Pinopsida > Pinales > Pinaceae > Pinus > Pinus albicaulis. Next base: position 1,143,088,499 of record CM076583.1, on the reverse strand, counting down.
TGAAAGACTCTACAATGCCATTAACTGTTGACATCTGAATGGAAAATAATAATTGTAGAAGAAACTCAAAATGATATGATGTAACACATAATCTATCACTTTAAATTTTAGAACAAATTTATGGAGAGAGAGGTAACTCAAAATAATATGTTGTAAACACAGAATCTATTACTTTTAAGTTCCAAAGATAAGTTGTGAAGGGAGAGGAGTTGGAGTGAAGGAGCACAAATTAAGGTTATTTAACTCTTACTCACGAATGTAATTAAGAGACCGACAACTACTTTACTTCAATTCATTCCATGAAGAAGGGACAAAAAATTGCACAGGAAAAAAGAATCACCATCAACAGTTGCAGGAAACTTGGTGCTTCTTTCATTAACTCCTCAGAAAATAAAGTACCAAATTTTTAGTCTTCTAGAAGTCCAAAACTAGGAACCACCCTTCTTTCTTTCTGTCTTGCTTAAATATATCAAAAACTGTTCGTAACTTCTAGAACTTCTTTAAACTACTTTGACTATCTAAATTGTTAAAATTACTTATTACATTGTAATTGAGGACATCACTATAGCTTCGACCTCAACAAACAAAGAAAACCAATTAAAACTTGAAACATTATTCGTTTTGTTGAATCTGATTTGTTACTGATGCGTCTCCCTAAAGCATTGATGTGTCTCGCTGATAGATCGGACATCCTTGCCTTGCATTTCTTACAGAGTTCAATATTTTTTTTTCATGCTTCCTGTCATGTATTTTTTGTTTTTCATGTGGTATTATAATTGTTCGGCCATAACACCTCTTTGCCTAACTTGACCCAGCTGTTGTGTTTCCAATAGTGCCATCGTATGATCCTTTTTCCTGACTCTACCTATGCCTTTTCACTTCAAACAATGTTATCATGTCCCATTCTTCCTGACTCTACCTCTTATGCTCGTGCCTGCAACATTCAGTATTTAATTTATTTACAAGGCGCCACCGCATACAAGAATTTTTTGCACAGGGTCGAGTGTTACCCGAGTCTACTGCTCGCGTTCATGTTTCTACATAAAATAATGCAACTACAAATATTCCTAGACTTTAAATAGATTTAAATTAACCTTTGAATGGTATCGTGTCCGCCTTTCCATCGCATTTTCGCTTTCCATGTTGCTTCGTTATAAGCCTCCTCTTACCCTTGGTGCAATTTCTCAAAGGAAAGGCCCTTACTTCCAAACTTGAAATCCTTTGCAATTTAACTTTGAAACTATATTGCATCTGCCCTGTTTCGTATTTCAGCCTTCGATGTTTATAACATATTCCTTAACGCCATTCCTCCTGAGCTTGCGATGTGTAATGTGCGATAGAAGTGGGGATGACGTGGAAAGTGGAGGTGGGGCCAATCGCAAATCACAATCAGTGATTTGAAACCTTGTCAAATTTCACAATTTGACATCTATAACTTATTCCTTAGAGCCATTCCTCCTGAGTTAGAAATTGTGATTTGCGATATGCAGGCGAGATTTCCACATGTGATTACACTTAAGCCTCCGAACACTATTCTGCATGTATATTTGCACGACTCGAACCTGATCTGTGTGAAATGTTTTGAACGAATTAATCAGCCCAAATCTTGGACTTCTCTACATGAGAATAAGCCCGACTTGACTCACCTTCGCATCTCCGCACATAATGTTAATACATCAACATATAAATCAAAAATTCTTTTTTGGTATACAAAATTTTTACATTTTCTAACATACATTCTTTTTTGGTGTTTTGAGAAATATTTCGAAAGTAAATGCAAATGAGCCACAACATATTGAAGGAATTTTTTTATAATGACATCCAAAAACCATGATCAGTTGATGCCCATAATCTAGTAGAATGGAAGAAGTGTGTGGCCAAGGCGAGGAGAATAATATTGGAGGGAGTATGGGACCACATTGTCTACAATCAGCACGGGAAATAAAATTCTTATGAAATGTGGCATTGAGTGACAGGTATATTCTAGAGTAGCAATGACCACATGAAATTAATTCTCAAGGATAAACTTCAAAATATCAAGATGCAAAAATAATGACCCTATTCAGCAGTATCTGAGTATGTTGAAACAATGTCAAAATGAACCTCTAGGAATTGGTGTTATAGTCTCATATGATGATTCAATAAGCCTATCCCTTCTAGGAACTCCCAAGAGATGGCATAACTACCAAGATTTAGTGAATGGGATGGAGAAACTATCAAATTGGGAATGCCTATGGTCCAATTTGGTACAGGAGAAAATAAGGAGAAATAATAGAGATGGGACTTCATCCCAGGGTGAGGATGAAGAAAATTATGCATTTGTCAGAAAAGGAAAGAAAGGAAAAGGAAAGAAATATGAATCCAAACCAGAACCCTTCCAAGGGGGAACGAAGAAAGACTTGTCGAAAATTAAATGCTTTAATTGTCATGAATTCAGGGAGTATGGAAGGAAGTGTACACATAAAAATTTAAGCAAGAATAGCTTAGGAGGAGCGGCAAGTGAAGCTTTAGCTTCATAGTTCAAGCTTGAATTCACCCTTATCACATGCATGTCAAACATAGTGATGAGGAGATTGTGTTACTTGGACACTGATGCCTCATTCCACATGACGATGAATAGATATTTTTTTAGTGACATGGAGGAGAAATATTTGCAGATGCACATTGATATGGGGGATGAAGGAAGGCACAACACGACCAAGATTGGTACAGACCATTGTTACAATGTGATCTTTAGAAAAGGGAAATCATTCATGAGACACATAGCCATAGGAAAAGTGAAGAAAATTGGGGTTTGTGTGAATAAATTGTATAAGATATATGTGGAATATTGTGTTTCATTAAGCACGAAGGTGTTGAAGGTGCAAAGCAACAATGCTGGTGAATTTTTGCATATAAGACTTGGTCATTTACATTATGCCACTGTGAATATTATGCACCGAATAATGACAGGACTCGCTTAAGGAGCACTTGAGAAACAAGACACATGAAAAGGGTGTACCTTTGAGAAGTACAAAAAAGCCAAACTCCATTATCGGGACAACAAAGCACATGAATTCCTTGAAAGTATCAACTATGATGTTTTATGACCTTTCTCGCCAGCCTCCACTGCTAGACATAAATATTATGTTATCTTTGTAGATGATTTATCATGGAAGTGTTGAATCTTCTTCATGTGGAAGGAATAGTATACATTCTCCAAGTTTATTCAATTCAAGGCACTAGATGAGAAAGAAACTAGCAAGAGGGTGAAGGCCCTTAATAGTGACAATGGAGGTGAGTACATGGCTAATGAATTTAAAACTTTATATTCAAAAGAAGGCATTTGACGGGAGTTGACAACACCCCACAACCCATAATAGAATGGAGTTGCTAAGAGGAAGAACCATAGCATTGTGGGAGCATAAGGGGAAATTTTGCATGAATAAGGCCTACCTACACATTTGTGGGATGATTCTTGTAAAAAAACAGTCTATCTGTAGAACGAGAGCCCTCATTGGATTCTTTGCATGAGTACATAGGAGGAATATTTCTCGAGGAGAAGGTAATATGTGTGAAAATTCAAGATGTTTAGAGCCTTTCTTTACTTCCATGACTCCAGAGAATCAAGGGAGAATATTGAGCTGACAACAAAGTTGAGGGTATTTGTGAGTTACACAGAAACTCCTCACAACTAACATGTGTACTAGCCATCCCTTAGAATGAAATTTGTATGAAGGGATGTAAATTTTGATGAGGAGAATGCAATAAGCTTCTCTCTTGAGAGGGAGCTTCAATTGCAAACAGAGAAGGAAATTTTAGCTCCAAAGGAATAACGTGAGTAGGTTGTGGACCAACAAAAAATTGAGGACAAGAGAGTGGATACAATCACTCATGCAAAACCATCGAGAGAAGGTATAAAAAGAACCATGAAAGCTGAGAGATTATGGCATGCTTATAGAGAGAATGTGGGAGCACCCACTTTACAATGTAGATAAATAAGGCCATTTGATTGGTACACTCGTTACATGGATCTAATGAATGAGCTTATAGAAAATAAGCCATTTTCTTTCGAGGAAGCAGTGGAGAATCCTATATGGGTTGATGAAATGGTGGAGGAATATGAGTCAATTGTAAAGAAAAGTGTTTGTGAAGTGGTCCTAATAACAATAGATAAATTAGTTGTGGGTTCAAGATGTATTGTCAAGGTCAAGCATGTAGCATAAGGAAGAATAAATAAGTATAAGGAAATACTTATGGTGAAGTGATTCTCTCAAGTTTATGGAATTTACTATACAAATACCTTTGCTCCATTAGAAAGGTAGTCATCCATTAGATCAATTCTTGCAGTGGCTACACATATGGGGTGGAGGATCCCCCAAATGGATGTGAAAACAACATTCCTCAATGGAGTTATTGACGATGAGGTATACATCATGCAAACAAAAGGTTTTGTGACCCTGATATAGAGTTGTAAGTGTGAAAACTCAAGCGAGAGTTGTATGGTCTCAAGCAAGAACCTCATGCTTGGTACACTAAGATTGAAAGCTATCTCACCGGGTTGGGATTCACTAAAAGTGAAGTGGATGAAAACCTCCATCATATTGTGGTAGAACTTAAATTATTGATTATTGTCTTATATGTTGATGATTTGATTATCACAGGTTATCAGGAGTTGATCATATCTTTCAAGGAGGACCTTGTAAGAGAATTTGAAATGAAGGACATGGGACTTGTGCACTACTTCCTTTTTTTGGAAGTATATAAAGGATATGGGGAGCCGTTTGTCTCTAAAGGAAAGTATGAAAATGAGATACTGAAGAAGTTACACAGGGAGAGTAACGAACTCATGGAGACTCCTCTAGAAACTATTCGGAGGAAAAAAGATGCCACTTCATATGAGGAAGTGAAGGCTATGATTTATCAATAGCGTATGGGTTCACTAATGTATCTTATGAAGACAAAAACATATATGTGTCATTTATTTAAGTATTTGAGTCAAGCTATGGTTAGGACAACCAAATTATTTTGGAAGGAAACTAAGCATTTTTTATGGTACCTCAGAGGCACTACTTAGTTTGGAATATGGTACAAATGGATAGAGGGAATGAGGTGATGTGATGATCCAGATTTATGCAGGAATGCAATAGAATACACATATAACCATAAATACAAAGTTGCAACAGAAATAACACTTCATTTCATTAATATCAAAGAACTGAAATTTGCTTACAGACAGAATGGAAATAAACTAGCTAGGGCATTGGTAGCTTATCTCTGAGAAGAGATGTGGCAGCTACAGGCCTCTGAAATAAGTTAAAATGAGGCTCGAGGGCATATTTATTATTTAGAAACAATGGAAAACCATAAACATCCAAAAACCTAATTCTAGGAGATGAAGCGCCAAAACTATGGGCACCGTTTGGGTAAATTGGTGTTTCAACTTCCCGGGGATGTAACTTTGGCATACTATCTCCGTTTGATGCACACGATACATCATTAGAAGCATCTATATGAGGACTAAAATTGTTTCCAAAAATATAAATTCCAAAATGGAATCATAGTTGCTAGACAAACGATTCCCAAAAAACATCATTTAGGGCCTCAAAACGGCTCCGGAAGTCCATGACTCGAAAAACAGCTAAAAATAGTAAGTTGTGCCAAAACTGAAAAACTGAAAGAGACAATGGTGGAGCCCCAAGTGGAATATGTGGGTGGCCACCAATATCCACCTATATCATTCCTCCCCCCTTAGGAAGCGATGGTTCCCATTGCATTGAGTTCCTCTATGAGATGAGGAAACTTTTGCTGAACTTGGTCCCTCATGAACCACTTACCTCGGTGCAAGAGTTGGATAGCTTTGACAACCTGATACAGTTGGATCTTCTGTTTGCGAGTGTTCTTGATTTGCATGTCCATGATACAATCTGTCGTGGCCTGTTCCATGCAGTCTGGGTTTAACTCTTTTGGTGTGAGTTCTTATGCAATGTCAGAGGTGTCTAGTAGAGGTGGGAAGTAGGGACGAAGGCAGTCTACATTGAATACTAGGTGCAGACCAAGGAATGGTTGAATACTGAGCTCAAAGGCATTGTTCCCTACAACCTTGGTGATGGTTTACAACCCATATTGGAGTGGGTGAGGTGCTCCTTCTGCAAATGTAGCCACACTTTTTTGCCCACCTGGAATTTGTGTGGGACCCGATGTTGATCATGTCATTTCTTATACGTAGCATTATCTCTCAACCTATTGAAGGATGTGCTGAATTTGCTTGATGAATTTGTTCGCTTTGTCAGCTTCAAACTGGACATGAGCCGAATCGGCCTGAGTAGCTGCAAATTGCATGGCTATGTCAATGGGACATAGTGGTTGGAATCCCAAGCCCAACTGAAAGGGGCTATGGCCGGTTGAGCTGTGGAGAGCCTGGTTATAATTTTGTTGTAAATAGGGGAGGCTCTCATCCCATGTGCGTGGATGCTTTGAATTGTACATGTGCAGAATGTGTACAATCATCTTGTTGATGACCTTTGTCTGGCCATCAGTCTGGGGATTGAAATATGTGGACTTGGTGAGCTTGGTGTCCATATTGACAAGAGGCTGGACCAAAATGTGTTGAGGAACCTGCTATCATGATCTGATATAATAGACTGTGGGATCCCAAAGTACACCGACACTCATTCAAAGAAGAGTTTAACAGTGGCTTCTGTTGTGATATTCTTCTTGCGGGCCTCCATAATGGCCATCCTCGAGAATCCATCGACGACCACGAAAATACGGTCATTTAGATGCTTAGTCGAAGGAAGGCCTGACATGTAATCCATGGAGATGGATTCCTAAGGTCGACTAGATGTAGGTAGCAGAGTATAGAGCCCTTGCTTCTTGATGGTCAGTTTGGAAATGGCGCAAGCAGTGCAGGATCTGATGTACTTCCAAACATCCTGTCGAAGGTTTGGCCAATAGAGATACTTCTGTAGTACTGCCACTGTCTTCTCGACCCCAAAATTTCCAGCGACTCGACTGTAGTGCACTTCCCATATCATCTTGGAATACTCGTTTGAAGGAACACAAAGGTTTCCAAGGTGACATAACAGTGCATCTTGGAGGTGAAAATTTGGAACTTGAGACCCCCCAAGAGTGCCTTGTATGTGTGGTTGAATTCTGGATCGCTCTTGTAGAGAAGCGGCCAATCAGAAGTCTCGTGCCCACAAGAGTTGAGAATGGTGGTTATGGCCATGATCGGTGGTCGGCTGAGGAAGTCTGCAACATTATTGGTGCTACCCTTCTTGTACTTGATGTTCAAATGAAATTGTTGCAGATATGTGGACCACTTTTGATGGTGATCATTCTGCAACTTCCATTGTGTCTATATCAACTACAGGGGTCGGTGGTCTGTGTGGATGATTGTCTCCTTCCCCAAAATTTAATGCTTCCATTGTCGACAAGACTGCACAATGGAATACATTTCTTTGTAATAAGTGTGATACCTTCGAACTGTGTCAGACAATGTCTCACTGTGATATGCCACTGGATGCCCCTATTGAGTAAGAACTGCCCCAATAGCATAGTCAGAGGCATCTTTCACGATCTCAAATGGTTGTTGCAAGTTTGGTAATGTGAGCACTGGGGCAGAATAGAGGCGATGTTTCAATTCTATGAATGCCTTTTGTCAAGATTCTGACCAAAGAATTTTTCTTTCACTCCTCCCTTAGTGACTTGACTTAAGGGCTAAGTGATATGAGAGAATCCCAACATGAACCTGCGGTAGAAATTAGCAAGGCCCAAAAATTTTTGAAGCTCTGTTAGAGTGGCTGGGGCTGGCCAATCTCGAATGACTTGGATCTTGGCTGGATCCACATGCAGCCCCCTTTCATCAGTAATGTATCCCAGATATTGAACCTGGGTCATGCCAAAAGTGCACTTCTCCAAATTGGCACATAACTTGTGTTGTCGTAGTGTTTGGAGGACTTCTCGGATGTGGTGGAGGTGCTCTTCCCAAGTTTGGCTAAAGATAAGAAAAATAAAAATAAAAATAAATAAATAAATAATTAAATAAATACAATCAAAATAAAATAAAATAAAACAAATAATTAATAACTAGATAAATTAGGAATTAAATAAATTAATTAAAATAAAATAATAATAATAAATTAATCAAACAATTAATTAAAATAAAATAAAATTAATTATAATAAATAATTTAAATAAATAAAAACATTAAACAATAATAATTTTAATTTACATTACTTTCTTAACCGACCTCCTTAATAAAAATAACAAAAAATAATAATAATCAATAATTACTATTTATATTAGGTTTCTTTTGCCCTAACCCTCACAAATCTTCCAAAGAATATTCGACATTTACCCCTAAAGATGGACTCACTTAGGAAGTCTGAAACATTGGGTTAAAAAACTCGAAACAGGTTATTCCTCTATTTCAAAGATACAAATGTCATCCAAGTACACCACTACAAATGAGTTAGTGAATGGACGCAATATGTCATCCATTAACCTCATGAAGGTTGCGGGACCATTCGTCAACTAGAAAGGCATGACAAGTCATTCGAAAAGGCCTTTCTTGGTTTTGAAGGCAGTCTTCCACACATCAAAGGGATCGATTGGTACCTAGTGATACCCATACTTCAAGTTGATCTTGCTGAAATATTTTTCCCCTTTGAGTTGGTCCAGAAGGTCATCAATCTGTGGGATCGGGTACCTGTTCTGGATAGTGATCTCGTTCAACACTCGATAGTCGATACAGAGTCTCCAAGTCCCATCCTTCTTCTGTAACAACACGATCGGGCTCCCACGGGGTGATGAACTTGGTCGAATGTGACCTTTCTACAGCACCTCCTGAATCTGCCTCTTGATTTCATCATTCTCCATAACAGAGCGCCTATAGATTGGTCCATTGGGTAGCGGTGCACCTAGGGTCAGGCCAATAGTGTGCTTGACCTGACAGTGCAGAGGCACCCCTGTGGGTGACGTGAAGATGTCCCCGTACTCCTTCACAACCTTTTCCATATTTTGTTGTCGTGCGGAGGAGCCATGTCTGGAGGTCGTGGCCATAGTATTCTTCTTGCCCTGGGGGCAGATCATCAGGAAAACAAATTTCTTGGTTTGGGAAATGAGCTTATTGCATTGTTTTGTAGTAACCAAAGAGATAGTAGGAGGCGTTGGTACCTCTAGTATCTTGTACAACTTATTTCCAAAAGTAAAAATAACAGTGTGAGGCCGAGACAAATACACAACATGTCACTTACACAAGTATGGTTCTCCTAATCATACATCAGAAAAATCAATAGGAGAAATGTCACACAATAACTCATCCATGAAGGGCTTGATGCTATAGGGAAGGAGACATTGTTGGCTGACGTGGAGATCATGTCCTTGGTGAAGCCACCTGATGGTGTATGGTTGTCGGTGCGCTGTGGTCGGCAAGCCCAACCGCGTCACAAAATCTACTAAAATGAGGTTCTTTTTTCTCCCATTGTTGATAATGAACTGTAGCGGGGAACCCTTTACCCACATCTGGGAGTGAAAGAGACACTCTGCCTCCTCTTAATCTTCTGGTTCCTCCTTCTGGATCTTCGCAGTGGAAACAGTGGCGTTGGGCTTTGTAATGTTCCCAATTTTTAGCCTCGAGCTAAAAGGAACATTATAGTTGCACATTTTATTTTTGTTTGATAAAATTAGTAAGGAGACACCTTAACCCTCTTTTTGATGAAGAAATAACACTCCTTGTGTGAAAAGGAGAAGAATAAAGCAGCTGAAATAAACACCTAAGGGTGTGAATGGAAGTCGGATCACTTGATTTAGTCACCTTTGACTAAAGCCAACAACGCTGCCCAAGTAGAAGAGGATTCCTAGAGAAGCTACGCAGTTTTGGAGGGAAGACACTCACATGAGGGTGGAAACCCTAATTGGTGGGACCACGGTGGAGAAGGGTTCCCTTTATTTATAAGGAGGAGATGGCAGCCCATTTGGATTATGTTTTGATTCAAAATTTCGAATAGGGTCTGCAGAGGCTTGCATCCCCAGGTTGTTTAGCAAGGTGGTGGTACCCTCGGGCACTAGGGTGTTCCTGGTCAGGAATCCCTACCTCTTCCTCAAGGAAGGATGAGGATTGAGTTTCATTTTCCTCAATTAGGCATTGGCCACAGCTACATTCATCACCTACAGCATTAGCTCTACAGTAGAGAGGATGTTGTTTTGCTGGGTGCAGCAAGAGAGGAACTCATGGAGTCTCTCTTGAGTTGTTTTCTTCAGTAGAGGAGTGATCTATTCATTGGAGAAGCTGCAAGGAGGATTCATAGGCTTCATTACATATCTTTGGCATGAGGCCAACATTCTATCATCTCCCACTACGCAGTCCATGGAGGAAACTTCGTTGTTTCAGAGGAGGCAGTGAGAGAGGGGTTTTGGAGCTTCAAAGGAGAAGTGTTTTTGAGTCAAAAGGGATCAGCCCTTTGCCTGGAAACATTATCAAAGGAGGGAAATCATATTTCAGATCAGCCATAGCCTCTTTCTTATTTTGTACCAGTTGTAATGACAACTCAGTTGTCACATTTTGTATTCTCCGTCATTTCTAGCAATCTCTCCTAGATTGGGTAGAAATCCTGTATTTCAGCCCATGTCCTTGTTATTGGGATTTCTCTTTGTATTATTCAGCATCATTATCATTTTATACATATTCAGCAACCACTACTTCATATAGACTGCGCAGGCATGGTCCTCTAGCATTTTGTGTAGTTGCAGTAGCATATGTATTTTAGGGTGTAATCATTGGAGATTTATTCCCATTGTATAAGGGGTTCACTCCTCATGATATTTCTGTATTTTATTATTGATATCATAATATAATGATGGCTATAGCATTTTCCCTCTTATGGTGTATTTCATATTTGCAGAGTTCATGAGATGTCTATGTATTGTTGTAATCTCTCTCATTGAGCCTTGTTTTAGAGATCTAGTTTGGGGAGATTTGTATAACCCATCTAGAATCATTTCTTTGAGCTCATTTTCTGCAAGGGACTTGTATTAGATATTTTATAGGGCATCCTAGTAGTTTTTTTCCTTATTTATGCAGTGAATTCCTTATACAGTGTCCCCAAGGACCCTATAGCAGAAATTCTCTAGGTGGAATATTGCATATCCATAGGCAGAGTCTATGAAGGGCCAGCTAGCCTCAGGATCTCTCCCTTCTTTGGAAGGAGACATATCCTATAAATGCCCCAACAATCAATCTATTAAAATGGACTTGTGATACCTCACTGAAGAAGGAAATTGGAGTATCTTAAGATATTCATGATGGAGCAGAAATTTCCAGATTTGGAACATTACAGTGGTATCAGAGCATCAATCTTGGCTCAGCCTGTGCATAATATTTAATGCAATCAGCAAGAGGAGCTTCTCTCCAAGGAGAGGAGATTGACAGAGGAAACAAGGGAAAAGGAGTGACGGAAGAGGAGGTCTCCCTTGTTCTTTTCCAAACCATTGAGAACATCATTGAAGATCTGATGAAAGGGAAATTTGGAGAAATTTTCTGAGACGGTTTGTTGATGGGAAAAATCCTAGGTATTCTTATGAAGGGTGTGAGCATTCAGCCACACATGCAGATCCTCGGCATAGTACATTTCCCATAGCTACTGCAAGAAGGATGGAGGAAAAAGTTAAGGCCTTTGGAGGAGCAGCACTGCAACTCAAAGGTAGGATTCATGATGATTGGTTTCAGAATTCTATTTCATGTTTTCATGCAAATGAGAGATCATATGTTGAAGTCACAAAGAGTTTTTCAAAGGGGATTGATGAAAACCAATGTGAAACATGGTGTGACAAAACTTCAAACACTTTGCATGCATGGAAGGGGACCATGAAACAAAGATCATTCCATATTTCTAGAGGGGGAGGAAATCAGGAGGATGGCTTGCTAGAGGCAAGACCCCCATTGTATGAAGGGAACTCTTCCATTTGTGAGGGTGTGGACATATTTCTCTCAAAGGAAGGCCAATATCCAAGGCCTCTCATTAAGGAGGAGATACACTCATATGTTGGTAGAGAGGAGGTGTATAGAAGAACCTACAGCAGTGCACCATTGGAAGAAGAAGAAGAGCAGAAGGATCAATATGAAGGGATGATGGACATTCACCCTTATCTATTTTAGATATTCTCTTCACATAGGAGAGGGACTGCACTGCGCAGTAAAGAGAGAGGGACCTTCCATTCCTCTCATGTATACAATCCACTTCCTATCTTGATGTCTCACTTTTTGGAGGCATTCCACTTGGGAGGCCACCTGATCTAGAGATGATGAGAGGCATCATATCATTTGGTTCACCACTCTTGGATTCTAGAGAGGTGGAGACATTAGAGGAATCCAAAATAGTGCAGAGAGTTTGGGATAAGCTCAAGGAGGAGGGATACACTCTCTCATTTTCAGTCTCACCCATTCTCATCAGCTATACTGCGTTGATAGAGTTTGTTGCATGGATGGAGGATAGCATCTTCATGATGTAGGATTACTTCTCCATAGATTTTGTGAGTGAGAGGATAATTCCTTTGAGGAAGGCCTCTTTCATTCCTTGGATTATAAGGAGGCCAATCATGCTTACATCGGCCAGGACCGGGAGATTTTTTGGGGGTGATAGTCTCTCATGGGAGGCTCATTTTCAGGGAGCATAATTTCTATTTAAGCATGAGTAGCTACATGAGGGGCATGGCAGCAACTTGGAGGATGAATTTGGCATGGGGGATGTCAAAGTAGCAGGTAGCAGCTAGAGGGGAGCACCATATTGCAAATCACCAGCACTGTCTATGAGGAGGATAGATGAGGGCTTCCTAGCTATGTATTTGGATGCATACTTTGCTTTTCTAGAGGAGTTCACTTGGGAGGGCATTCACCATGACATATATCAGCATATGGAGAGATGCATAGCCCGATTGATGGTGGATAGAACATCATATCCACTCCCCTACTCATTGGAGGTGAGGGGAAATTTTCAATTGAGCCATTTCAAATCAAGAGCTCTAGTGCATAATGGAGGAGGTATAATTTCATATTTTGTGTTGTACTTCTTTTCATTGATTGAGAAGCATGATGTATCAAGGAGATTTTTTCCTTCTTTCATTTTACATGAGGATGCACTTGCAGCCATTTGCAGCAGTGGAATCAACCATTCTTATAGTGGTTTGTGGAGGAAGCCACATGCTTCTTGGTGTGTACCATTGGCACCAATTTGTATTTATGATTCCATCTTGAGAGGAGTTTGTGGCAGAAAAAAAGGTCCTATTTAAGCACTTGTTATTTGTGATTTTGAGGCAGGCCAAGAGGCACTGCGTAGGTTGGAACTTTGAACCACTCTCTGGTTGTCATTTGACAACTTGATCTTATTGTGTATTGCTCCTTGTATTTCTAATGTTTGTACACTCATGAGGAGCATTATTTGGAGAGTATTGGATGTACATCCCATTGGGAGCATGATTCTCCCCATTGTACATGTCTTATCATGTAGGAGACACCATGGGCAAACCATGATTTCCACATTGCTACTTGTCTCTTCTTATGGGAGCGACCACTTGGAGAATTTGAGGAGGCATTTCATGGCTGATTTTCTTGATGGGGTGGCTTGGGCCATTCTTGGAGGCCATACCATTTCAGCCCAAGGATAGAGGAAACCCCATGGACACTTCAAATGGAGAGAGGGCCATCATGAGAAACCAAAACAACTCTCCATTCATCCCCAATACATTGTAGAAATCAGGGGTGAGATTTTCATTTGGATGATAGCATGGATGAGAGGATCATCATTGGGAGAAAAATTTTCCCATGCATATCATCACTCCTACCTAAAGGAGGCCACACTGTAGCAAGAAGGATTCCACTACACCTTCTATCTTCCCATGAGGAGCATCATTTCAGCTTGCATACTTGGGAGAGAACATTGGAGGGTAGGTTTATTGCAGCATCTTTTAAGCAGTGGTAGAGCTTGTTGATGAGGAGGCCAAAAGAGCAGAGGGAGGAGAAATTTTGTTCTCTCTATGCAGTTGCTTGAGGACAAGCATCATGTGGGAGGGGAGGACTATAATGTTCCCAATTTTTAGCCTCAAGCTAAAAGGAACATTATAGTTGCACATTTTATTTTTGTTTAATAAAATGGGTAAGGATACACCTTAACCCTCTTTTGATGAAGAAATGACACTCCTTGTGTGAAAAGGAGAAGAATAAAGCAGCTGAAATAAACACCTAAGGTTGTGAATGGAACCCGGATCACTTGATTTAGTAACCTTTGACTAAAGTCAACAGCGCTGCCCAAGGAGGAGAGGCTTCCTAGAGAAGCTACGCAGTTTTGGAGGGAAGACACTCACATGAGGGTGGAAACCCTAATTGGTGGGACCATGGTGGAGAAGAGTTCCCTTTATTTATAAGGAGGATATGGAAGCCCATTTGGATTATGTTTTGATTCAGAATTTCGAATACGGTCTGCAGAGGCTTGCATCCCCGGGCTATTTAGCAGGGTGGTGGTGCCCTCAGGCACTAGGGTGTTCCTGGTCGGGAATCCCTACCTCTTCCTCAAGGAAGGATGAGGATTGAGCTGCATTTTCCTCAATCTGGCATTGGCCATAGCTACATTCATCACCTACAGTGTTAGCTCTGCAGTAGATAGGATGTTGTGTTGTTGGGTGCAGCAAGAGAGGAACTCATGGAGTCTCTCTTGAGTTGTTTTCTTTAGTGGAGGAGTGATATATTCATTGGAGAAGCTGCAAGGAGGATTCCCGGGCTTCATTACATATCTTTGGCATGAGGTCAACATTCTATCATCTCCCACTGCGTAGTCCATGGAGGAAACTGAGTTATTTCAGAGGAGGCAGTGAGAGAGGGGTTCTGAAGCTTCAAAGGAGTTTTTTTTAGTCAAAAGGGATCAGCCCTTTGCTTGGAGACATTATCAGAGGAGGGCAATCATATTTCAGATCAGCCAAAACCTCATTCTTATTTTGTACAAGTTGCAGTGACAACTTAGTTGTCACATTTTGTATTCTCCGGCATTTCTAGCAATCTCTCCTAGATTGGCTAGAAATCCTGTATTTCAGCCCATGTCCTTGTTATTGAGCCTTATCTTTGTATTCTTCAGCATCATTTTCATTTTATACATATTTATTATCTACTACTTCATATAGACTACACAGGCATGGTCCTCCAACATTTTGTGTAGTTGCAGTAACATATGTATTTCAGGGTGTAATCATTGGAGATTGATTCCCATTGCATAAGGGGTTCACTCCTCATGATATTTCTGTATTTTATTGCTGATATCATAATATAATGATGGCTATAGCATTTTCCCTCTTATGGTGTATTTCATATTTGTAGAGTTCATGAGATGTCTATGTATGGCTGTAAGTTCTCTCATTGAGCCTTGTTTTAGAGATCTAGTTTGGGGAGATCTATATAACCCATCTAGAATCATTTCTTTGAGCTCATTTTCTACAAGGGAGTTGTATTAGAGATTTTATAGGGCATCCCAGTAGTGGTTTGCCTTATTTATGCAGTGACTTCCTTATACAGCGTCCCTAAGGACCCTGTAGCGTAAATTCCCGAGGTGGAATATTGCATATCCATAGGTAGAGTCTGTGAAGGGCCAACTAGCCTCAGGATCTCTCCCTTATTTTGAAGGAGATATATCCTATAAATGACCCAACATTCAATCTTCCAAATGGACCGTGATACCTAACCGAAGAAGGAAATCGAGTATCTTTAGATATTCGGATGAGCGCAAAGTTCCGTATTTGGAACATTACAGACATAATTTATAAATGAGCCAACATTCACCCTCTCGAAATGGACTTGTGATACCTAACTGAAGAAGGAAATTGGAGTATCTTAAGATATTCCTGATGGAGCAGAAAGTTCCAGATTTGGAACATTACAGGCTCCAAATCAATAATATTCTTCCTTTTTTCATTCCACTTGTCAGGTTCTGATTCGGAGTCAGAGCATGCATCTAATTCGGAAGTCCTAATCTCAGCCACCAGTGACTGCTTGGCTCGACACTCACTTGTGTTGTGAGTGGAGCTCTTATGCAACTCACACCACTTTCCCGTGTCCTTCTTTGGCTTCGCGGTGTTGTTCTTTGCTTGTGGCTTTGGCAGGTTTTCTTGGGCTGCCATGCCTTGGATTTTTCCTTTGTTCTACAGTTTGGGGGCACCTTTCCCTTTCTTTTGATTCACAGATCCAAAGTCTCGCTTCTTCTATTTGAATTTCTGCTCAATCTTGGCAGCATACTGGTATGTCGTACCAAGCAAGGAGATGTCAAGGAACTCCATTTCCTCCTGAATGTATCTGTGAAGACAAATGCGATACTTTAGCACCAAATTTTTCTCTGAATCTTTGATACCCAACTTTGTGCGTAGGGTATGGAACAGATTCGTCAGCTCATGCACATCTTGATCCCTTTGTTGCTGCAGCGTGGTCCATTGTATGTACTTGTCCTCATAGCTACCCACGGGATAGTATTGTTCCATGATGGCATCTCAAAAATAATTAGAAATGGGTATGGCTGAAAAGAGATAGGGTTATGTCTCGTCCTTTTTCTCACAGTAGGTTTCCCACCAGTCCTTGACATGGGGGGTAGCCTTGAGGAGTGAAAATATTATCTTCTCCCAGTCGGAAAAGTCATGAACCGAGAAATATCCTTCTAATAGGTTCAACCATCTATCTACAGCATAACCCTCAAATATGGGAATTTCAAAGTTTACTTGTACCTTAAAGGGAGTCACACCTCCAGAGTGGTTGTTGGATGCAGATGCGCCGTTAGTGGGCAGTCCTTGAAGGATCTGGGCAAAGTTATCCATCATCACGTTCCTTTGTTTTTTGAGGGCCTCCTAGAGCAATATTTTGATAGGATCTCCTATTCCCTCATATTTATTTTCATCCCCCATGGATATCCATTAGGGTTATGAGGCTGATCTTGCAAAGGTTCCACCAAATGGAGCCCTAAATCCTTATACCCCAACCTTTTTGGGGACATGAAAAGAAGGATCAAGAAAAAGCAGACCTCTCTAATACCACTAATCCAGATTTATGTAGGAACGCAACAGAATACACATATAACCATAAATACAAATATTTAGTGGAAATAACACTTCATTTCATTAATATCAAAGAACTAAAATTTTCTTACAAATAGAATGGAAATAAACTAGCTAGAGCGCTGGTAGCTTATCTCTGAAAGGAGATGTGGCGGCTACAGGACTCTAAAATTTGTTAAAATGAGGCTCAAGGGCCTATTTATTATTTAGAAACAATGGAAAACCCTAAACGTCTAAAACATTAACCCTAGGAGATGAAGCGTGAAAACTATGGGCCCCATTTGGGTAAATTGGTGTTTCAACTTCTCGGGGACATAACTTTGGCATACTATCTCTGTTTGATGCACATGATACATCGTTATAAATATCTATCTAAGGACTACAAATATTTTCTAAAATAGAAAATTCAAAACGAAATAACATTTGCCCGAAAAACGATGCCCAAAAAACGTCGTTTAGGGCCTCAAAACGGCTCCGGAAGTGCAGGACTCGAAAAACTGCTAAAAATAGTAAGTTGTGCCGAAACTGAAAAACTAAAAGAGACAATGGTGGGGCCCCAAGTAGAATAGGTGGGTGGCCACCAATATCCACCTGGATCATGTGACTTCACAGATGCAGATTGGGAGAGGAGCCCATGAGACTGGAAATGTACATTAGGTGGAATTTTTAGTGTTGGGTCCACGGTTGTTTCTTAGTACAATAGGAAGAAAATATTGGCAGCACTCAAATAAGCATAAGAAAAATACATGGTTTCAAGTCATGAAACATGTGAGGTGATATCGATGAGCAAGATACTTGTGCAACTTTTTGGTCAGATGATGGATCCAACTTCCATTTACATTGATAATCATACTTTCATCAAGATATTTTAAAATTATGTATTTCATGATCGGTCCAATCATATAGATATCCGATATGACCATTTATGAGACCTTGTGAAGAGGCAAATAATGTTGCTAGATTACATTCTGACAAAGGAACAAGATGTTGACATTTTGACAAAGGCCTTGTCAAGAGGTAAGTTAAAGTTCCATAGAGGAAGGATAGGGGTGGTTTATAATCCCTTTCTTGTTGAGTGGTATTGTTGAAAATGCATCAAGAAAATCTCAGTTTGACCTTACCTTGGTCAAACTAGAGAAAATTTGAATTTCCACGTTACCATAAAGCTTGGAGGTATCTAATTGAGGTGACATAGAACTTGTCACTTATTTAACTCAATTAATTTGAGTTGGGAAGATTGAGTTCAGTTTAACATGATTTATTTCTAATTCATAGAAATATAATTAAGTTAAATTGAGTTATTTTCAGTTAAACTAGTTCCAACTGTTGGAGGAACTAGTCGAAGGTTAGTTGTGTAAATGTGAATTCAGTCACACTCCCTGGTCATCCATATTGTTAGTCAATCAGCCCAAACTAATTGTTGCATGCACAAAATTCGAGTTTCCAAGTTGAGATGGAGATTCCAAGGTAGTGTACTATCGGTTATAGAGTATTCCAATGTGTACATGTTGTGCATGAAATCAGAGATCCAACCTTATGGATTGTGTAATAAATTGGGTCAAAAATCCAAAAGTAATAGGGGATAATTCTTCAACTATCAACAAAAGGAAACATGGGCTTGGATGTCTTAAAAATTGGCTAAGTGTTGGCCAAAGTTATCAATCAGCCAAAGAGATAAACTATACACTTGCAAGTTGTTGTCAGGCTTGAAAAAGAATATGTATTACATGTTATTCTTTGATTAATGAAATATAGATAGGAGGGTTTTTGAGAAGTTGTTTTCCCATAGATAAATAATTTTTCATGTGTGTTAATTCTTATTGCATGTTTATGATTTGTGTTCTGGATTGTAAATTGAATTCCGTAGAGAAATAGAGTAGGTTTGAGTCTTGCGATTTATTAAATTTCATGAGAAGTTTCTAATGTACACAATATTTTGTACAAGTGGCGGGACTACTTACAAATAAATAAAATGAAGGGACTAAAATTTGGGTTATACATTGTATTTCGTCTGCATTATGGGTTCCTATTTCTCAAATTTTAGCTTTTAATACTATTCAAGATATCTCCACCAAGAAGTTGTTATATTAGCCAAAATAGAATTCAAAATAATTCTTTCTGAAGGTTTCAAGCCAAACTCTTTTTCTTTTGAATTGATTTTTAGATCGTCTATCAGAGATAACATTACTAATTGACCTAATTTTAATGATGATCAATATATAATTTATTTTCTTCACTCAAAATATATCTTTTAGGATTTTTTGATCAATGAAATTACCAATGAGGAGAATATTCACAACTTCTTGCAAGTGCATAAACAATAGAAAATGGTTGAACTATTCGATCTGGTAGATTCTACCCCTAAATGTGTTGTATGGTTAACTTTTTTTTTATGGTTTACGCGATAAGTTTAAAGGACACTACAAGAAAAAATTACATTGGTGAGGGGAGAAAATGGTCACCATAAGCTCATTGGTGAGGTTCAAAAGAGCCCTTCTCACCAAAAGTTGAATGTCACCAAAGGTGGCGTCGCCAAAGGTATAGGTGTTGTGGTGACATTCAAGGTCCGTCACCAATAATGATTTATAGTGATGGATAGTGATCGTCATCATTTCATATGAGAAATTGTGATAGACAATAGCCTCCATCACCAAAAAAATTAACGTCACCAAAGGTGGCATCCTTGAAATTATGTGTTGTGGTGACATGCAAGGTCTGTCACGAATATTGATTATAATGAAGGATAGTGGCCATCACCATTTCATATGAACAACAACGATTTTTTTTTATGGACCTTTCATGGCCGCCACTATTGGTGCATATATACAGCTACGTTCATTGACTGTCACCATAAACTCATTAGTGACATCAAGGTCCATCACGAATAATGACTATAATGAAAAATAGTGACCCTCACCATTTCATATCAACAACAAATATTTATGTTGACGGACCTTTAATGGTTGTCACTATTGATGCATATATATGGTGGTGTTTGTTGACCATCACCATTTCATATTTTTGCAAGGGTCGAAAAATGTCACCATAAGCTCATTGGTGTTGGTCAAAAGAGCATCCGTCACCAAAAACTAATTGCCGTCATTCCCTATGAATATCAAGGCACGATGGAATTGAAGCACTGACCTCCTCATTGTAAAGCAGGTGCTTTTCCATTGAGCTAGCACCCTTTAAAGAATTAGACTTTAAACTAGAAATTGCCCTTAAAGGTGCAAAGATACACTAAAGGAATAGAAAATATAGAAAGATCAAAAGTTGCTAGAAATAATATGTTCAATATACATAATAAAAAGACAATAATAATAAATTTTGATATAATATAACAAAGAATGTACTACATAGGAGAATAACTAGAAAGCACAACTAGAAATTTGAATCACAACATAACAATATAAAAGAACATGCAACAGGAAAGCAACAACTCCACAGTTTGAGAATTATAGACAATCCATGGGTCTGTTCTTATATATTGATATAGATAACGAAATAGAAATCTAGATTTATGAAATTCAAGTATCACACAAGAATGTCTTGAACAAATATCAATATGTAAAATAGTATTTTTTACATTTGAACTTACGTTGCAGAACCTCAGGAAAAAGTTTCCACAGAAACAACCAATAAGCATAACAACATGGACCTCAAGAGCACTACAGAAGTATTCAAATCAAATGATGAAAAGCGTATCTAGAAAGAACTGAGAACCCTCTCAATTAAACCACACATCTATCATTGTGACTAGTAAACTTGCAAAAGAAGATCAGAATAAATTATGAACTATTATACCATAAAACAGTGAAATTTTCCACTAAAATAAAATTTCATATTAATCACTGGCGTGATGCTAACTTCTCTTAACAATAGGGAAGTTTCAAGACAATGTATAATAACTTGCACGAAAATCGTGTTGATAAAAACTTCCAAGGAATAAGATGACAGCAGTCAACAAGAGTACCATCATACTAATACTATCAAAGAATGGTCAATAGAAAAATTGAATTGACGAACCTTCATAACTTGCATTGGTTCCTTACCCTTCATCCAACCCTAAAATTTTATACCAAGGTTAAAATTTTGAAGGAAAATTAAGAAAAGACACATGATCTTTTGAAATAATATTTTTATCACTACCATTAACTATAATGCAACTATTTTGCACAAACAAAGCATCCTTGTCTAAAGTGAAGTAGTCAATGATGATTAAGACTAATTGTGGGCTTATAATTTTTTTTCCATTTATTTTTGAATTGTTATAATTACTGTACTTAGTAATAAAGGCATTCCCACCATGGATTGGGAAGTCCACAACAACCACTTATGTAACAGAGATTGTTGACTATAATCATTTTAACCTTCTCCTTCATTTTTCTTAGCCACTGAAATATGTGTTGAAAACTCTTTTCTTAAGACATCCCTTATTAGAATGGGCAGACCATTAGTGATAATAATAATATTCTCGTAACATTTCCACTATCATTACAATTTCTTTTGGGCTAAAATTTAGACTTATGGGTATCTTTGTCATGCCTTGTAAGCAAATGAAGATCACAAGGGGAAGGAGTAGAAGAAGAGGGATTAGAAAACATACACTATGAGGAGATTTTGTTGTCAATGATGATCTATATTTAGGGATTTCTTTTGTAACTTTATTTCAATATTCAAGGCAAGCAAGAAAGCCTTGCTCCAATGAACTGAGTGCATGCAAAGTATATCTTGTGTTGAATATGAAACAAGAGACACTTCATAAAATTGAAACATTAATCCCTGACGATGAATTCTTCAATATACTAATGAACAATCAATACCACCAATTGTCAGAGAGGCAGCCACCGCTAATTAGCTCCTTCCTAAGAGGTTAGAAACATTGTCTGATAACTACTTTGTAGAAGCCATCGAAACCACCCAATAGGCACTACATTGCACACAACATGTTGAGTTTTGGGAGAAAGAGTCTTAAATTAGATTGCACCCTTTTGCGAGAGTAATGACATTTTGGAGAAACAAAAATGCCTATGATAAGTGATATACCTGCTGGAGGTATAGAAATGCTTCCAGCAGATCAAGAAGTTGGTACAGACCCCCAAAGATATCTAGGGAAGAACCCCAAACCCGAGTACCTTTGAGGTTATGGAAGAAACATTGAGAAGGAATGTGGAGGGAAAAGTCTTGCAATCAGACTAAAATCATAGGATAACTACGAACCAAGAGTGAAAAAGTTATGGAGAGTACCTTAGTCTAAAGAGGCTAGAAGGTCATGCAACACTAGAATGTTATTTTATTGGGAAAAGAGAATGTTATGTGTATCTTGCAGATGCAAACTACTCTTGCACATGATGGGAGAAAGGGCTTGCAAAAATATGCCCTGTGTGCAGCATCAGCTCACACAACATTCTCTTTTTCCCAATGCACTAACCATCTATTTGTCGCCAAATAGAACTTGGGTCACAGTGGCAAGGCTTTCAGTAGCAGGCACTTACAAAATCTTCCACAATTTGCGCTATTGTACCAGAACTAGATCTTGGACCTACGCTAAGATGTGAGGTGTTTCCACTTCAAGACATCAAGCAGTGTGTTTAGCATTCAGAGCCAACAAACTTGAGAAACACCTCGACTAGGGAGAAACAGTCCGAAAGAAACGAACAAATAATAATAATAATAACTATAGAAGATTTTAAATAGGAAACCATGATATCATTACACTGGAGGTGCAGGCCTTCACGTTTTTATTTTTCATTATAATTTGCACAAAATCTCTCCAATCCTATTCTGTCACATTTTTGCATTTATCAACAGTTAAAGCCTTTTTCATTTGGTCACGTATGAATCCCAATGAACAACTAGTATTATATATGCCATACATAAGAATTAGGAAGCCCAAAAAAGTAAATTCAATGTTTCAACTGTAACTTCTTATCAGTAAATGTTAGTTACAGTAATAGAAATGGTATGCCAATTGCATAAGCCATATGTATCTCATGTGAAAACGCTGATTGTAATCCCCGTGTGAGCCAAATCTCAATAAATAGAAACATACAAAACTAATATGCAGTGGAATTGTTGTAGAAACTATTTTATAAATGGGAAAGGTAGTGAATTATGTAATATTTGATCCGGATTTATGCAGGAACGTAATAAAATATAGAAATAGTCATAAACACAAAGATTCAATGGAAACAATACTTCATTTTATTGATAAAAGAATGAATGAAATATGCTTACAGACATAATGGAAATAAAAATAGCTAGGGTGCTGGTAGCGTATCTCTGAGAAGAGATGTGGTGGCTACAGACCTTTGAAATATGTTACAAAGAGGCTCGAGGGCCTATTTATTATTGAGAAACAATGGAGAACTCTAAACGTCCAAAAACCTAACCCTAGGAGATGAAGCGCCAAAACTGTAGGCCCCATTTGGGTAAATTGGTGTTTCAACTTCCCAGGGGCGTAACTTTGGCATACGATCTCCGTTTGGCACGTATCATACCTCGTTAGAAATATCTATCTCAGTAAAAATTTTGATGTGAGAAACATTGGTTAAAGGATCCATGTTGCTCACAGTATTCCCAAAATGTGCCATTTAGGGCCTCAAAATGGCTCCAAAAGTTCAGAACTCGAAAAACTGCTAAAAATAGTAAGTTGTGGTGCAGCTTAAAAGCTGAAAGAACTAACAGTGGGGTTTTAAATGGAATAGGTGGGTGGCTAGCAATACCCACTTGGATCATTAATTCCCCAAAATGGCTCTGGGAGTGCAGGACTCGAAAACTTGCTAAAAATAGTATGTTGTGCTAAATGTGAAAAGATGCAAGAATTGATGGTGCAGGTCCAAATGGAATAGGTGGGTGGCCATTGATATCCACATATATCACTCCTCCCTCCCTTGGAAGCAATGGTCCCCATTGCGTTGAGATCCTCCATGAGATGAGGCAAAGTCTATTGAACTGGGTATTAGATTTGTCGAAGATGTCATGGACCTGCCGGTGGACATTCTGGATGCGTTTAGTAATTTTGGTTTCTTTATTAGCCTTAGACAGTACATGTGTGGATTCTGTATGTGTAGTTACAGGAGATATGGAAACATCAGGCAGGGGTTTGTCGAGGGTCAGATCAATGGAGTGCTTGTCTTGACAGTGTAGAGGAACCTCTGCAAGTGAGGAGAAAATTTCCTCGTATACCTCCATGACTTTGTCCATCTGCTGCAGCTGTGTAGGGGGGCCCTATTTCGAGTTTGTGGCCACAATATTCTTCTTTCCTTGTGAGCGAGTTGTAAGGAAAATAAATTTCCTGGTTTGGGAAACAATCTTATTGTGTTTTTTTGCAGTAGTCAAAGAGATGATAGGAGGTAGTACTACCTCTAGTATCCTGTACAACTTATTTCCCAAAGTAATAATAACAGCACAAGGCCTAGACTCATACATAGCATGTCTCCTCCACAAGTATGGCTGGCCCAATAATACATCGGCTACATCAACAGGAGCAACATCACATAATACCTCATCCGTGAATGGTTTCATGCTGTACGAAAGGCGTCACTGTTGGAGGATGCGAATATCTCTCCCGAGGAGAAAATGTTCTCGTATTCCTCCATTGCTTTGTCCATTTGCTGCAGCCGTGTAGGGTCGCCCTGTTTCGAGGTTTTGCCCACAATATTCTTCTTTCCTCATGAGCGAGTTGTAAGGAAAATAAATTTCCTAGTTTTGGAAACAATCTTATTGTGTTGTTTTGCAGTAGTCAAAGAGATGACAGGAGGCAGTACTACCTTTGGTATCCTGTACAACTTATTTCCCAAAGTAATAATAATAGCACAAGGCCTATACTCATACATAGCATGTCACCTCCACAAGTATGGTTGGCCCAATAATACATCAGCTACACCAAGAGGAGCAACATCACATAATACCTCATCTGTGAATGGTTTGATGCTGTACGAAAGGCGTCACTATTGGAGGATGCGAATATCTCTCTCCAGGAGAAGCCACCCGATGGTATATGGCTATGGGTGTGCTATGGTTGGTAGGCTGAGACGCTTCACAACCTCTGCTGAAATGACTCGGTTCTTTTGGCTTCCGCTATCGACAAGGAATTGCAGTGAGAACCCTTCACCCACATCTGTGAATGGAAGAGGTGCTCCCCCTCCTCTGGATCCTCGGGATCCTCCCTCTGGATCTTAGTGGTGGAAAAAATGGCACTAGGATCTGCATTAATGATTTTCTTCCCTTTGTAATTTCCTTTGTCTATTTTTGACTCAGGATCATAAAATGCATCTAATTCAGGTGCCTTTAGTTTGGCCACCAATGACTGTTTGGCCTGACACTCATTTACGCTATGAGTGGGGTTGTTATGAAATTCACAGCACTTCCCCGTGTCCTTATTTGTATTTGTGGTGTTGTTCTAAGTTTCCCTACTTTGGCCTTTCCCCTTGTTCTACGATTCGAGGGCACCTTTGCCTGGCTTCAGATTCGCAGATCCAAAGTCTCGCTTCTTCTGCTTAAATTTTTTCTCAATCTTGGCAACATAGCGATATGCCATGCCAGGTGATGTAATGTCTAGGAACTCTGTTTCCTCCTGAATGTGTTTGCATAGAAAGCCGCGGTACTTGATCACCAAATATCTCTCTGAATCTTTAATACCCAACTTTGTGCGCATGGTATGGAGCAAATTCGTTAGTTCATGCACATCTTGATCCCTTTGCTGCCTCGACGTGGTCCATTGGATGTATTTGTCCTCATAGCTCCCCATGGGGTAATAGTGTTCCTTGATGTCGTCTCAGAATGAACTCCAAGTGGGTGTTCCCCAGAACAGAGAGGGTTCCCCTTCGTCGTCTTGCTCACAGTAGGTTTCCCACCAGTCTTTGACATGGGGAGCAACTTTAAGGAGTGAAAAAATAATATTTTCTCGATCGGAGAAATAATGGACCGAGAAATACCCTTCCAGCAAATTCAACCATCTATCTAAAATGTTTGCATCTATCTGGCCTTCAAATACAGAAATGTCAAATTTTACCTATACCTTGAAGGGAGTGGCGCCTCCAGAGTGGCTATTGGATGCAGATATGTCATAGGTGGGTAGTCCTTGAAGGATCTGAGAAAATTTATCCATCATCGTGTTCCTTTGATTCTCAAGGGCCACCTCAAACAATATTTTGATAGGATTTCCTGCTCCCTCATATTTCTTTTCTTTCGCCATGGGAGGCCTTCGGGGTTTGCGAGGATGATATTGCAAGGGTTCAACCAGATGGAGCCCTAACTCCTTATACCCTGACTGTGTTGGGGACATGCAAAGAAAAATAGAGAAAGAACAGACCGCTCTGATACCACTGATCCAAATTTATGCAGGAACGTAATAAAATATAGAAATAGACATAAACACAGAGATGCAGCGTAAAAAATACTTCATTTTATTGATAAAATATGACTGAAATATGCCTACAAACATAATGGAAATAAAAATAACTAGGGTGCTGGTAGCGTATCTCTAAGAAGAGACGTGGCGGCTACAGACCTCTGAACTATGTGACAATGAGGCTCAACAGACTATTTATTATTGAGAAACAATGGAGAACTCTAAACGTCCAAAAACGTAACCCTAGAAGATGAAGCGCCAAAACTATGGGCCCCATTTGGGTAAATTGGTGTTTCAACTTCCCAGGGGCATAACTTTTGCATATGATCTTCATTTTACACGTATCATACCTCGTTAGAAAGATCTGTAAAACTTTCGATGTGAGCAACATCGGTCCATGGACCCATGTTGCTCCTAGTTTTCCCAAAAAACGTCATTTAGGGCCTCAAAATGGCTCCGAAAGTTCAGGACCCGAAAAACTGCTAAAACTAGTAAGTTGTGTTGCAACTTAAAATCTAAAAGAACTGATGGTGGCGGTTCAAATGGAATAGGTGGGTGGCCACAAATATCCACCTGGATCATAAGGCACCAAAACGCCTTCGAGAGTGCAGGACCCGAAAACCTGCTAAAAATAGTAAGTTGTGCTGAATGTGAAAAGCTGCAAGAATTGATGGTGCGGGTCCAAATGGAATAGGTGGGTGGCCACCGATATCCACCTAGATCAATAGGATATCATGCATACTACCTATTTAGTTGCTTACCCTAGAATATCTACTATCATTTTCAATTTCTTTATTATTTGGGTACACTGATCATTTTATCTAGAATTACTGTGAGATAGTTGTCCGATAGTTGGTCATATTATAGTAGGAACACCATCAATATAGGAAATCTAGTTCTTGACTGAAAATGAGAGCAGGGCATAAGGAAAATATTTTCCACAAGGTAAAACTATGATTATATGTGATAATGATATGGATGTTGGAGAGTGGACATTCAAGAAAGTATTGTCACTGTAACACATCTACAATGTTGTTGTAGATCCTTTTTCACATTGGTTTCTATTTTCTGCAATGGCTTTTAGTGATAGCATGATGCATGCATTAGATATTTTCTTACAATCTTCTAGTGAACCTGGTATTTTCAAGAGGGACATAACTTATTAGGAAAGAACCTATTTTTTCGTAAGAGGCATTCCTAGAAAAAATTGGTCAAGAGGCCAATCTGCAAGAAAAAATTATAATATATATTTTGACTTCTCCAAAGCTTGAAACTTATTCACCGGTTGATACTTCAGTAGTCAGTCAATAATGCAGCATCCTTCAGAAATCAAAACACAGTGGTGGCTTGTAGTTCATGTTTTCATTATGCTAGTACAAGCTTACTCTATTCAGGGGCCTACCATATGCAAGAAAAGAGATTTGCAGAGAAGCTTGCCACGTGCACAGTTGGAATTGTAGGACAAATGAAATAGCTAGTTTATATATCTTTAGCGATTTTGAATTAGGAAAGAAGCCCTTAAAATGCACATCCATCATAAGACTAGGCTGAGTTCAATCTAGTCAAGTGTGTTGTTGCTTCCACACACTTGTTATTTATTTTTCCCATCTTATGCCTTAGAAAACTGACATATTAAATGCGTAAGAGTTCCCAAAATAAGTGTCTAACTGGGATGGAAGACATGTGAGAAAATTCAAGTTGGCCTATCCATGTTCACCCATTATTAGGCTTCTCTAAGATTAATATTTGAGGAAAGCATTTCAGCACTGTGGGACTAAGAAAGTATGCCGACTTGTAGGATTAAATAACATTTCAACAACATGAGAGTCATCTATAATTTATGAATTGATGCTGACCAATTTAGTATATTAGTAAGAGACAACTTAGCAACTTCTTAGTATCATGTTGCATGAAGAACTGACTCGAACCTAAGTTTTTGAGGCAACTGATATACTGCCCAAATCATGTCCTTTAGGAGACAAATTTTTCACATTGAGTGTGTGTGAGAGAGAATGGGTATCATGTTCACATGGATTGATACATTAGTCCAATGTATATTTTCTTATCTTTTCCTAAAGGCTAATATTAGTAAATGCGAACATGAGAGTGGGTGTCCTCACATTTGAAGAGACAAATCTAGACAGATTGTGTTAAATACCATTTAAGTTAATCATTCTACCCTCATACTTAATGGAAATAAACATTTCATATGATTCATATCATATGTGCCCAAGGTTTGAAAACACTAAATTTTAAACTCCCAACATGTCATTTATCAGAGTGGGTGCCCTCACATTTGAAGAGACAAATATAAAGGAATTGTGTTAAAGACCATTGAAGTTAATCATTCTACCCTCATGCTTAATGGAAATAAACATTTCATATTATTCATGTCATATGTTCCCAAGGTTTGAAAAAACTAAATTTTAAACTCATGTTATCTCATCATTCCCTCTAGCTGAAGGAAGAAGAAATTTGAAAAGAAACATTGATCTCCTATAGTGACTCGTACCTTTCTTATTTCACCTTTGGACTTGAGAATTTGATGGCTTAAGATTTAAACCTCAAATTAAATACTAGGTTAAACATATAATTGAGATTGCTTGACCTTTTTGGAAATTATGCAACGATGAGTGCTTTCTATGTCCAAGATTATAATGATGCATTTTAAAAACATCTCTTAGCTTTCACTATCTTTAGATTTTTGAATATTTATGTTATTAAAAATTGTGAGTTAAAGGTAATTTTTATTGAAAAATCTAGCACCTATGGCATCATAGGTATGGGCACCTCAACTTGACCTATCTCTCTCATTTGGAATGAGAGAAAATAGTAGATGGACTTCTGAACATTATGTAGAAGATCCACAGAGTTTGCAGATCTTGTTAGGCAGGGAAGCTACATTTAATATCATTTTATGAAGGACAAGCTTGGAGAGCGTAGAGTGTCCTTCAGTTGGTACTTTCAAACATATGTGGACCAATGAAAATGACCTCAACCACTCGTTCTAGGTACTTCCTTCCATTTGTTGATTATTTCAATAGAAAAATGTGGGTATATTTTCTATAATTAAAATATGATTTGTTTAATGAATTTCGAAAGTTCAAAGCATTAATAGAGAAATAGTTAGGTTGTCATATTGCCTCCCTTAGATATGATAATGGTGGGGAATTCTACTTAAAGTATTTCAATAAATTTTGTGCTAAAAATGGGATCCAAAGACAATATGGGATGAAAACACCTTTCAAGACCTTGTGGCAGCCATACAAGAAGAATAAGCTCACAGCCCTCTTGAATATGATAACAATATCACTAAAAGGGACCCTCCAAATTCACAATATTAGTTCATGATGGATAGGCTACTTTGTGACCAACATAGCCCCATAGAAAACCCCATCCTCATCAAAGAACTGGTATGTGTTGATGAATGTGTCATAGGTTCTATGAAATATTTGCATGAAAAAAAGGAGCATGATAATAATTTTACCATTGTGAGGAGGCTAGTCATGATGTCCAACTTGAAAAAGCAATAAACATAGGAAATGAATTTTTTTTGAAGAGCTCCACCAATGATAGAAGATGTATGCAATTCTAGTCGGGTAGAAACATGTCCTGTAGAAACCACGTTTCTACCCAAAAGGATCAAACATTTGAAAATTATGATGAAGATCATGCTTCCCTTGCTGATAATGTAAATCCTAAAAAAAAAATTGAGGTCATAGAATTATATTTCAATCACACTAATCCTATTTTTTCAAACAATGAAAATAAGGGAGTTGCAGACTTTCATGGTAATATACTTGGCACCTCGACATTCCCTTGTGAGTTTGAGTAGATAAGTAATGTACCCCCATGTTGCAGTTTCATTTTAACCATGATCGTGTAAGAAATAAAAAAAAAGTAGTCATGGTTTCATAGATTTTGAGGTCAATAAACTCAAAGGTTTTTTCAAAACCATGAAACTAATAATGTGGTAGGGAGTTACACCACAGGGCAGAAATGCCAAATGTGGAGCTGGCTCTGATACCATGTCAAACCAGGAGGTAACTCCTCAAAACTAGAATGTATATTAGCTGAAGAATGTACATGCTTATATAGATGGGAGGTGAGGCTATTGGGATTCAGCTCCCAATGACTCTTGGCCTTCCTTATTTCCTAATAATAAATAATATACAAAAATACATATGCACACCCATCCATAGGATTAGGTGTCAACAACTATAAATCATTATTGGTGACAGACCTTGAATGTCACCACAACACCTATACTTTCGGTGACGCCACCTTTGGTGACCTTTAGTTTTTGGTGACAAAGGCTCTTTTGACCCTCACCAATGAGCTTATGGTGACCATTTTCGCCCCTCACCAATGTGCTTTTTTCTTTTAGTGAGAATACAGGCTTGACCCAAATAAAAATTCTCTCTAGACAAAATAAAATGCAAAGATATTCTCTTCTCCATGAACATGTGGACAATCATTCATGCACTAGATTTCTACAATGAAATGTAGATAGCCAACATCTAACGAATCCACATCAAGTCGAAACTGAGGGACAACTTTGAGGCTTGGAAAAGGTGCATTCTGGAATGATCAATGATATAGGTCAAAATGATCTTGAAACCAGCAAGAGGACATTTTCTCAACTTAGTCATACAAAATATTAGGCTACTCCCACCACTCAGCTTATGGGGTACGTTTCAAAGTGTGATTCACATCAATAAGATCTATATATGCACATGTAACCAAAAGCATGAATTTAAGAATTAAAACAAAAAAAGGCTACTAGCAGGAGTAACAAGTTTGGATATGATCATGAGCCTTATAATATTTTTCATAGGAAATATCTTCTCTAGCACATTGAGGATGTGGTTCATCTTGAGTGGACTATTTTCTTGCATGATTGCATTGGTGTCAACACCGTGAGTGAAAGTGTTGATGCCAAGTTAAATATTTGACTCAACCATGTTGGAACCAAGCAACCAGTAGTTCACAACT
Organism: Pinus albicaulis; assembly: GCA_034641835.2. NCBI lineage: Eukaryota > Viridiplantae > Streptophyta > Pinopsida > Pinales > Pinaceae > Pinus > Pinus albicaulis. The sequence goes on along the minus strand of CM076583.1, from coordinate 1,143,057,088 downwards.
ATAGGCCTATTGAGTACCATGAAAATATAGCTAAAGGAGAAAATTCCAATGCACAATCTAGTGCTAGAAACCCTGTACAACCCAGTAAAGAAACTGAAATATTTATCAAAAATTTGAAGTGCAACTTATATGATGTGATCCCACAAATAATTGTAGTTGTAGACATGTACCTGACTACTTTGTATAAATATCCTGGAACACAATTGATGAATGAATTTGTACCCACTCTTTTGCATGCTCTGGGGGACAGGACAAGTTCTAATATAATTAAAAAATAAACAAGAATTCACAGAGGTGATCAATGTGAAATGTTTTTGAAGAGTGCTCTTCGTGATACTAGAAGAATAGCTAACTCACATGATATTTTGTATCCAGAGGAATAATGGGACCCAAACCCCTTTCATAATTTTGAGTACCTTGTCCACAGTAAAAGAACGGAAAACATTTTAAGGTTAAACTATTTAGAGTTTTCATTTTTAGCACAGAAGGGAAGGGTGGTTGACTAAGAGTCAATTATGATGTGGAAACCATCTTAAAATAACCTAATAGACAAATACAATGCCCTTGATAAATTACTTAGTGTTTGACATGAGATTGAGAAATGAAAATTGGATTTTGGAAGTATTTCACATGGATCAATGTTGGCGCAAAAAATTATTGAATAGGGGTCAATTTGGTATCACAAATGCCACAAGTACTTATCTTTGTGGTTGTTGCATCTTACTGTGGATTACATAGACCTTTCAAACCAGTACAACATAGTTGGGTCAAGCATGTTATTAGTGCAGTATTGTCCAAGAGAGCAAAAAAAGCGTGCAATTACATTTTCTAGGGTAATTGTGCAGTGTTGTTCAGAACTCTGAGCCAACCATAGCCTTTAAGGTTAATATTAGCCCTAAGCTGAGGGACGAAGTGTACTAGAGTTTGACAAACAACCTGATTTCGTGAGACTAGCAGAGATATTTCAAGGTCCGTGGCTATCTCTAAGATAATTCAAAGCCCTGTGGTATGACAGGATGTGGCTCTAAAATTTACAAGCCAGCCAGTATTTAGGCTCGCTTACAAAACTCTTTGGTTGGTTGGGAATAGACTCTACCATTCTAATTGCTTTCAAAGTTTCAGACCATTGAAAAACTCTAAAATTTGCTACAATGTTTATAATTTCCAGTCTCAATTTACTGATGCAATGTGATGTTCCTACATTGTGTGTTGGATAATAATAAAATGTGCATTTCCATTCAGCAGAGCTAGTTATCATCCATTTGTTTTGTAGCTCATTAATGTATGATAGATTTAAAGATTTTTCCAGTACCAACCTGGAAATAAAGTTTCCGCGTGTCTAGCTTTGTTTCCACCCCAATAAAGTAGGCTGAGTTTGCAGGCCCTTTCTCTGCACACAACAATGTGAATGGAGAACAAAAAATGTCACTGCCTACAATATACTCTAAAGAACCATTGCCTAGTCTAGAGGGAAGCAAGGAACTGGCAATTTCATGCATCAATATTTCCTCCACATCTCTCCTATTTATCATGCTTTAAGCACAATTGGAGCATTAAGAATCACATAGAAGTGCAAATAGAGTGCATATGAAAAATAAACAAACTTGTAGAGAATGCAAGCAAGTTCCAATCTCAACATCAAATATTGACACAACATTCTCAGCCACTGTAGCAAGGTACCTGCCAAGATGAGGCTAAAATCACGCTTGATTCATACCACCCTGTAAATCACCACAATTTACCCAGTCAGCACAAATTCATGCTTCAAAGACTGGTTTCAATAATAAAATTCATTTCTTAGAGTCACGCCAATTAATATTTTCAATGAAAGCTACCTTGAAATATCTGTTGCATGCACCTTGGTTAACACTCCAGTAATGGACTTCACTTTCCCCCATCACAAGAGAAAATAAGATCTTCATTGTTTAGGTGGAAATCAAGAGACATTACAGACCCAGTATGACCAGAAAAAGTATGTAAGGTATATTTTGGTTGCAAGATACAAAAGAATGTTTGAGCTATAAAAAAAAAAAATAGAAGATTAACCCTAATTTTGACTGAATCAACCTAGCATCGTTAACATGTACAAAAGGTAAGTAATATAGAAATTGAAACAAGAACTGTACAAGCTTCAAGTCAATATTCATTTACAGAATTTGTGATATGCTAGAAATACCCTAGAAAAAATTGCATACATCAATCACATTTTTCAGTCATAAATCAGAGAGTGTTATATTAAGGCAATCGTCATTTTACAGTCATCGATTTACACCACTAATCAACTTTCACAATGAAACATTAGGGTGAAAAACTACAGTAAATTATAACATTCATGCCAAAATCTTCCACAAAGATATAATGTATAAAGATGTTTTGTAACTTAATATACCCAGTAAAAGTGCACCAAAATCTCTGTAAATACCCCAAAACAATTACAACAAAAACCTGCGAGTGAACTTGATCAAAAATACACTTTTATGTTTGACAGACCAAAGGCATTAACCCCTCTCTCCAAAAATGCGGTGACCCAGCTGAATGTCTTTGGGCATAATAGTGACCCTCTTAGCATGTATCGCGTACATGTTCGTGTCTTCGAAGAGACCCACAAGATATGCCTCCGTCGTTTCTTCCACAGCCGACACGATAGAGGACTGGAACCTCAGATCCTTCTTGAAGTCCTCCTAGGAAATTTCCCCGACGAGACACTGAAAGGGCAACTTCATTATAAGAAGTTTCGTGCTCTTCTGATACTTTCAGATCTCAAGCAGGGCAACAGTGCCTGGCCTGAATCTGTGAGGCTTCTTCACTCCACCAGTCGCCGGCACAGATTTCCAGGCAACCTTTGTTGCGAGTTGCTTCCTTGCTCTTTCTCGCCAGTGGATTTACAGGTAGTCTGCTTCGTTCAGGCCATTGTCCCTTCTGTTCTGTTCTGCAACTCTCTTATTTCCCCTTGCTCGTGCTCCTCAAGGGTGAATTCTTTTGCAGGTAGAAATAAAAAATTATCAAAAAATTAAAAATAGATTGGCTATTTTTGCCTTGTCATGTAATTGTTGTTTTCTTTAAACCTTCGGCATGCCATACATGCACAAGATCCATCAAAATGTAACAAAAACGTAATCCTGTAACAAATATCTCTGTAGACTACCTCAGAAGTACTCAAATTGAATCTTCAACTAATGCTAGAGCGAGCGAGGGTGAAGGGTGGAATTTTTTGGAGGCAGGAATCCAAATTAATTAAAAATTAAGAATTAAAATAAAAATTAAATGTCAATAATAATAATTTTTTTTTAAAATTATATACAGTATTAAATTAAAAATTAAATATAAATAAATGAGATAGTAAGATGCATATAAATTATTTAATAGGTAAAATTTAAAAACATAATTAAATAGTATTAGAAATTATTTTTGGAATTAAAGTAGGTTAAGTCCTTTATCTATGACTATTTCCATTAGAGTTAGTCTTCATTTACTAATTTCTCATGATTTTCCATTATAATTTCTAAAATAATGCATTTTGGAAACCCGTAATACTTAAATTAAAAGAATCAAAAATAAATTTATGTGGTTTTTTCTTGTTTTAATATAGACATAAAAACGTATGATAAAATGCCCTTTCTTAAGGTTTGATAGTTATTATTTTTTTTGGTCTAAACTTCCACCTATCAAAATGAGGCTAATTGCCCAGATTTATCATTATGGTATTTTTCTCGCTCAACCCATTAGGGTTTTGATGAGACTCTTAACTGATTACTCTCGTTTCCCCCTTTTTGTCGAATTTTGATGTTGTCCCCATTCGCACTTTACATGTTTCCCCCACACATCATGTGTTGCCTCATATCTTGACCTCAAGACTACATTAGGGTTTTGAAGGTGCTGCTTTGGTGATGTGCCAAGAGACTCCCATGAGTTCAAAACTTATATTTTCCTAGTATGTATCTCAACCAACAGAAGCACTACATGTGGACAAGCAAGATTTCATTATTGACTCCCCTTATCGTTACTATACTAGGGTTTGGGAGAAACACTTATTGGACAAGAAAGTGGCCCCCTTTTTTTTTTAACCTATGCCTTTAAGAGGATAGTCTCATCGACATTGCACAACATTGCATAACACCATGGTGTTTCCATGTGTTAAGGCATGCCAATATGTGCAACGGTGTGACAATGTGTGTCAGGGATAGTCAAGGAAACAAACGGAGAAACAAGTTGAACTACAAAGAGATGAACACATAACAGGGTTAATAAGTCATCAGTTTACCTTTTTCATGGGGGCATTCTAGGCACACCAACACTAGGCGTGAATAGGTGCCAAGTGCCAAGTGTTAGTGCATTCTACGTGCCAAATATTCCTCTATTTGTTCTCATCTACTTTCCAATAATTGATCTCAAATAGCTTTAATATTAAAGCATGCCAAAGAATACCAAGTCATCTCATGAATGCATGTCATACATGCTAAGAATTTCCAAGTGCTAACATGTGCCAAGTGCTGAAGTGTGTTATGGAGTGTTATGCATGTTATGAAGTGGCATGGTATGTCAAAAAGTGCTAAGTACAGAGTGCCAATGCATTTTGAGGAGTGTTAAGGAGTACTAGGACAACACAAGGGAGCACTAGGTAAAAACAGATGGAAGTGAATGAATATGAGGGTGTGTCAGGGAGTGGAAATGAGTGATAGATATCATGCCAAGAAGGGAGTGAGAAGGTATTCTAAGCATTCACACACCTTATTGACTACTCAATTCTTACCATTCTCACACCATTAAAAAAAACCATAAAAATTTCATTCTTAAAATCTATTGTGTAGTTTCCTAATGTCATTCAAGTAGAATCTCTCAATTACGTATGTCAGTAATGGTGAGATCATTCTTAATTCTCTTAAAGGAACTCTTTCTATACATGCACCCCATAAAACATAAATTTTCGAGTCAAAATAATGGAAATGGATGAATAAGAGGTTTTGTTGGGGGTGTCAGCGAGTGTCAGGCGTGGCAAGGGGGGAGTGACAAGGCATACTAGGGAATGTAGGGGATGCTAACACATGGCACACAATTCCAAGGTATTTTAGACATGACAATTGTTATGGCATGTCAAGATGTAAACTATGTTTCTTATTTGTTTTACGACCACAGTTGTATGTGATGAGCCTTGTCTTGGTAACGTGTTAAGTGGAATCAATTGAGATTGGACATGAGTAGTCTAATATGAGTTACATGTAGTTCTTAGGTGAACAAGGCATATGTTTAATTTCCATGATACATGAGAATTTGGGTTTGGTATTAGAATCTTTGATGCAAACACACTCAAGTGCCACAACACATCAGGGAATCAATTAGCGCACATGAATTTTTTTAACTTTTTCAAACCTTTCTTCATTAAATTACAAACTATAATTGAATAGGCTAGACCTCTCATACCAGGGATTATGGCCTTTACAATCACACTGATGCAAAGAATACAACTAGGGCTTGGTGTTAGTCCTTTGACAACCAATATACCTTGAACAAGACAACACCTAACCAAATTTTTGATTGTGGACACACATAGCCCTTTCAATCCACATGTCTTAAGCACATCTGGAAAATCCTCTTTCCTCTTATTATGAAACCCCTCAATCTGCCTCTATCAATGAACTAAAATCCTTTATGTTACTAAAACTGGATCAAATTTTTTTTCCCTCTAAATACCTCTATTTTCCCTTAAGGTATAAAACACTTAAATTTTTTGATTAGTTGTTCACTACTCTATTGTGAACAACTCTTTGCTCTGCCCACTTTTGTCATATTGCTGCTCCAAGATGACAAGTCTAGGGATATGGAGGTTTCCCTTCTTCTCAATGATGCAACAATGTACAATACAGTGAAATAGGGCTAGTTGGCTAGCCCACTTGACTGCTACTTTAGTCCTCCAAATTCTACACGTCTTTAGACCCAATACACCTACCCTTATTCCAGTGTTTTTTTCCTTCACAAGTACATGACTTAGAGCTCTTCTTTGACAGTCACCTAACAACCCTCCAATTGTACTTGGATTGCCATCAATTTTCCCAAACATAGCAAATTTTTTTACTGATCTAGTGCCCACAACACTACCCTCATCTATGGATCTTCAAATATGCCACCTAATAGGAATTTGAGTCCTCTCAAAATCACTATTCTTGTGTACCAATTTTTTGTCGTCCAATCTATGAAAAAATCTGAACTACTCATCTTATCATCCTTCTAACAATTTGTAGATGACTGAACTAGGGTCACAAATCATCCATTAATAGTCCATTGACTAACTATTTATAGGGTGCTTCAAATCTCTGTCCATTGACTTTTTCAAACCTTGCTTCATTAAATTACAAACTGTAATAGAATATGCTAGAGCTCTCATACCAGGGATGATGGCCCTTTACAATCACACTGACAAAAGGAATACAACTAGGGCTTGGTGTTAGTCCTTTGACAACCAATAGACCTTGCACAAGACAACACTTGACCCAATTTTTTATTGTGGACACACATAGCCCTTTCAATCCACATGTATTGAACACATCTAGCATATCCTCTTTCCTCCCATTATGCAACTCCTCAATCTGCCTCTATCAATGAACTAAAATCCTTTATGTTACTGAACTCGGCTCAAAATTTTTCCCTCTAAGTACCTATTTTTTCCCTTAAGGTCTACAACACTTAAAGTTTTTGATTAGTTGTTCACAACTATATTGTGAAAAACTCTTTGGTCTGCCCACTTTTTCCATAATGGTGCTCCAAGATGACAATTCTAGGGATATGGAGGTTTCTCTTTTTCTCAATGACGCAATACTCTACTAAATAGTGAACTAGGGCTAGTTGGCTACCCCACTTGATGGCTACTTTAATCCTTCAAATTCTACACATCCTTAGGCCCAATACACCTACCCTTCTACCAGTGTTGTTTTCCTTCACAAGTACATGACTTAGAGCTCTTCTTTGACAGTCACCTAACAACCCTCCAATTGTAGTTGGATTGCCATCAATTTTCCCAAACACAGTAAATTTTTTTATTGATCTAGTGCCCACAACACTACCCTCATCTAGGGATCTTCAAATATGCCACCTAATAGGCATTTGAGTCCTCTCAAAATCACTATTCTTGTGTACCAATTTTTTGTCGTCCAATCTATGAAAAAATCTGAACTACTCATCTTATCATCCTTCTAACAATTTGTAGATGACTGAACTAGGGTCACAAATCATACATTAATAGTCCATTGAATAACTATTTATAGGGTGCTTCAAATCTCTGTCCATTGACTTTTTCAAACCTTGCTTCATTAAATTACAAACTGTAATAGAATATGCTAGAGCTCTCATACCAGGGATGATGGCCCTTTACAATCACACTGACAAAAGGAATACAACTAGGGCTTGGTGTTAGTACTTTGACAACCAATAGACCTTGCACAAGATAACACTTGACCCAATTTTTTATTGTGGACACACATAGCCCTTTCAATCCACATTTATTGAACACATCTGGCATATCCTCTTTCCTCCCATTATGCAACTCCTCAATCTGCCTCTATCAATGAACTAAAATCCTTTATGTTACTGAACTCGGCTCAAAATTTTTCCCTCTAAGTACCTATTTTTTCCCTTAAGGTCTACAACACTTAAATTTTTTGATTAGTTGTTCACAACTATATTGTGAACAACTCTTTGGTCTGCCCACTTTTTCCATAATGGTGCTCCAAGATGACAATTCTAGGGATATGGAGGTTTCTCTTTTTCTCAATGACGCAATACTCTACTAAATAGTGAACTAGGGCTAGTTGGCTACCCCACTTGATGGCTACTTTAATCCTTCAAATTCTACGCATCCTTAGGCCCAATACACCTACCCTTCTACCAGTGTTGTTTTCCTTCACAAGTACATGACTTAGATCTCTTCTTTGACAGTCACCTAACAACCCTCCAATTGTACTTGGATTGCCATCAATTTTCCCAAACACAGTAAATTGTTTTACTGATCTAGTGCCCACAACACTACCCTCATCTAGGGATCTTCAAATATGCCACCTAATAGTCATTTGAGTCCTCTCAAAATCACTATTCTTGTGTACCAATTTTTTGTTGTCAAATCTATGAACAAATCTGAACTACTCATCTTATCATCCTTCTAACAATTTGTAGATGACTGAACTAGGGTCACAAATCATCCATTAATAGTCCATTGACTAACTATTTATAGGGTGCTTCAAATCTCTGTCCATTGACTTTTTCAAACCTTGCTTCATTAAATTACAAACTGTAATAGAATATGCTAGAGCTCTCATACCAGGGATGATGGCCCTTTACAATCACACTGACAAGAGGAATACAACTAGGGCTTGGTGTTAGTCCTTTGACAACCAATAGACCTTGCACAAGACAACACTTGACCCAATTTTTTATTGTGGACACACATAGCCCTTTCAATCCACATGTATTGAACACATCTGGCATATCCTCTTTCCTCCCATTATGCAACTCCTCAATCTGCCTCTATCAATGAACTAAAATCCTTTATGTTACTGAACTCGGCTCAAAATTTTTCCCTCTAAGTACCTATTTTTTCCCTTAAGGTCTACAGCACTTAAAGTTTTTGATTATTTGTTCACAACTATATTGTGAACAACTCTTTGGTATGCCCACTTTTTCCATAATGGTGCTCCAAGATGACAATTCTAGGGATATGGAGGTTTCTCTTTTTCTCAATAACGCAATACTCTACTAAATAGTGAACTAGGGCTAGTTGGCTACCCCACTTGATGGCTACTTTAATCCTTCAAATTATACACATCCTTAGGCCCAATACACCTACCCTTCTACCAGTGTTGTTTTCCTTCACAAGTACATGACTTAGAGCTCTTCTTTGACAGTCACCTAACAACCCTCCAATTGTAGTTGGATTGCCATCAATTCTCCCAACCACAGTAAATTTTTTTACCGATTTAGTGCTCAAAACACTACCCTCATCTAGGGCTCTTCAAATATGCCACCCAATAGTGATTTGAGTCCTCTCAAAATCACTATTCTTGTGTACCAAATTTTTTGTTGTCAAATCTATGAGCAAATCCGAACTACTCATCTTATCATCCTTCTAACAATTTGTAGATGACTATAGTAAGGTCACAAATCATCCATTAACAGTCCATTGACAAGCCTATCATGTTCAATTTTGCAAGCATGGTGGTGATGACCTGCACTGTGTCAGGACAACATATAAGTATGTGTGAAGAAATATCATCATATGACTTGCATAAAGGATATATGCTGGGGTGATTCATAAACTATCATGGATATTTATCGCGAACAAAATGTGTTGTTGTTTCAATCCCACTAGATATTGTTGACTAGAAAGCATGGGAAACCTTTATAATAATCTTCCAATGTGTTGTGTAACTTAGTTTTAAATTTTTCTTCCAAGCTTAGATAGGACCACGAGCCTAACATGTTCAATTTTGCAAGGGTGGTGGTGATGACCTGCATTGTGTTGAGACAACTAGAGATAAATAAGTGTGAAGAAATATCATCATATGACTTGCGTAAAGGATATATGCTGGGGTGATTCATAAACTATCATGGATTTTCCACTAGACAGTTCATCATAAAAGAACATATAAAAATATATTTAAAAATGAATGAATACAATTTTGTGACAGGAAGTGTCAGTGAGTCTCGGGTGTGCTAAGGAGAGAGGGACGTCAAGGTATGCTAGGCAGTGTTAAGGCATACTAGAGGCCAAATAAACATGCCAAGATGTGCCAGGTGCCAAGGTGTGCCAATGCATGCCAGGGTAGAGTAATTGGGAGCTCCAAGGGAAAACAAGGGAGCACTAGTGTCAAATGCATGGAAATGAATGAATAAGAGTGTGTGATATGGAGTATCAACGAGTCCTAGGTGTGCTAAGGAGGAATTTTAAAGGTATGCAAGTTAGTGCCAAGGAATGCTAGAGTGCTAGGGTGACATGCTAGGATATGCCAAATGCTAGGGTATGTTAATGCGTGCTAGGGAGTGCCATGGAAACACAAGGGATAACTAGTTCAAAATGCATGGTAATGAATGAATAAGATTGTCTAATAGGGATTTTCAGTGAGTTTCAGGCATGATAAGGAGGGAGTAGCAAGGTTACATATTAGGAAATTCTAAGGTATGCTAGAGTGTCAGGGCATGTCAGGGAGTGTTAGTGTGCAAACCCTTCTTCATTATATTAAAAACTACAATGCAACATACTAGAACGCTTGTACCATGGATCGTGACCCTTTACAATTAAACTGTTTCAAGGAATACAACTAGGGATTGGTATAAATCCTTTGACAACCATTATACCATGAACAAGACAACACTTGACCTACTTGTTGATGGTGGCCACACACAACCCTTTCAGTCCACAAGTTTAATGAGAGCACCACAGGTTTAATGTTTGGAGAAAAAGGGACCACCCCCTTGTCCAACACTTTTGATGGGTCCCATGCATCAGTATGGCACTCATGGACCCCAATATTCCTCTGAGAATGCCCTAAGCATCAGTTGACCTCTTATGAGGCTTATTATTCCATGTCTGATAGGTTCGTGGGATTGTCACCAAAATTTACGGTTACCTACATATTATTTTATGTTTAGGGGCTAATGTAGGCACATAAGCTAATTTGATCTACTCCTAATAAATGTAAATAGAAGCTAGTTGGATTCATTTGTATCATCTCTTGACTTGGGATCTCTCTATCTTTAGAGAACTTCACATTTTTCCTCGGAGGAATATTTTGGATGATGGATGGATTTTTATGTATGGATTTGGGCTATTTTTATCTTAGATATTTGTTTTTGCAAATGTGAAGCTGATTGGATATACTCTCTAACACTGTGAGTGAAAATTTAACACTATTCTTCTTGTTGTTGCATACTATTGAATTTCGCTATAACTAGGGCTAATTGTTGCATGATGGAAATGTGGAATTATGTGTCTATTTAGTTTATTTAATGTATGGGCCATTGTTGGATGAATGAAATGTATTAGAGATCATTTTATCTCAATAAAAATGCACCACTTGTATGAAGCATAAATGCTTGAAGGTCACTTTTTTTTTCTCTAACATTAGACGAAGTTGACTTTCTGGGCCTCCTTGATCAAGAAACTGAATTATTGATCATTATCACCCCTGAATCCATATCCCCAAGTGAATTATGCACTAGTACCTCAAAAAGGGTAATGATTTCCCCCCCTTTTTTCACAAATTTCCATTTTTCCCTAGGTCTAGCCCCATTAGGTAACCTAGGGCATCAATTTCCCAAGAATATAGCCAGAGGAAAACTTTGATCTCCTAGAGGCAACTAAATTGGTAGGTCCCATCAGTCTCCTTATTATTTGGTCTAATTATGACGATGGAATATTTAGATACCTCAAGCCCTAGCTTTAAGATCAAGCTTTACATAGGTGTTCCCAAGGCTAGAACCTAGTAGGATCAATTTGACCCATCGAAGTAAAAACTCTTTCTTGATCCTTTCCCATCACATCGTCCAATATAGGAACATCATTGGTTGCTAAATTCCATCCCTGAACCTGGGTTGGGTCCACTTGGCCCCATGTGGTGCCATTTGGTGTCAAAGGCCTTTCATCAAGGACCATTTTGGAATCCAAGTTCCCAAAGGATTTTAGGGATTGATAACCTTCTTCATAAGTCTTATTCTTCTCTCTCAACCCTTCAATTCCCCTCCTCTCTCCCTAGACTATCAAGTCCCTTGCTTAAAAGGAAAGCATGTCCCACTCTTTATTCTATCTTAGGGAAAGGGCTTCTAGGGTCACTTCCCACCTATTCACTGACCTATAATATACAAGTGACTTCCTAAAGTACCGAGACTCCTCCCATAGGTGAAATTTCATAAAGAACAAGGAGCCTTAGCTATGGTGACAATGGGCTAAGCCTCCACCATTTCCGTTGTCCTAGTTTTTGCCCTCTTAGGAACCCCTTTTAGGTCCACTACTATTTTGAGTGGTAACAAGCTTTTCACAACTCTTTGATATGCCCAATTTTTCTGTACTATGGATCCAAGATGAGAAGTCTAGGGCTGTGGAGGTTTCCCTTCTTCTCACTGAATTAATCCTCTACAATATAGTAAACTAGGGCTAGTTGGTTGGCCCACTTGACTACTACTTTATTCCTTCAAAGTCTGCACATCCTTAGGCCCTATACACCTGCCCTTCTCCCAATATTGTTGTCCTTCACAAGTACAAGAGTTAGGGCTCTTCTTTGACAGTCACCTAACAACCCTCCAACTATACTTGGACTACCATCAATCTGCCCAACCACAATCAATTATTTTTACTGATCTAGGGTGTTAGTATGAATCCTTCGTCGAAGAGTACGAAAAAGGACCACTTTAGCTACGCATAACTAATAGCCCTAACAACAATAGTGGCTGCCAAATATCTTCAGATCTACGGTTAGTAATAAAAATGCTGCAACAACCAGATCTATAAATGGAAAGACATTAAGCAGTAAAGTAAAGGGTTTGCTCCATGCATCCAACAGACAAGACAAGAACACAATTTTTTGAAAGAATTTATATTACATGGCACCTGGGAGGAAAACAAGAAGGTGTATCCAGCTCTCCTCAATGGGATGGGTTCTTTGTAGTCCTCAGCACTTCAGATCTAAGCTTTCTCTCTCTAGTTGATGTAGAAAACCCAATGCAAAAAGTAGAGCTCAAAGGGAGCAAAATGGCAGAAAATGGTGACCAAGTGTATAGATCCAGAGTGATCTAGTAGGCAACAAAAGGTGAAGAATAATTGGGAAAACCCTGCTATTTATAACAAAATATTGGGTCATTCTAGATCTTGGTGCATGATTAAAATAATGTTAACCAGATCTAGATCCACCTTTTATGGAATACTTTATTATATTTGTTGGAGGGAAAGGGTCTTTGACTTGGGTCAAATCCCTTGATTAGTCAAAAATAAATAAATAAATGATTTATTTATCTTTTTAAGGGAGTGGTTGGAAGATAATCAAATAAATAATGATTTATTTAATTATTTGTGGGTGATTTGGTCATATTTAACAAGGAATATTATCTAAATAAGGTTTAAATAATTATTCCTAGAAAATAATAAGATAAATAAGGTTTATCTAATTAATTTCTTTGATTTTGGGTTAAACATGACTCGGAATAATAATTAAATTATGGTTTAATTAATTATTCCATGAGGAAAATCAAACAAATATAGGTTTGTTTAATATTTCCTTTTGGGGTTTCCTGTTTTAACATAGTGAAAGCAGTTTTACTTAGGGTAAAACTGGTCTTACATGGTGTACTTGGGTCCATCCAATGATAATAGGTTAGATGACCAAAAAATGGTGTAACAGATTGCCCCCCAGCGTGCGAGTGTCAGGAGCAAATCGTATGACCGAAGTACGTTGTAAGAACACAATCACTAGACAACAAAAGGGATGTCAGAGAGAGAAATGTGAGGTAGATAGTTTGCTGAAGGACTAGACCCTGAGGAGACGAGACTCGCAGGTGCAACAAGTCTCTTTTTATGAGAGGGTACCTGTGCTGAAGGCGGCGGGGGAGGCATACCTATGCCCGCCGAGACAAAGTACAAAAGAATAGTGTGTCCAGTAATCGAGGGACCGAACCATAAAGTACAGCTGGCATAATCATGAGCCAGATAAAAATACAATGAGGAATCCCATATACATGCTGTGCCTGGGATAACAGCCAAGACTTGTACAATAATATCTGAGTACATGAGATACAAATACAACCTAAATGCCCCCTGCAAGTGGGGAAGGGCTCACAAAATCTGACTGATACATGCAAATCAAAGAGGCGCTGCAAGTGGCTATGGCCAACATCATCAAATATCTGGAGCTGCATCGAAGGCTGCGAAGAAGAGGTCATCCGGGCATGTGGGGGGCTACCTGCAGGGCCACCTCCTCATGAGGGTTGAAACATCTCACACACGCCCGGGAATCATCAAGAGCTGCTGCTGGATCACTGGACCATCAAGTATACGAATCTTGATCATGCTAAAAAGAGCTGGAGAAACAATCAAGCCAAAGGGAAAGGAGGTATCCCGTTGCCTGATCCAAGGCACCGAACAAGAGTGGAAGCTGGAACCAAGGTACACCGCCCTCTAGACCTAGCTTCTGGAATGAAAGAGCTGATGTCGACAGAAGGAGGTCCGACATAGTTGAGATAATGAGAGACCCTCAACTAAGGCACGAGGGAAAAGAGTAGAGCGACGGACAGACTGACACAAATGATGATAGTGAAGTGGAAAGGACTGAGTAGCTAATGGACGACTTCCCTTGCTAGAGCATAAAGGGCATGAATGACACGGCAGCGACTGAGACAACATCATCATGGGTGGAGGACAGTGATCAGACAACAATGACGGATGGAGAATACGATTGCAGAATTCAAAAGGTTCTAGTGCAGACTCCATGGAGGGAATGATGACTCAACTTGGATGCTCTAAACAAGGGAGACTCGATGGTGCTGCCACACAGTAAAGGCCCTGATGGGGGACCGTGAAAACATGAGTACAAGGTGGGGACTCATGACGAAAATTGTCACGAACATGGACAAGTAATGAGGCAAGATGGCACCTCAAGTACAAGTGTTGTAAGTGAGGAAATTCGATTTTAAGGAGAGGTGAAGGGACCCTGCTTGGACAAGATGTGTCCTAGTGAAGTATCTGATCACAAACATGAAAAAACAGATGCTGGCTATCTAAAAGAAAAGAAAACATGCATTTCAGAAGGGAAATGCTAAGGGTAATATTTCTTAAGATAGAGTGCATTGCGGGGATTAGGAAGGGGGTGGCCTTCGAAATCCTCTAAGAGGTATGCCCCCTTACCGAGGTCTTTACTAATGATGTAAGGTCCTAGCCATAATGAGTCAAACTTCCCATGACCAAGGACATCATGGGCCTGGTCATATACTAGAACAAGGTCGCCTTCGTGAAAAGTGTGAGGCTAGACTTTTCGGTCATACTGAGCTTTGGTGTGCTTTTTGGCCGCTTCCATGGTTTGCAAGGCAACATGATGGTCTTCGGAAGCGCGCTCAAGCATGATAAGTCGTTGTTCTAGCGGTTGGGTGTCGGGGAGAAGTTCAACGGCTAGATGTAGAGAAGGAATTTCACACTCGATCGGTAAGACTGCCTCCTCTCCAAAAACGAGGTGAGGAGGGTTATGGTTGAGGGGCATGGGTGCCCCCGAGCATGGTGTGGTCATGCCAAAATGTATTTAGAACAAGGGGAATCTAAACACATTGTAATGATGTGGTGTGCCATTTGTGCTGGTTATGGTTATGCAGTTTGAGAAAGGAAATGGAGGGTTACCAATCTCTTTTGGTACTGCATATAGGGATCAAATGGACTTTAAGTTTCCGAGTTGGCATACCTGGTGTCACTATCCCAAAAAGAGGATATGGAGATAATGAACTGATGCTCTCGTAGAAAAGCTATAGGTTGGTCAACAATAATGTCTAAGAGACTGGGTTGCTGATGTAAGATGAGGGGACGATAAGGGGTATCATCCCTAAAGTGATCTGAAGTGATATGGGACTCTGGAGGTTCTTCTAAATGTGGAAGAATACTGGGACTAAAGTCAACACGACCAGATACACTAGGAGAGTTGTGGAGAATTGCTTCTCTTGGTCTCTCAAATGTGGGTGCCCCCTTACCCAAACAGTGGGTTTCAACGTAATGGCCACAAGGTGGATGTGGTGTGAACGCATGGGTTCGATGTAAGGGGGAATAGATAACGTCAGGGGTGGGGATTTTTTCCATAATGTCATCATCGCGATAGAAGATGGGGTGACTGGTGGAAGAAAGACCACCTGACGTGGTGAAGTGACCGGAATCATCATCATGAGAAGAGAGGTTCACATGCGCATCGTCACAGGGGGTGACCGAAGAGTAAGTAGATAAAGGATCTACCGATGTTGAGCCCAATATGATCGCTGAAGGAAGGTCAAGCGAAACAATAGGGGAGGATTCAGATGGAATGTTCCCCGAGGGTCTCATGGATGATGATAGGTAAAAAATGTTGGACGAAATCTACGTCATCTCGACATCAGGAGGGGGAATGTCAATGGGAGCAGTCATATCTGGTAGTTCTGCTGAAGCAGAATGCACAAATAGGGGAGAGGTGGACTCATTGCGCTTGGCCTCGAATTGGTGGACCGCGGCGATAAAGGTGTGGAAGTCCTCGAGGCGGGGACAAAGATGGGTGTAATGGCCATGGAGATCACACAAAGCACAGGGGTGGTTGGTGTGAATAGTCTTGGGGTTCTTGGCCGCAGTCACAGAAGGAACAGAGGCTTCTGGGACTGCAGACACAGGGAACGTGACATTAACCATGGGCTTGAGATGAAGCAATGCAGGACAGGTATGGGAGGCGTGGCCGACAACATCATACAAAGCACACTAGATGGTATGCTTTGGAGGCGGAGAAGGAGCAGGTTTTTTCGGAGGAGCCTTGTCCTTTGATGCCCCCTTGCGAGCTTTTCCCTTCTTACCCGAAGCGGTCGCAACAGGAGGTGGTTCCTGTTGAGGTGTCTGAGGCACTGATGCCGCGGGAGAAGGCATGGGGGCCGGTTGAACCGGGGTCAAAGCAATATACGGTTTGGGTTGACCAGGCAAGGTGGGGGCTGGAGGATCAAGGTACCAAACGAGAATCCCAAGGGTCAAGTTAGGAAGAGAGAGGGTGGCCATGACTGGTACCGTGTACACTCCTGGTGGGGGAGCTAGGAACGGTATTTGACCAGAGGGGTAATGGCCAGGTGGGACGGCTCCTAAATGGCTAAGGCCTGGAGGAACCGTGCCAGGGGGATAAAGGGGCTCATGACTACCAACTGCAGGTGAAGGGCTAAGAGCAGGTTGCGGAGGGCAAGGTTGCTGACTAGCCGAAGCCGGTTGCTTGAGAGCAGCCCGAGACGATTGCATCATGCAAACATTCGATGAGCTGGGGTCAGAGATAGGAGGAGGGGGGAGACTAGGAAAAGTTCCAAGCAGGGAGGAATCCTTGTAAACGCCAGGGGAGACACTGGTCAAGGAGTCGACGGTTTGCTTGTTGGCGACAGAAGAGATGGTCGTCTCAGGTGAGGTCTGAGATTTTGGCTCATGATATGTCAACTGGTCAATGGTGACTATCTTTCCATTATGGGGAAAAGACATCTTGCGGAAAACCGCAGATGGGACAGCAGACATAGCATAGGTGTAGCTTCGCCCCAATAGAATGTTGTAGTCTAGCGGGGCATCTATGACTTCGACGTCAACGCAAACAGTCTTACCGGCGAGGGTGATAGGGCAATTACGAAACAGGCCAATGGGTTGGGAGGCATGGCCGTCCCACGCTCGAAGGGTGATCGTGGAAGGGGCCAACTCAGGAGAGCCAATTTGCTTCCAAACCGAAGCGGACATCACACAGGTGGATGCCCCCTCATCAATTATGCACCGAGAAACGTTAGCGTTCCGTATTTTGGCTGGGATTTGGAAGGCTACGGAAGCAGGAAGAGGAGGATGTTCTGATTGATGGGCGTCGAACACAATCATTTGGTCATCAGCAGGATCTACAGCACCCACGGCAGATAGTAGAGCCTTCTTTTGGGAAGGGCACGACTGGAGGAGTTCCAGTGTGGAAATGGAAGCAGGAGATTGCGCCAAATCATCTACTATGTTATACGAGTGGGCAGCTCGACCGGAGGCAGGGTTTCGGCGTAACGGTCCCTTAGGAAGCTTGGTATGAACCTCAACTTTGGGTTGAGGGATATGTAAGGGGCCATTCGGTGTCGAAAGAGGCTTTGTAGAACCTGAAGAAGGAGGCTCGGAGGCAGAATGAGTAGGAGGCTTGGAGTATTTGCGAGACCGAGTTTGAAGGTTAAGGTCGATGGTTAGAGGTGGATCAGAGTTCATCATGAGGATCTGGTAATTGGAGGAACCAGAAGGGGAAGGTGGAGTGGCCACCTGTCCGTCCGGTGGTTGGGTATCCATGAATCCCTGTTGTGCATTCACTGACTCTTGAGGGGGCAGTGACGGTTGTCGCAGGGGTTGAGAAGGCAAGGGAGGCGAAAGCGCATATGCTGGAGGAGTTGGGGCACCAGGCTGCGGATGACGGTAATGGTTAGGTTGGGCAACATTGAGGTAAGCAGGAGGTGGGGCAAAAGGATGAGGCGTGCCGTATCCTGGATGCGTGCTACCGGGAGGGGGAGAGGTGTAGGAAGGGGTGCCCCCTCCCCCTGGAAAACCATAGCTCATGAGAGGTTGAGCAGAGGGATGAGAGATAGATCCAACGATACTGCCGGCGGCATGAGGTGCCCCCGGTGTATGGGCATCACCGGGTCTGGGGAGATCAGGTAGGACAGTAGGATCATAACCTGTCTGGGCGTAGATCAGGTCATATTTTAATGCCATTTGGAGGGCATCTTCTTCGGTTTGAGGAAAATGGGATGCGACATCTTTCCCGATAGGGGACAAGAGAGATCTAAGGAACCAGTCCATGTAGACACGGTCTTCGAAGGGAGGAGATTGACACCAATAGTCTTCTTCGCCATTCCTGGACATGGGTAGAAAGGCGGGTCGAAGAGGTTTGCTTGAAGGAATTCAAGAGTTCGATACCAGTGTCATAACGAAGGGGAAGATGGAAGTAAGATAAAAAATCCCGGGCAAGAGTTGCAAAGGTGGTATGGGAGGAAGTGGGCTGATCAACATACAACTTAGAAGCTTCACCTGTAAGCGTGCGTTGGAACAATCTAAGACGAATAGAATCATCGGTAATGGAGGTAGATGAACACCACATGTGGAAAGATCGAACATGATTTGAAGGATCTTCTCCAGCACGGCCTTCAAACTTTGGGATGTCGGAAGGGAGCTTTGTCGACCATAGCGGGCCAGCTAGCATCATGATGTCTCCGGTGTTCGTCAGCAGTCCCCGTCGGGCTGAGCTGCCAAGAAGGGGGCTTGAGGGTGTGATCGAGGTAGTTCGTGGTGGTTCCAAACATTGGCGAATTCCAGAAGCATTGGACGGGCACCGCTAGCGTTAGGCCCTGGACCGGACATAGTGAAGGTGACAGGGGGAGAACCAGGAGGAGAAGGAGGACCTGATGAATCAGGAGAGGATTCGGAGTGCGGACTGGAAGGTGGACTGGCTCGACGACGGTGGGGGGGAGGAAGCAGGTCGATCAACCGGAAACTGAGGATGAAGGCCAAGAAGTCTCCGGGAAAGGCGCCTTGGGGGCGCAATGATGACAGGAAGAAGGAAACCGACAAGGGCAGAAATGGACAGAATCAAGAAGGTCAAGGGCAGATAAGGTGCAGTGACGATTGATTTTAGAGTCTTTGCGAGGCGGTGTAAACCAGGCGCTTCTTCATTTAGGGTCAGTGTGTGGTGTGCGTTAATTTTAATTTTTAAACCCTTTCCGTTGTTGAGAGCAAGAAAAAAGTGTGCTACGTAGCTGAAAATAAACCTACAGAGAGCAGAATATAATGCGAAATAACATAAAAATAACAGCTACTTGTGCATCTATCTAACCCAAGAAGGTGGGTCTCTCAAAACTATGCTGAAAAGAAAGGGAAAAACTATGTAAAACACACGGAAAAGGGGGCCAATAGATCTAAGGTCAAAGGGGACAGGGATCTAGAGGACAAAGCTGCTGAAAAGAGGTGCAGATCACAGCCAAGAGACAGAGGCAAGGTGGCTGGAAAAAGGAAGGAAATCAGCAAAAACCAGAGGGGGCAAGGCGGAGGCCTTCAAAGGAGGTCCAAACAAAACGACAAGAGGTGATTTGAAAGGAAAAGAGGCTGATTTCAATGGATCTGAAAGGGAGGTAACAGATCGGGAAAAGAGGGGGCTGAAGCTCTGAAACCGACGGCTGAAACAGCTAAAACTCTTCCACAAAAAGTGGAGGGTACTAAAGCCCTAAGGGGCTAGGTTCCCACTTAGATGAGTAAAAACAGATCAGATCTTGGTCAAGGCGGGCTGAGACAGAGGCTGGAAGACCCTGACAGGAGCTGCAGCAGAACCCAGAAAAATTGCAGAAAAAATGCTGGAAAAAAGGCAGGTCGCAGTTTCTGACCTGATCTGAGTGCAGGTCGCAGAAAACAGGCTGAAAAGTGCGACCTGGAGGTCCAGGTCGCAGGTTTAGGGCCAAAAAGTGCGACCCCCCTGTTCCAGTTGTCTCGGCGGCAGATTTTCAGAAAAGTTGCCGTCTCAGTTGCGGCTGGTGTCGCTTACCTGCGCAATAGGGCCAGAAACACACGGAAGTTAGAAATTTTAGGTTTTTAGGGTTTTATGTGAGAAAAATGACATAAAAAGAGGAAAACTAAGCAACTGAAAAGAAGCCCTAGGGCCTGAAGTAGCTGGATATGCAGGAATATGAAAAACGACAGCGGTCGTAATTTAAAACCCGTGTGGAGTCGCCATTTGTTAGTATGAATCCTTCATCGAAGTGTACGAAAAAGGACCACTTTAGCTACGCATAACTAATAGCCCTAACAACAATAGTGGCTGCCAAATATCTTCAGATTTGCGGTTAGTAATAAAAATGCTGCAACAACCAGATCTATAAATGGAAAGACATTAAGCAGTAAAGTAAAGGGTTTGCTCCATGCATCCAACAGACAAGACAAGAACACAATTTTTTGAAAGAATTTATATTACATGGCACTTGGGAGGAAAACAAGAAGGTGTATCTAGCTCTCCTCAATGGGATGGGTTCTTTGTAGTCCTCAGCACTTCAGATCTAAGCTTTCTCTCTCTAGTTGATGTAGAAAACCCAATGCAAAAAGTAGAGCTCAAAGGGAGCAAAATGGCAGAAAGTGGTGACCAAGTGTATAGATCTAGAGTGATCTAGTAGGCAACAAAAGGTGAAGAATAATTGGGAAAACCCTCCTATTTATAACAAAATATTGGGTCATTCTAGATCTTGGTGCATGATTAAAATAATGTTAACCAGATCTAGATCCACCTTTTATGGAATACTTTATTATATTTGTTGGAGGGAAAGGGTCTTTGACTTGGGTCAAATCCCTTGATTAGTCAAAAATAAATAAATAAATGATTTATTTATCTTTTTAAGGAAGTGGTTGGAAGATAATCAAATAAATAATGATTTATTTAATTATTTTTGGGTGATTTGGTCATATTTAACAAGGAATATTATCTAAATAAGATTTAAATAATTATTCCTAGAAATTAATAAGATAAATAAAGGTTTATCTAATTAATTCCTTTGATTTTGGGTTAAACATGACTGGGAATAATAATTAAATTATGGTTTAATTAATTATTCCATGAGGAAAATCAAACAAATATGGGTTTGTTTAATTTTTCCTTTTGGGGTTTCCTGTTTTAACATAGTGAAAGCGGTTTTACTTAGGGTAAAACTGGTCTTACATGGTGTACATGGGTCCATCTAATGATAATAAGTTAGATGACCAAAAAATGGTGTAACATAGGGCTCACAATATTTTCTTCATCTAGGGCTCCTCAAATCTTCCACCTAACAATGGTTTGAGTCCTCTCAAAATGATTGTTCTTGTGTATTGAAAGTTTGATCTTTGTTGTCCAATCTATGAACAAATCTGAACTACTCCTCTTATCATCCTTCTAACAATCTATATATGACTAAGATAGGGTCACAAATCAACCACTAATAGTCCACTGACTAATTTTTTATAGTTTTCTTCAGATATCTGTCTAAAAATCCATGGATAGTCCACCAAATAAACTCCTCTACATGTCAATCCATTCTTCACATGGCACATTTATTTTGCATGCTCAATCTTCTGCTCAGGTTCCACCTCCTTTGGATCTGCTATCTCCACACATACTGAATATGCAAACCATCTTCCAGATCTGCAGTCTATATTTCAGAAATAAACCTCACTTTAAGGGTCACAACTTCTCTTCTTCTACAAAAAATTTTCACAATATTAAAGGCATACCTTATGAACAAAACGTGCTAGGAAACTATCCTAACTAGGACACTATACTTATGTACTTCTACTTGTTGTAGAACAAGCCCTATCCACCCATAGAAAAAACCATGACTCTTGCCTCCATAAGAGACTCGACCTAGCTCATATGGATCCATAGATTTTGGGAATTTCTTTTACTAAATCTTGACATGAACTTTAGATCTCAATGTCGACACTCAAACTAGGGTTAGCTCAGTCAATATTATGCCTGTGTCTACTTCTGTTCTGGCTCTAAATTACAGTGAAAGCCCTCCTCCATTTATTTTTGTCTTTATAACCACCACAAGACGAGATCGTATCAACCCTCTCTTCTATTTCATGTAGAAAATCTAACCAATGGGCTTCAATCTGATCTTGTAATGTACTAAAACAAGGTATTTAATCCTTCCTACAATTTCCGGAAACAAAACACGATCGTACAATCACATATAAGTAAGAGAAATAAATTATCAATTGCACAAAAAAAGATGTATCTGGAGAAAGAAATTTCTCAAAACCCCTCTATCTCTATTGTGTATTAATTCAAGGAATTATGAAACAATACAATGCTTAATCTATCATAAGATTCTCCAACACTCTGCCAATTGTCTCCTACTAATCTAGGCAAAATTGGTCTAGTACTTAGCCAATTCTCAACCTTCCTTCAGCCTGCCTTGCTCACGCAATTCCTAGGGAATTAGCTCCCTATTAATTAGGAAAATAAACCTTCCTTGATTGTGCAATCCATCTTGGCATCCCAATAACTTTATAATTTCACATGGACAATTTTGTATAAATACAACTGATAGTTATGTTCCCTTTAACCTCTGTCTCAACCAGGTCTTCCTCAGAACTGACATGCATGCAACTATTAATAGTGAATTATCAGTTATATGATTGATCATTCATTGTGAATTAAGTCTAATTTAATTATTGGAACTCTCACTAGCTCATCACTCAGTTAGAACTAGTTAAACTGATTTTAACTCAATTAATTGAGTTAACTAATTCACACCTACACCCCACTAATGCATCAATTGCAACTGGACGCAAAAAATATTAGAATCCATCTACATGCCTCATCTTAGACCCTCATGATACAGAAATATGCAGGAACACAATAAAATACAAAAATAAACATAAACACAGAGATGCAGTAGGAATAACACTCTATTTCATTAATATCAAATAGTAAAAAATTCTTATAGACATAATGGAAAACAAACTGGCTCGAGCGATAGTAGCTTATCTCTTAGAAGAGATGTGGTGGCTACATGCCTCTGAACTGTGTTAAAAGAAGGCTCAAGGGCCTTTTTATTATTGAAAAATAAGAGAAAACCCTAACCCGAGGAGATGTAACACCAAGAGTTTATGGGCCTCGTTGACGGTAGTTGGGAAACCAATTTCCTAGGGTTGTAACTTGGTCATATGATCTTCGTTTCATGCACATAATACCTCGTCAGAAAGAAATCTCTGAGGACTACAATTGCTAATGTGATTTCTATGAAATCAATAAAACTTTCATGACCAAAAAATTTTGTTTGGGGCCTCAAAACTGCGGCGGAAGTTCAGGCCCTGAAAAACTAACAAAACTAGTAAACTGTGCTATAATTAAGGAAACTAAAAAACTGAAAAAGACAATGGTGAGGGCCCAAGTGGAATAGTCAGTTGGCCACCAATATCCACCTCGATCATCTCAACTCAAATTTCTTGAGCTAACTCAGTCATCATGACTTAATTAGCTAACCCAAGTTGTTATGAAATGAAATTACAATTTATTGTCCAATTTATTTAAGAGAAAAATGAATTATATGCCTTACAATCCTCACTCCTGGTACATCAAAATTCCTCACCTATATGGCTGCATTTTTTTTTTGTCCTTTATGGTTGCCAATTTCATTGTTTCTTGTTGCAAATTTAAACACTCCCTCTCAACAAGAAAGGAATTCAATTTATCCCATCTGATACCTTTTGAATTTTGCACGCAACACTTATCTAGTGTTGTTTTCACCTACAAATCCTGAAACTGAACAGCCTCCGAACAACTAAATAAATATAATGCATTTTTCATTAGAGTCTTCTGACTTTTTCTAGCTACTGCACCTGTCTACTGGACTCTCTGCGCTGCTACTAGCATCTGCATCCATGCCCTCTGCACTATTTCCAACTCTGATATGTGCTCCAGTATCTGACATCTGTCACTCTGATTTATGTCTTCGTGACATCTAACTGCATCTATCTAACTAATCCTTCCTGTTATTGTTGTACTGTGGACTCCTCATATCTAGGTTCGATCCATGAGACACGCCATCTCAATGGACCCTACCCAAATTTCTTATCTTGGGATTATGTCTACACATCACCCCACCTTTTACCTGGAGGTATGGTTGCATGTGATCCCTCTACCCATATGGATCGAAATTCCCCCCTCACGAAGGTCTCTACTTGAGTGGACGATTCCACTCAGTCTCCTCTCTGCTTCTCCAATTGTGGCTAGTCCACAACGTTCTGAAACTGCTTCTAAGGCTGCATGTTGAGAGGTAATTTGTACTCCCTCTCAACAGCCAAGTCTCTAACCCCTGCTTTGCTCCTCAAATATTTTCATGCATCTGGTACCTCAAGTGCATATAGGTTCTTGACTCGAACACATTTTAATTGTCCTGCCATTATGAAATTTTCTAAAAAATAGTTGATTTTAAATCGACAATATCTCCCTCATCTGAGCTCTGAGTTGATTTTCCATTTGGGTATTTTTTCACAAGGAATCCAAATTATATTTTTTTTTTTGAAATTTTTATGACAAAATCTTCGGATATTTTCTGCAAACTTGCCACCCAAAAAATTCCTACTTTGATACCATGTAGAAAATCTAACCGACGATATTCAATCTAATCATGTAATGTACTAAAACAAGACGTTGAATCCTTCCTACAATTTTCAGAAACAAAAAATGATCGCACAATCACATACAAGTAAGAGAAATAAATTATCAATCGCACAACACAAGATGTATCTGGGGAAAGCAACTTCTCAAAACCCCTCTATCTCTATTGTGTATTAATTCAACGAATCATGAAACAATACAATGGTTAATCTCTCATGATATTCTCCGACACTCTCCCAATTGTCTCTCGCTGATCTAGGCACACTCGGTTTAGTACTTAGCCAATTATTAACCTTCCTTCAACCTGCCTTATTCATGCAATTCCTATGGAATTAGCTCCCTATTAATTAGTAAAATCAATGTTCCTTGAATGTGAAATCCATCGTGGCATCCCAATGACTTTATAATTGCACATGGGAAATTTAGTATAAATACAACTGATAGTTATGTTCCCTTTAACCTCTGTCTCAATTGGGGCTTCCTCGGAACTGACATGCATGCCGCTATTAATAGTGAATTATCAGTTATCTAATTGATCACTCATTGTGAATTAAATCTAATTTAATTCACTAGCTGACCTCTCTCTAGCTCATAAATTATTTAGAACTATTTAAACTGATTTTAACTCATTTAACTGAGTTAACTAATTCACACCTGCACCCCACTAATGCATCAACTACAACTGGACTCAAAAAATATTAGATTAATACCTCTGCATGCCTCATATTAGTCCCTCACCTCGTATTTGTTGAGCTAACTCAGTCAACATGACTTAGCTAGCTAAAAAAAGTTCTTATGAGTTGAAATTACAATTTATTGTCCAATTTATTTAAGGCAAAAATAAATTAGACGCCCCACATTCCTCACTCCTCGTGAATAAAAATTCCTCACGAGTGTGGGTGCAATTTTTTTTGTCCTTTCTGGTTTCCAATTTCAATGTTTCTTGTTGCAAATTCCAACATTTCATAATTTGATGCGGTCTTCACACAAAGACACCATTGAAATCACATGCCCTGATTCTCATGAGAAACCTCTCTTAAGCTTGATCTACCAAAAGAGAACCAACAATATTCCATCCTACTTCCTAGCTAGAACTCACAATAAGGTATGCAACATTCTTGTGAACCCTCACATGATGATCTTTCTCTTGGAGGATGATCATGGCATCCCTTTAGAAACCTTTACTCGAACTATTTTAGGACTACATCTCTCTTCACCCCCTTGATCAAATGAGATCCTTCTCACTTGATGTTTTTTCCTTCACCCTAAGGCCTCCTTAAATAGTTTTTCCTAGAACTATTAGGAACCCTATAGAAGTTACCGGTTTTATCCACTTATGCATTAGGAAATATTAATTTTCCTTTTTAATTTTCTTTTAGATTTTAAAACCCATCTTTGGTCCAAAATCCCTTTGCCTGGCTTCTTTTCCCACAAATACTTTTGTGACCAAACTCACACAAACCCATCTCACTAGGCTTGTGGAGTACCTCCCAAGCTACACAATTCAGCAACATCATCTAGTTGTAGTAACAATATCTTGGTCAAGCTCTTGTAGTCAAGCGAGGGCTTGGTTGGGTTCTCAAGTTTCAAATTAATTAAGGGTAGTTTTGAGGGCATGATATCTAGGGAGGGTTAGGGAATGCACATTAGGAATGAAAAGGCATGCTAAAACATGTTGGACAATGTTAATGCATGATGAAGAGTTTTAGGGAATGTCGGGGCATATCAAGGGATAACTAGGTTAAAATATATGGAAAGGAATGAATAAGAGTGTGTGACAGGGAGTGTGAGCGAATTCAAGTGTGCTAAGGATGAAGTGTGTTAGGAGAAGCTCAGAATAGGATTTATAAGAGGCAATCCTACAGTTGTTATATGAGGCTCGACATAGTAGTTTTAGACAAAGGGAGATCACTTTGTGCTAGGAACAACATTGTTTTTCCTTTAGCTATTTTTTTATACGAGATGTGGCACACTTTGGCTACATGCTCATGCTTTAAAATATTATATATAATTGCATATTGTACATTGTTGTGTATAATTTTTTGGGCACTCGTCAGGTGTCAGCCTATATCTTG
Organism: Pinus albicaulis; assembly: GCA_034641835.2. Lineage (NCBI taxonomy): Eukaryota > Viridiplantae > Streptophyta > Pinopsida > Pinales > Pinaceae > Pinus > Pinus albicaulis. The sequence goes on along the minus strand of CM076583.1, from coordinate 1,143,030,156 downwards.
TGTGACTTGTGCATCTTGTGATTCTTGCAAACTCTCAGTTAATGTTCTACTATTTATACCAACTGAACATACATGTGAAATATTTCCTATGTAATCTATGTTGCTTAGTTGTTTAATGGCCATGGATAGATCATGTGATCCATGTCTTGGTAACTAGTCAAGTGGGACAAGTTGAGCTTGGAAATGAGTGGCATAATATGAGTTATAGGCAGTTCTTAGGTGTACAAGGAAAAATCTACTTGTAGTTCATTCAATTCGTCAAGTTGTTTCGATTGAAGCAAGCGAATATTGTCACATGAACTACAGTAGCTAAGGAATTTATTGGGTTCCCAAGTCATGAAAAAATGTAAAGGCTAGTTGTGAGGACATGAGTGCCAAGGTGTGCTAGGGAATGCTAAGATGTATCATATAGTGTGAAGGCATGTCAGACATGCTAATATGTGCCAAGGGATAAGGCATGCCAAGATGTGCAAGGGTGTGTCAATGCATGCTAGGGACATTCAAGGAAAGAAAAGGGAGAAACAAGCTAAACTACAAGGAAATGAACACATAATAGGGTTAATAAGTTATCAATTTACCTTTTCCAAGAGGGGCATGATAGGCACACCAACACTAGGCACCAATAAGTGCCAAGTGCAAAGTCTTAGTGAATTCAAAGTGCCAAGTATTCCTTTGTTGCTTCTCATCTACTTTCCAACAGTTGATCTCAAGTAAATTTAATATTAAACCATGTCAAATTATACCAAGGCATGTCACTGTACTCCATACATGCTAAGACATTCCAAGCGCCAACATGTGCCAAGTGCTAATATGTGTCATAGAGTTTTATGCATGCTATGAAGTCGAAGAGCATGTTGAAGAGTGATAGGGTGTTCTAGAGAGTGCTAATGCATGTTGAGTTGTGTTAAGGAGTACTAGTACAAAACATTAAGGGAGAAATAGGTCAAAATTCATGGAAGTTAGTGAATATGAAGAAGGTGTGCTAGGGACTAGTTTTAATGAGTGCTAGTTGTCATGCTAAGGAGGGAGTGACAAGTTATGATAAGGATTGGTAAGGCATGCTAGGGAATATCAAGACATGTAAGAAGTCTCAAAGTGTGATTGGGAGTTCCAAGGTGTGCTAATTATATGTGCCAAACAGTGTCAATACATGACATGTGTTAAGGATGTGCTCGGTGCTAGGGTATGTCAATATGTGTCAAGAAGTTTCAAGGAAACAAAAGGAAGAAAAAATAAAAGGGTTAATAAGTCAGGACTTTATCTTTTTCAAAAGGTGCATGCTAACCATAATAATAATGGGTCCCAATAAATTCCAAGTGGCAGTGTGTGCCAAGTGCTAATGTATGTCAATGAATTCAACCAAGGTGTTCCAGGGCATGGTAGGGATTACATGCATGCCAACACATGATAGGAGAGTTCTATGTTGTGCTTGCACATGCCACCATGTGATTGGGCATCAGTGTAATGGCAAGATATTCTAGGTACAAAGATGTTCTAAGACATGCGAGGTTCTAAAAGATGTTAGTGTGTGCCAAAGCATTAGTTTAAGGTGTGCCCAGATTGTTGAGGAGTGTTAGGTATTCCTCATTAATAGAATTTATAGAGCTTGATTATCTATTAAATAATATATTTCCTACACACACTAGTGGGACTTTATCTAAAGGGAATTTTCTAGATAATAAACTTAATATATATGAATCATGTGTTGACTCATAGGAAAACTCTATTCACGCGACTAGTTATTATTTGAGGGAAATGATACACACTAATTACTTCTTAAAAATTTTATTTAATATAACCACTATGGCCTTTGACATATTAAAAAAAATACTCCACAATAATGGTATTAAATCATTATCTTTTGACAAAAAAATATATTAACAAGAACATAACGTCATCAAAAACTCATTGGAATGATCAATGGTGATGAACATATTTTGACCGTCACCAAAAGTAACAAAAATAGAATTGTTGAGGGTCATTAAAAGTGCGTTAGTAAAAGTGTCACTAAAGGAAGAATTAGTGATGGGCCTTTAACAACCGTCACCAAAAGTGTCATTGAAAATGGCTTTGGTGATGGACCGTAAAGGACCATCACTATATACACTTACAACGACGCTTTTTTAAGGACCATCATCATATGTGACATTGGTGACGGACCTTAAAGATCCGTCACAAGCATGACCCTCACCAATCTCCTTTTTTCTTGTAGTGTGCATTCATTAGAGAGAGATACATGGATAAATGCAATATTTTTTATTTATTTTTTTGTTTAAGGCCTACTAGCTGCCTTAATGAGGTTTTCCACTAGTAGGTATGTCTAGGTGCCTCAAAGGAGGTTTTCACCTAGGATCTTTCATTTTTCTCTTTTTTTTCCCAACCCAATGACTGCCTCATGGAGGTTTTCAATCAATGGGCCAATCTTAGATGCCTCAAAAGAGGTTTTCACCTGATATATTATTATTTTTCCCATTTTATTTATCTATTTATTTATTTTTTCACTTTCCTACTCTACTTGAAGAAAACAAAACCTTTTTCAAGTATAGGAATACTTCCAATGGAGCCACGTACACATCAAGATGATAGATAAAATCATGTGCACTCTTGGAATACATGCTTTGACATGTACCTGAATATCAGAGATGAGTTTCTTTGACTGGGATTGTATCAAGTATAGTTGGATAAGAGTGTGTTGTTGCCACTTAATGACTACTTGGAACCATATGTCAATATAGTTGTGATGCCCCTAGTTTGCTTGCTGAGTTGGATCACCTTGGACCTCCTCTTCTATTATGGCAGTCGAATATTCCTCTTTTTGCTGATTTTTCTCTTGAACACATGGAGGAAATGTTGGTAAACATGAGGGAAATTTCTCAACATCTGATTCTGATATATTCTCTTCATCAAGTGAAACCCTCGATCTTTTGATCCCTTAATTTCGAGCTTCTTATTCTTGATGTTTTCCTTCAATTACATTAAGAAAATCCCTTCTTTGCAATACATTTCTTGAACTAAGATGTATACCATCTAGATCAAGAGGAGATGTTTGGAAGTGTTGTACCTCGACATTGTAAGTGAGTTGAGATAGTTCATGGTGTGGGTTTGGAAATGGTGGTAGGGTAGTTCAGTGGCATTGGATATATGAGATGGCCTTGGTTGAGGCTATGCTTGTGATGGAGGTGGATGGTAGGGATAGCATGGAGTTGGGTATGGAGGATATTGAGGGAAATATTACAGATGTTGAGGATTTTCCCCATAAGGTCCTTGCCAACCATTTTGCGAAGATTTCTTTTGGGGTTGAGATGGCTAAGGCTACCAAGGACGGAGTGTGTCCCAATTAGTTTGAGATGGATTTGAATAAGCATGAAATTGTGGAGTGGGTCCTTTCATCATATCAAGTTGACTAGGATACCAAGGTATCCTTGGAGCTACACGATATAGCTTCTTTGGTGATTTCTGTTTGGTCAATTTAGTGTGTCCTAAATTGCTACATTAATTTGTAAATCCAGGATTCGTAAGCTGACGAAGTGTGGCGCAATATATGTGCAAGATAACCTATTTCTTACTTTTTGTCGTTTTTGGTTTTTTTTTCTTTTTATCTTGGTTGGTTTTCTAATGTGAGATGGCAATTCTAAAAGACAAGTTTGGTTATGCTTGTTCAAAGCAATGATGTCCTTTATAATGATTTACCAAACTTCAAACTTCAAAAGGATTTTGAAATATACAATGACAAAATTAAAAGGAAATGAAAATGTGCCACTATTCTAGTTAAACAAATAGTGAACTATTGATCATGAAAACCATTACCCTTGCTGCTGTCTAAACACAAAAGAAATTGTACTTCAAAGAAAAGATTGCAAGTAAAGTAAAACTAAAATCAAATTACATCAACTCATATTCTGACCCCTCACCATTAGTCTCGCTATGGCTTTCGAAGGTAATCATAAACAACTTGAGCAATCTGATATCTAATTTGCAGAAAAATAAACTAACATCAAATTACACACTCATACTTCAATCCCTCACCATTAGTCTCGCTATGGCTTTCGGAGGTAACTGATAATGACATGAGCAATTTAATATCTAATTTGTAGAAAAGTAAACTAATATCAAACTACACACTCATACTTTAATCCCTCACCATTAGTCTCGCTATGGCTTTCGGAGGTAACTGAAAATGACATGAAAATTTTAATATCTAACTTGCAGAAAAGTAAACTAATATCAAACTACACACTCATACTTCAATCCCTCACCATTAGTCTCGCTATGGCTTTCGGAGGTAACTGAAAATGACATGAGCAATTTAATATCTAATCTAACTACTAAAGAAAATGTGTAAGACTGAAATAAACAAAACAGTACTGGAATTAAACAAAAACTAAGAAAAGTAAATTAGCAGAAGGAAAATATTGATTCCATGTCATTAGTCATTATAAAAAGATGTGCAAATGCCCGGGCTGCCTATTGTAATATGAAACAAAACACTGATCAGTCAACAACAACATAAAACATAAAAGATTATGGACAGAAGTAAAATGTAAAGCATGAAAGATTATGAACAAGGATAAAACGTAAATACCATGAAAGATGTAATGTATATATACATGTGAGTGACTATGGAACAATGAACATAAGGGAAAAAAAATGAAGCATGAAACTATACAGTAATACACAAAACCTCAGCGTGTGCAGGGGCCCTCTGCACAGACCTCGGGGAGCAGCTTTCAAATACGAATTACGCTTATGAACAGAGTCTTCTCATATATTAAAATGCGGTCATAACAGAGAAATAATGTCACAGCACGATGGCGACGCAATTACATTACAGAGCTAACTATTATGCGTATGAGAACGCATTATTTATAACTAAAGGTGATATAACTAATTCCCTAAAGTCTGTGCTGATAGAAGACACGTGAACCATCACATCCAGAGATCTAGCATTATGGCCGCCATGAGGATTAAATCTATGGAGAGTGGCTGTTGGATTCGGCTTATGGAGCCGTTTACAGGTGTTGATATGTCTCCCATGATTTAGAAACGGCCACGCAAATCTCCACGTGATGAGAAACAGAGTTCTGTCACCGTGGGACTCTACGGTTGACCACCACTTGGCCACCTTTGACCACAACCTTCTTAGGTGAATTCGACTGAGCCAATAGGACACGATCCATGTCCATGTCATTTCTAACTTGCCCATGTGGCTCGATTTTCCTGAAGACACCTGCAATATAGAATTTAACAAAATGGCTGCGGAAAGTTGCAGTAGCTGCGGAAAGTGACAAGATTCCGCAGCTAAATGAGAAAAAATCTAATTCAAACAACAGACACAAAACATATTTAAAAACCATTTTAAATGCTCTTTTACAATTAATATGCAATGATATTGATGACTTAGAAGGTCCAGGTGAATGAAAAAGGTCTAGAAAGGTGTATAGGAAAGATGCAGATTTGAGACTCAACATACCCCCACTGTGAAGGTGTTGCATGTCCTCATGCAACCAAAATTTTGATAATCCTTCTTCAATTCATATGCCTTGACACTTCAGCTAGTACATCCAATCCTCTCGTCCTCTTCCTTGGTGCTGCTAAGATCCTGGGCTTTTTCATCAAGCATCTGAATTTGATATTAATCAGTGCTTTGCTTAACTTCTGGCATTTCTTCTTCAATTTCCTGTTCTTTTTCTGCCATAGTCCCAGATGTAGCATGGTATTGACATGAATGATCTTGTCCAATTTTATTTGTTCCTTCAATGCTTCATTTTCATTTTTAATGTGTCTATTTAAAACCTCCAACTCAAAGACTTCTTGTTTCAATGATTGGACTAGATCTTCTTGTGTTGTGTGAGGCTGAGTGGATGAAGTACTGGGACCCGTGGCTGCTTTTTCTAAAGATTCTATATAATCATACACTTCTTGCTACTTTGGGTCTATCTCAGGTGTCATTTTCATTGGGTTGTCCCCAAAATGCCGTGGAGGAGAATTGTCTTCAAAATCTGGCTAAAAAGGGCTCATGTCAACGTCTGGCTGAGAATGAGATGGACTATGTTCAATGTCTGACTGAGAATGAAATGAACTATGTTCAATGTCTGATTGAGAATGAGATGGACTATGGCCAGATGGAGTTTGGTCAGATGTTTCTTCTCCCAAATCAATAAAATGGGGTCCTTTCGTTTGTGTTTTCTTCAACTTCCCTTTAAGCCTGGAACTTCTTCTTACACGCTGTGGACCACTGTCTTTTTGTTTTTGTTTTTCTTTCCCTCTCTTTTTGGCCATAGATGACTGTTCTTGAAGGTGAACTAGTCTCTCAAATAACACTTGATGATCTTCTTCTGAAGAAGGAGTTTGATGCATAGCCTCAATGCTTTTTCTCTCTTTTGATTTTATTGGCTTTTTAACCTTGGTTTCTTCCTTCCTCATTTTTGACAGTCTCTCTTCTCTACTAGTTCTTTCAACTGTAGTAGTAGGAGTACTTTGAGTTTCATCATTTGTTCTCTTTCTCCTACTCCTTCTTGATGTATTTCCTTCAGGAATTTCTTGGGGTTCTTCAAAGAAATTTCTAATCAAAAATTGTTCCCATGTGTCCTTTTTCTCTTTTAGCTTTTTTTCAATCAAAATTTTCACAAGACCATGGTGATATAAATGTGGTTCTACATCCCATAAATGCTTCTAAATGGTCACATACATCTTTTTCAAACTATTTAATAAAAATTATGGTAGATTGAGGGTCTGGTTGTCTAGAAAATTCATCAGCAATTAGGTATGATACATATACATTGACCCAAAACGGCCCTCACAGGTGATAAATTTTTGAATAACTAGCAGCAAAGTAGCCCACTCCTCTTTCAAAGAATGAACAGGAATTCCCCTTTTAAAAATAGTTACATCCATACCTGGGTTACGTAGGATTACTCTCCAGGCTTCATCACTAATACTCTTGTTCTTTGAACCAGCGTTCACCTTCTTGAGGAAGTTCTGTGGCAACTGCTATGGATGCCTCATTCACCGTAAATTTGAGGTCTCCAATCTCTACCTCCTAACCATTGAAAGACCTTGCAAAAGCTTTTGTCAGCTCTTTATGGTAGCCTCTAAACTTTTGGATAAACCGAAGCCACTTTTCTTTTTTCAATATATCCCTGACTTGCGGGTATCCTTCCATGAATTTAGGTCCTTATAGTTCTGTTCTCAACAACTGACCCATCCTTATTTCTGCTCTTTAAAACTTGTCTGCGTGAGGAGGGTTCAACGGAGGTAACACGGCTGAATGAACGGAAATGAGCACGATGACTGCAGGCAGATATCAGAGAATGGGTATACGGAATGTAGCGTAACAGAGAACGAAATCGGGTGAAGCGAAACATAGAAGGGTTACGTGATCATGGTAGAAATGCAGCTGTGAGATCAATAGAACAGTAGGAGAAGTATAACGCATCGAACAGTTATTTAAAATTGGGTGGCTGCAGAGTAAATGTAAGCACGTTTATGCAACAGCTACCGATTTTATGCGGCTGAAAGAAGCCGTAGTCAAATCAACCACGTTTCATCATCATAGGTGGAGTATCAGAGTATGAGTGAAGATCGGAGGTTTGATTATGGGACCGTTTGAAAATGAATGCAAGGATTGTGGGAGGATCATATAGAGATCGTGGAATGATTACGGAGTTTGTCAATACAATCATTGCATATAATGGAGCTATGGTTTATAACTATATAAAAATGTGCTTGAATGCCATTTGAAATAAATTTTTACTCATACCTTGGAATTCTTGCCATTTTTCCTTGGTCTTCAATTAGTTGCTCCTCATTGATATCTTGAATGCCCCATGTCTTCATAATATGTCTTCATACCTGCATTTGATTTCATGATTGTGGAAATAACATCTAGCTGTACATCTTTTTGAAAAACAGAGTGGTAGCTACAGAATCTGCTTCCGGATGCAGAAACTGGTGTCAGCTACGGAAACAGGTGTCAGCTGCGGAAACTGACACAGCTATTATTTGGGTGAATGGAAATAGACGGATGATAATTGACTGAATGAAAAATGGTCATGAAAGAAAATTTTATTGATGAAATGAAATGAAATAGATGAAATGAAGTGAAATGGAATGAAGTGGAGTGAAATGAAGTGGAATGAAGTGGAATGGAATGGAGTGGGTGGTCACAAAACTTGTGAAATAGAAGATAGATTTTTTTTTTTGGAAAATATAGGGTGTCAGGTGTTCCTGATTTTCACCCTACATTTTCTGTATAAGACTGCCAATCAATTATTGGTTTTCAAGCTTATACAATTATTATTATTTTTATTTATTTATTTTTTTTTTAACTGAAAAGAACAAAAGCTAGGCTGGTGGAGAAGAAGAATTCTTCTGTACCAGCCTGATTGTAGAATTTTCTTGAAACATTTTGATAAATTCCTCTTTTGAGAGTGGCTTATGATAGACTTTTAATCTGTGGCCATTCACAATAAGAGGAGTTTGAAATTCATCAATGGTCTTGATTCTTACTGCTCCATTGTTAAAGATCTTGTCAATCTCATATGGCCCAAGCCAATGAGTTTGAAATTTTCCTTTAAAATCTTTAAACTTGGAATCAAATAACAATTCCCAATCTCCTTCTTAAAACTTCTTCTCTTTGATGTACTTGTCATGCCATTTAGCTCTTTGATATTGAACTAGATCAGTTCTTAGAATTGCCTCTTGTCTGATCTCATCTAGCTCATTCAACTGCTCCATTCTATGCTTTTGGGCTTCTGATAAGTCCATCCCCAACTGAACTTCTATCTTGAAGGTCTTGACTTGGAACTCAATGGGGAGCAGGACTTATTTCCCATAAACAAGTTCATAGGGAGAATGTCCTGTTGTATTTCTCCATGTAGTTCTGTAGGCCCACAAGGCTTCAGGAAGCCTTTCTGCCCAATCTCTTCTGTGTAGATGAATAGTTTTGGTGATGATACTTTCGAGAACTTTGTTTGTAGACTCCACTTGACCATTTTCTTGCGGATGGTAAGGAGTAGATCTTCTGTGCTTGATTTTGTATTCTTCCATCAACTTCTCCACCAAGTTTGATGTGAATTGGCTTCCCTGATCTGTCACAATTTCTCTTGGAACACCAAAGCGAGTAAAAATATCCTCATAAAGAAAATTAACAACTGAATTTTCAGTAGCAGACACTAATGCTTTAGCTTCTACCCATTTAGTAACATAATCAATACAAACCAATATATACTTCTTTTGTTTAGATGGTGGATTAATAGGTACAATGAAATCTAAAGCCCATTTTTCAAAGGGTTCAATGAGTACCTGTGGTTGCAATGGATTTTCATTTGAAAGGGTAGGTTTCCCTACTCTTTGGCAGCTGTCACACCTCTTGACATATTGTTTTGCATCTTTGAAGAGGGAAGGCCAATAATATCCTAAAGAGAGGATTTTATAGGCTGTCCTTTTGTCTGCAAAGTGTCCGCCACATGGTTCATCATGACATGCCTTAAGGATATCAGGAATTTCATCTTCCTGACACATCGTATGATCACAAGATCTGGCCCTGTTTTAAACAATTTGTTAGAAATCCATGAATATTTTGAACTCTCCTAAATAATTTTTCGTTTTTCACTTGGAAATAAATGTGAAGGCAGTTTCCCTGTAACCAAATAGTTAGCAATATCTTCATACCAAGGAGTCTTAACAGTTACTGCAAACAAGTATTCATCAGGAAACTTATCCTCTACAGGAGAATCTTCTTTAGTATTCTGAATCCTAGACAAGAAATCAGCTACTGTATTTTGTTTTCCTGGTCTGTCCAACACAGTAATATTGAATTCTTGCAAAAGTAAGAGCCATCTTGTCACTCTGCCATTAGTAACAGGTTTGTTCATTAGATATCTAATTGTAGAATGGTCAATATGAATAAAAGTTTCATAGCCTGTTATATAATGTCTAAACTTATTGATTGCATGAACAACAGCTAAAAACTCTTTTTCAGTCACAGTATAGTTCAACTCTATGGGAGTCAAATTTTTACTGGTATAATAAATGGCATAAGGGACTAAATCTTTTTGACCCAACACAGCTCCCAGAGCTGTATCTGAAGCATCCGTAGAAATATGGAAAGGGAGTTTCCAATTTGGTCCTCTCAAGATAGGTGCTTCAGATATTCTTGTTTTCAAAGTTTCAAAGGCTGATTGACAATCAGGATCCCATTTAAATTCACATTCTTTTGTAAGCAATTTGAAGAGTGGAGATGCTATTTTAGTGAAGTTTTCTATAAATCTTCTATAGTAACCAGTGAATCCTAGAAAACTTCTAACATCTCTTTGACAATTTGGAATAGGTAACTTGGAGATGACTTCAACTTTTGATCTATCAACCTTAATCCCATCTCCCGAAATATGATGCCCCAAAACAATCCCTTCAGTAAACATCATAAAGCATTTTTCATGGCTTAATGAAAGGTTTGTTTCTTTACATCTTATAAGAACTTTTTCCAAATTTTCTAATGCCTCTTCAAGTGAATTACCATAAACTGTAAAATCATCCATATAAACCTCTACACAATCATGGATTAGATCAGAAAAAATTCCTAGTACTGCTCTTTGGAATGTTGCGGGTGCATTACATAACCCAAAAGGAAATACTCGATAGGAAAAAGTTCCCCATGGACAGGTGAATGTGGTCTTATCTTGATCTCCAGGTGCTACCTTAATTTGATTATAGCCACTAAAACCATCCAAGAATGAAAAGTACTTTTTACCTGCTAATGTATCTAATACTTGATCGATAAAAGGCAAAGGAAAGTGATCCTTCAAAGTTGCTTTGTTCAATTCCCTGTAATAAATGCATACCCTCCATTTACCATTATTTTTAGGTACTATAACCAAAGGAGAAACCCATCGGCTATCTGAAATTGGATAAATGAAGTTTACATTGAGTAATTTTTGGAGCTCTTCTTTCACTATCTCCCTAAGATTTGGATTCATCCTTCTTTGAGGTTGTCTCATTGGTCTACTATTTTCCTCAATATAGATATGATGGATGCAAGTCTTAGGATCAATACCTTTCATGTCAGTATACTCCCATGCAAATGCAGTAGAATGTTTTTGCAAGATTTTGGTTAGTTCCTCTTGTTGTGACTTTTCCAAATGTTTATTGATATTCAATGTTTTTCCTGGAAAAATCTCAATGGTAGAACTACCAAAATCTTCCATAGAGTAAAGAGACATTTGTCTTGATGATAAATATTCTATGTTAGATTCCAACTGAAATTGTGTGGGATCATATTCTGAAGATGTCTCAAAATTTTCTAATGTGTTCAGAATTTGACTATCCTCACTAATTTCTGAAATGGTAAAGACAGGTTGTATAGTGTCCTCATCATCAACCCATTCATTGTCTCCTACTTCTGTGATTGCTTTTGCTGGAGGATACAAATTGAATTTGTTTGTCGAATTACCATTAGAAATGTAAATATCCCCAGATCTACAACTAATGAAAGCATCAGCTGTGGCTAGCCAAGGTCTTCCTAAGATAAGTGGGTGCCCTCCTAGATTACTCTTAGGAGTCAAAATCATAAAATCTACTGGATATTCCCAAGAATCTAAGGAGACTGAAATATCTTCTAATACACCATCTGGTTTAATAATTGATCGATCTGCAAATTGCAGTAAAGTAGGTGTAAAAATAAGGTTAGGAAGTCTTAGCTGGTCCATAGTCTGTCTACTCATAATGTTGATAGCAGCCCCTAAGTCAATCAATGTGTTTGGAATTTCTATCCCATTTATATTGTTGGAAATATGATGCAGAGTGTTGTCCTTGATGGCAACCCACTGAATGAAGATGAAGACATGCGACTGTTGACATGTGTTGTCCTTGATGGCAATCCACCTGATGAAGTTATTCTTGACTTGATGGACTTGGTGAATGATGTAAATCTGATGTGATATGATGCTAAGAGTTGTCCTTGAAAGGAAACCCACTTGATGAAGATGATGACAAACTTACTTGATGAAGTTGTGCTTGCTAGAATATGTTCTTGATGAGCTAAATATGATGTATCTACAGTGTGTACAGAAGGCAGTGAAGAAAAGAAGTCAGCATGTGCTAAATCTTGATGAAAAGAGTATGTCTCTAGGTATACGCGGATCTGTCTAAGGGAAGTCGCGTATGCACGCGGAAAAGAACGTGACAAGTCGCGTATGGGCTAAAGCGCTCTAAAAGTGCAAAACCAGGGGTAATCACCATGGTATTGACCCATTGTATTGGGAAATGATCCGCCTAATTGACCCCGTCTAATGTAGTTTTGGGCTCATGGTATTGGTTTGGCCCATGGTATTGAAAAAGGGGCTCATGGTATTGAAAAGGGTAAACCTATATAAGGAGAAGAAATTCATTGTGCAAATCATGAGTGTGGGTGCAAGATGTCTGAGCTTGAATGAATACTTCTCTCTGAAGTATATCTGAATGGAAAGGGTTACACTTTAATGATAAATCTGAATGTATGATGCACCAATGATGAAGAAGGGGATCTAGATCTGAAATGCATTTGTATTTGCTAGATCTGATTATGGAAGGCTTAGATCTGTGATGAGGCGAACATCTAGGCGAACATCTGTCTGAAGTAAAGGGTTGAATCTGAACTGAATATATGATCTGAAGAAGTATGCTGCTCCATAATGATTGAAGATCTATACGCTACTTCGCCGTGGAGGAAGCGCGTATATACGCGGCTTCAGCGAAGAGAAAGCGCGTATGCGCAATAAAATATACACTGAGGTATACGCTGGTTTGTGTGGACGGAAGCGCGTATATACGCGACATCAGTGAAGTAAAAGCGCGTATGCAAACTAGGGTTTGCTGAAGCAAGGGGTATGAAATATCTGATCTGTTCTGCTGTGTTTCTGCTATCTGATCTGTGTTGATATGTATCTATTGGTGATGTATGTTTGTGCTTAAAAGTATGGAAAGGGTCCAGTATGAAAATATGATGAAATGTGGCCTGCAAGTGGTGTTCTATTGAAGTTGTTGGATCCAATGTGAAAATTGATGAAACGTGGTCCAAGGTGGTGCTGAGGGTTGTAGCCTTCAGTCAGGGGGTTGTAGCTCCCTTCCAGGTGAGGCTGGTAAACGAGATCAGGGGGTCGTAGCTCCCTCCCAGGAGAGGCTGGTAAACGAGTCAGGGGGTTGGAGCTCCCTTCCAGGAGAGGCTGGTAAACGAGCGCAGGTGGGTGCCTGCGTGCTGGTCAAGTCTGCGCCAGCACATATGTTGTAAGATGTTTTCTCTATAATAAAATATTGAAGGCTGAGGAACTGCAGCAGTGGTTTTCTCCCAATTTGGGTTTCCACCTAAAAATCCTGGTGTTCATATGTGATGCTTTGTGTGATGGTTTATTCTGTTCTTACTGCACCTGTTTACTGTTTATTGAGCACCTGAGGAATGAATGATGGAATAATATAAGTAAAGGTTTAATGACTGATCTAGATCTCTGTGTATACACTAGTTTCATAAAGGGGATCCGCGTATATACGCTAGTTTACTGAAGGAAAGTAGCGTATGGGTTTTAAGGAATGAAAAAGTAAAAATATTTGATTATGCAGTAAATACTGATTCACCCCCCCCTCTCAGTATTTTTCCCAACAATTGGTATCAGAGCAGGTTCTTCTGCAGAAGCTTGATCGCTTGAAGGAGATCCGTCACAATGGGAAGTATACAAACAAAAGTTTTGCTGAATTTTGGTGCAAAAGTATGGGCACTCATGAAGGAATGTGAAAAAGAGAAGGGTACTTTTGTGGATTCTCTAGAAGACAACAATCTTCTTGAAGAAAACACTCAACTCAAGGTAAGCCACGAAGAAAAGAACATAATCATAGAGACTCTTGAAAATCAGCTTAAAGCAGAAAAAAGGCGCAATGAGGAATTGGAGTGTGAAGTAGTGAGTCTAAGGAAAGATAATGAGAAAGTGAAATCTCTCAATCTTAGATTTGCTAAAGGTTCAGAAACCTTGGATGAGATTATCAAGGCACAATGGTCCCCTCTTATAAAAACAGGTCTTGGATATACTGGGGAATCTTCCCAGACATCAGCACCAAACTTTCTAAAAGCAACCACAGCCGGTTCTCTACATTTAGCCACTCAACAGGGGAACAAAGGAACTTTATAGGTAAAGCATGATCATCTCAATGCAAGAAATTCTAACAGGGAGATCTTTCAAAATGGATACAACCAACAGGTAAACTCCAATAGAAGATTTCATGATCACAGAAATTTCTACTTCAATGGACAATGTTTCTCATGTCACAATTTTGGTCATAAAGTTGTTCAATGTGTTGCATATAAAACCATCATGAAAAGAGAAGCAAGAAAGATAAGGATGAATGACGAACCAAAGAAGAACACCTATAACAACTTTTCTCCTCTTCAAAACGAAGTTGAATGTACTTATTGCAATAAATTTGGTCATGAAGAATCTGAATGCAGGAGCAAGGTCCAGCCAAAAGAGCATGATCTCTCAAGCTCTAAAGTGTGGAAAAAGGAAGAAATACCGGTTGAAAATTGTGGGATAGCATTATTTGCAGAGGGTGAAGAAAATCAATGGTACATTGATAGTGGGTGTTCAAGACACATGACAGGTGACAAAAGAAAACTTCATACTTATAATGCTCTAGAAAAGGAAAAGAAAGTTACATTTGGAAATGATACTCCTGCTGTAATTAAAGGAAAAGGGGCAGTATTTCTAAAAGAAAAGGTGAAGGCTAAATATGTCATGTATGTGGATGGATTAAGGCATAACCTTTTAAGTGTTAGTCAAATGTGTGATCATGGAACAGAAGTGGTCTTCAGTTCCAAAGAATGTGTGGTCTGTGATCTTGATACAGGTAAAATTATTATAAAAGGAAAAAGAAATCCAAGCAACCTGTATGTACTAAACGGCATAGATCAATGTTACTTGAGCAAGTCTTCAGAAAATTGGTTATGGCATAGAAGGCTGGGGCATCTGAGTTTCTCTCAAATCAACAAAGCAAGAAGACTTCAAGCTGTTCGTGATCTTCCCAAGATCAATCTTCTAGAAAGTACCATATGCAAATCTTGTCAATTTGGTAAGCAGACCAGAGTTCGATTTAATGCCAAAGAAGGATCATCAAGTAAGCCTCTTGAACTCATTCATACTGACATCTCTGGACCTATGAGGAAAAAGTCATTACGTGGGGAAGAATACTATATCCTATTTATTGATGATTACTCCAGAATGTGTCATATCGCGTTTATTAAACACAAAGATGAAGCTTTTGAAAAATTTCAGAATTTCAAAGCATTGGTAGAAAATGAATTGGATTTAAAAATCAAGTGTCTTAGATCTAATCGAGGAGGAGAATATTCATCAAATGAATTCTTTGAATTTTGTGAACAACATGGGATTAAAAGACAGCTCTCTATAGTAGGCACTCCACAACAAAATGGTGTAGCAGAAAGAATGAATAGAACAATTGTTCAAATGGCTAGAGCTATGCTTGCTGACTCTAATGTTCCTGACATGTTCTGGAGTGAAGCAACACGTGCAACAGTTAACATTCTCAACAAGGCTCATGTTCGGGTAAATAGTGACAAAACTCCATATGAACTCCGGTATGGTAATTCTCCCACTGTGAAGCATTTTAAAGTTTTTGGAAGTAGATGCTTTATCAAAAATAATGATGAGAAGCTTGGCAAGTTTGAACCTAGATCAGATGAAGGGATACTTCTTGGTTACTCATCTTCAAGCAAAGCATTCACATGTTACAATAAGAGGTTTCAAAAGGTTGTTGAATGTATTGATGTTGTTATTGATGAGTCTCCTGCAGCTCCTAAAGAAGAAAAACAAACAACAAAAGAAGATGATAGCGACATATGGCCTTCTACATCATATGGAAATGATATAGACAGTGAATCCAATGAAGAACCTGAAAATGATCTATCTGAAAAAGCTCCATCCAGATACGTTCAAAAGAATCATCCTGAATCTCCGATTATGGGAGACAAGGAATCAGGTGTACGAACAAGGAGAAATTTTGTGGGATCTTCTAGTCATCAGGCACTTCTATCCACAATTGAACCACTCAATGTCAATCAAGCTAGCAAAGATGAATGTTGGAACCAAGCCATGAATGAAGAGATTGATCAAATTGAAAAGAATGACACTTGGGAATTGGTACCAAGACCAAATGATAAAAATGTCATTGGAACTAAATGGATCTTCAAGAACAAGTTAAATGAGAATGGGGATGTTGTAAGAAACAAAGCTAGACTGGTTTGCAAAGGGTATACTCAACAAGAAGGTATAGACTTTGAAGAAACTTTTGCTCCTGTAGCTAGACTTGAAGCCATAAGAATGTTTCTTGCTTTTTCAAGTTGTCAACAAATCAAAGTTTATCAAATGGATGTTAAATCTGCTTTTCTTAATGGTGATCTAGAAGAAGAAGTATATATAGAACAACCGGAAGGATTCATTTTGGGAAATGATGCAAATCTTGTTTGTAGACTTAAAAAGGATCTATATGGTCTCAAACAAGCTCCAAGGGCTTGGTATTATCGTCTTGACAAATATCTTCATCAATAAGGTTTTTCAAAAGGGTCTGCTGATAGCAACTTATACACAAAAATTGAAAATGATAAACTATTTATTGTGGTTGTATATGTTGATGATATCATTTTTGGGAGCAACGAAGAATCCTTGAGTCAAAAATTTGCTTTTGTCATGCAGCAAGAATTTGAAATGTCTTTACTTGGGGAACTAACATTCTTTCTTGGCTTGCAAGTGCATCAAAAGGCAAATGGTATTTTCCTATCTCAAGAAAAATATCTTAAGCAAATTCTGAAGAAGTATGGCATGGAAGAATGCAAACCTGTAAGTACACCAATGATAACCGGATGCAGTCTCAGTTCTAATGATGATTCTCCCACAGTGAATCAACCAGAGTACAGATCAATGATAGGAAGTTTACTTTATCTCACTGGGACTAGACCATACATTATGCATGCTGTTGGGATTTTTGGACGATTCCAAGCTAATCCAAAAGAGTCTCATCTTCAGGCTGTTAAAAGAATATTCAAATATCTTCAAGGAACTCAAGACTTTGGTCTATGGTATCCAAGGAATGCTGATCTTACTCTTCATGCTTACACTGATGCAGATTGGGCTAGAAGTGTTGATGATCGGAAAATCACTAGTGGTGGTGCATTCTACATGGGGCCCCTGTTAGTATCTTGGTTCAGCAAGAAGCAAAATTCTATTTCCTTATCAACAGCTGAAGCAGAGTATGTAGCTGCCGCATCTTGTTGCACTCAACTCCTATGGATGATGCAAACCTTGCAAGATTTTCAAATCAAATGTGCAACTCCTATCTCCATTATGTGTGCTAATACAAGTGCTATCAATATCTCAAAGAATCCTGTTATGCATTCGAAGACCAAGCACATTCCCATCAAATATCATTTCCTACGTGAAAAAGTGCTTGAGCAAAAAGTGAAGTTGGAGTATGTTCCCTCCAAAGAACAAGTTGTTGATATCTTTACCAAACCCCTGCCCAGGGAAGCGTTCGAGTATCTAACACAGAAGCTGGGAGTGTTCTCTGCCAGTCAACAGAACAAATCTGCATAATTTTTAGAAGATGGCTTGGGATACGCGGGTTTCCTGAAACACAGTCGCGTATGTACACGAGTTCATGCAACGAAAACCGCGTATGAATTATTGCTGACAATTTTTGCTTGGAGTCAGCTCTCTCCAGCATAGCTGCAGTGTTGTTTGGTATCTTGTTGAGACTCTTGTTGTAAAATTGTAATATTCAGTCATGTAAGGACTTGTCAATTTTGTAAACCCACTTGGTTGGGTAGTTGAGTCTCATATGTAAATCCACTTGGATGGATAATTGATGTAAGTATGATTCTTTGGTGATAGGAAGTTCATAGAGTCATGTACTTCATTGACAAATATGTTTGAAGATTCAGCATGAACTCAGGGGGAGCTTGGCCACTTCAGCACATATCAGATCTGCAGAATGTTTCTTCCACATGAGGAGAAAAGGGGGAGAGTGTTGGTTTTGATCCGCCCTTTGCCCTTGATGTCAAAGGGGGAGAGTGACATGGTGTTTGAATGCAGATAATGGTGTCAAAGAATTGGGAGAGTGACATGGTGTCAATATACTTATCTGTTGTGGTAACCAAACACCATCGTGGTTGCCATCAAGTCCAAAGGGGGAGATTGTTGGAAATATGATGCAGAGTGTTGTCCTTGAAGGCAACCCACTGAATGAAGATGAAGACATGCGACTGTTGACATGTGTTGTCATTGATGGAAATCCACCTGATGAAGTTATTCTTGACTTGATGGACTTGGTAAATGATGTAAATCTGATGTGATATGATCCTAAGAGTTGTCCTTGAAAGGAAACCCACTTGATGAAGATGATGAAAACTTACTTGATGAAGTTGTGCTTGCTAGAATATGTTCTTGATGAGCTAAATATGATGTATCTACAGTGTGTACAGAAGGCAGTGAAGAAAAGAAGAGGAAACGTAATGCTAAATGTGATGAAAAAGTGTATCTACTCTCAAGGTACTCTGTGAAGGAAAGCCATGGAGTGAAAACGTATGGAAAAATTAGTGACAAATCAATATTATGGGCTAAAGCGCAAAAGTGCAAAACAGGGTAATCACCATGGTATTATTTGTGTATTAAATGGTCGCCTAATTGTTTAGAGTCTAATGCGTTTTGACTCATGGTATTGGTTTGGCCCATGGTGATGAAAAGAGGGGGCTCATGGTATTGAAAAAGGATAAACCTATATAAAGAGATGAAATTCATTGTGCAAAACACAAGTGTGGGTGCAAGATGTCTGAGCTTGAATGAATACTTCTCTCTGAAGTATATCTGAATGGAAAGGGTTACACTTGAATGATAAATCTGAATGTATGATGCACCAATGATGACGAAGGGGATCTAGATCTGAATTGCACTTGTATTTGCTAGATCTGATTATGGAAGGCTTAGATCTGTGATGAGGCGAACATCTAGGCGAACATCTGTCTGAAGTGAAAGGGTAAATCTGAACTGAATATCTGATCTGATGATATATGCTGCTCTGTAATAATTGAAAAACTATACGCTACTTCGCCGCGGAGGAAGCGCGTATATACGCGGCTTCAGCGAAGAGAAAGCGCGTATGCGCAATGAAATATACACTGAGGTATACGCTGGTTTGTGTGGACGGAAGCGCGTATATACGCGACATCAGTGAAAGGAAAGCGCGTATGCAAACTAGGGTTTGCTGAAGCATGGGGTATGAAACATCTGATCTATTCTGCTGTATTACTGCTATCTGATCTGTGTTGTCTGAATTGGTAAGTATCTGTTGGTGATGTATGTTTGAGCTTAAAAGTATGGAATGGGTCCAGTCTGAAAATATGATGAAACGTGGCCTGCAAGTTGTGTTCTATTGAAGTTGTTGGATCCAGTGTGAAAATTGATGAAACGTGGTCCAAGGTGGTGCTGAGGGTTGTAGCCTTCAGTCAGGGGGTCGTAGCTCCCTTCCAGGTGAGGCTGGTAAACGAGATCGGGGGTCGTAGCTCCCTTCCAGGTGAGGTACGAGTAAGCAGTCGGTCGTGGCTCCTTCCGGGAGAAATTTCATTAACGAGCGCGGGTGGGTGCACAACGTCTTCAGTCCAAGTCTGTGACACACATATGTTGTAAGATGTTTTCTCTATAATAAAATATTGAAGGTTGAGCAACATGCGACGGTGGTTTTTTCCCGACTTGGGTTTCCACCTAAAAATCCTGGTGTTTATATGTGATGCTTTGTGTGATGGTTTATTCTGTTCTTACTGCACATGTTTACTGCTTATTAAATATCTGATGAATAAATGATGGAATGGTTTAAGTGAAGATTTAATGACATATCTAGATCTCTATGTATATGCTAGTTTCATAAAGGGGATCCGCGTATATACGCTAGTTTACTGAAGGAAAGTAGTGTATGGGTTTTAAGGAATAAAAAAGTAAAAATATTTGATTATGCAGTAAATACAGATTCACCCCCCCCCCTCTCAGTATTTTTCCCAACATATATGTGTCTTGACAATTGAACCACGGTACATACTTACGCATGGTAATTTTCCCATCATGATATCTGTGATTTTCTTTTACCCGGGTGGATTCTTCTTGTGTCTTTTAGTTTCCTTCCTGGTCTTTTGAAACTCAACTCTTTTATTGTTTTTGCTAGAATAGGAATCTCTTGAATGGCTTGTAGTAAGGGAATCTTGATACATTCTTTAATTCATCTAGAAAATCATAGTTAGGCAACAAGATTTGTTTTTCCACCCCCTTATCAATTTGCAATCTTTCAGGGAAAGGAGGTGTGGATGAAGATGCAGGTTGCTCAACTATAGGAGTTGTGGGTGTTAACTTTTCTTTCTCTTTTTGAATGTTCGAGTTTTGAAGAGATGTTTCCTTAGAATCCTTATTGGCTTTAAGAGAGTCTTCCTCAGAGGTATCTTGCTCTTGGACATCTATAGAAGGTTTTTCTAAAACTCTACCAGATCTGAGTTGTACATCATTAGAGGAACAATCATATAGGTAGGAAATTGTTGTCCTTCTATCATGTAAGTATTACGAGGATTTTATTATTAGGATTTGGCAATGGGTGAAATTTGAAGTTGATTTGTCTTTTTTTGGTAGGAAGCATGGGTTGAGGATTTGGATTTTGTTGTGAGAAGTTTGTTGTTCTGGAAATGGCAATGAAAGTTGTGGATTTGGGTTTGGAAGTTGTGGAGCTTGTTGATTTTTGAAAAGATGGAGGATATTGATAAAATTGAGCAAATCTCCCATAAGGATTTTGCATCCCTTGTACCCATGGATGATATGGATTTTGATGTTGGGGCAAGGTTGTTGCCAAGGATTCCAATTTGGTGGGGTTTGAAGATTCATAGGGTTGTTAAACCCTTGATTTTGTTGCCCCTGCCAAGGTCTTCTTGCAACAAAACAAAGATATTCTACTGAATTTGGGTCTTCTTGAAAGACATCTTTGAGTCCGGGAATTGAAGGAAAATCCTTGGTCTCATGATTCTCTGAACAAATCATACATGTTTATACAACTTTTGCATCCAAGGGACATTCCCTTAAAGCATGTTTCTTCCTACATTTTGGACAAAATATGGCTAGAGCATCTGTTTCTACTTTCAGCTTGTTTTGGATCTTAAGGGTGTCTAGTTGTTCACTAAGGCTCCCTAAGATATCATTTTTGAATTCATCAAGCATATTGCCAATATCTGCCCTACTTACTTATCCAGTTGTAGATTTTTTTGCCCTGATAAGAGAAGGATCTCTAGGCCCTTTTCCCGTTTTAGATTTTCCCCTTGAGAGATGGACACATAGTTCTGTTATGTCACGAAGTGGAAGTTGAGAAATGTCTCCTTTCCCCATCATGTTTAAAATATATATCCATTCATCTCTAATGGCTTTTAATATGAGGGCTTTCAAATTTTCATCATCTAAGTTGCTCATCTTTGCTCTTTTTAAGTTGTATTGAAATATTTCAAGAAAATCTTCTAAATTTTCATCTTCTTTTTGCATCATTTTGAATACCTCATCCTTGTGATTGGTGGGCATACAATAGTCCAAGTATCTATCCAAAAATGTTTGTTTCATGTCATTCCAAGTCCTAATAGATTGGGTGGCTAATCCCATGAACCATTTCAAAGCGGATCCCTTCAATGTTGAAGGAAACAATTTGAGTTTTTGAGAGTCTTCCATATAGTCATAGGTTCAGCACACGACTTCAAACTCAAACAGAAATGTTTCAGGATCCTCACTTCGAAATCCATAAAAGTTAGGGAGGACAGATGGTGAGATGTTTTTCATTTTTGTATGAGTTTCCTCATCAACTATAGGAAATCCAAAAAAGTTGTCTCCTTCCCTATTTCTTCCATTATTACCTTCACCATTGTTGTCTCCATTGTTTCCTCCTCCTCTACCTCTACCTCTACCTCCAAATCCATCTATTATTTCCTCTGCCATGATAGTTTCTTTAGATTCCTCAAAGTCCTTTGGTTCTTCTATCAAGGGAGGATGAGAGGGAGTCTCTTCCTTTTCTTCTTCAGGTGATTCTACTTCTTTGAGGATCCTTTTCTAAATGAGATTTAGTAGGTGGTATAGGAGAATCCTCTAATTCAGCTGCTCCTTGAATTCCAAAAATCTTAAGGCTTGGGGTAGATGGTGTTGAATCTTGTCTATGCCTTGAAGAAGATGGAGTTGTGAAAATCGAACTCTTGGCTCTAGCTATAAACCTTCACCTAGAATCTCTTGCTCTATGCATGTCATTTTTTATTTTTATTTTTAAGTTGGGCTAATAATTCTCTTTCTGATCTTCCAGGTCACACTAGGTGCAAGAAGAGAGCATACTTAAGAAATTACTGAACCAATAACTCTCTTTTCTGATCCTCCAGATCACACTAGGTGCAAGAGGAGAGCATACTTCAAGAAGTTATCAAGTTTTCCCTTCTTTTTATTATTTTGTTTTTTTTTTTTTTTTAAGAAATTGGCTACCTAGTTACACTTCCCCGGCAATAGCGCTAAAATTTTTGGTCAATTTAGTGTGTCCTAAATTGCTACATCAAATTTTCAATCTGGGATTCGTAAGCTGACGAAGTGTGGCGCACTATATGTGCAAGATAACCTATTTCTTACTTTTTGTCGTTTTTGGTTTTTTTTTCTTTTTATCTTGGTTGGTTTTCTAATGTGAGATGGAAATTCTAAAAGACAAGTTTGGTTATGATTGTTCAAAGCAATGATGTCCTTTATAATGATTTACCAAACTTCAAACTTCAAAAGGATTTTGAAATATACAATGACAAAATTAAAAGGAAATGAAAATGTGCCACTATTCTAGTTAAACAAACAGTGAACTATTGATCATGAAAACCATTACCCTTGCTGCTGTCTAAACACAAAAGAAACTGTACTTCAAAGAAAATATTGCAAGTAAAGTAAAACTAAAATCAAATTACATCAACTCATATTCTGACCCCTCACCATTAGTCTCGCTATGGCTTTCGGAGGTAATCATAAACAACTTGAGCAATCTGATATCTCATTTGCAGAAAAATAAACTAATATCAAATTACACACTCATACTTCAATCCCTCACCATTAGTCTCGCTATGGCTTTCGGAGGTAACTGATAATGACATGATCAATTTAATATCTAACTTGCAGAAAAATAAACTAATATCAAACTACACACTCATACTTCAATCCCTCACCATTAGTCTCGCTATGGCTTTCGGAGGTAACTGATAATGACATGAGCAATTTAATATCTAACTTACAGAAAAATAAACTAATATCAAACTACACACTCATACTTCAATCCCTCACCATTAGTCTCGCTATGGCTTTCGGAGGTAACTGATAATGACATGAGCAGTTTAATATCTAATCTAACTAGTAAAGCAAATGTTCAAAACTGAAATGAATAAAACAGTGCTGGAATTAAAAACTAAGAAAAAGAAATCAGCAGAAGGACAAAATTAATTCCATGTCATTAGTCATTACAAAAACTATGTGCAAATGCCCGGGCTGTCTATTGTAATCTGGAACAGAAACACTGATCAGTTAACAACAATATAAAGCATGAAAGATTATGAACAGAAGTAAAATGTAAAGCATGAAAGATTATGGACAAAGATGAAACGTAAATACCATGAAAGATGTAATGTATATATACATGTGAGTGACTATGGAACAATGAACATAAGGAAAAAAATGAAGCATGAAACTATACAGTAATACACAAAACCTCAGCGTGTGCAGGGGCCCTCTGCACAAACCTCGGGAAGCAGCTTTCAAATACGAATTATGCTTATGAACAGAGTCTTCTCATATATTAAAATGCGGTCATAACAGAGAAATAATGTCACAGCACAATGGCGACGCAATTACATTATAGAGCTAACTATTATGTGTATGAGAACGCATTATTTATAACTGAAGGTGATATAACTAATTCCCTAAAGTCTGTGCTCATAGAAGACACGTGAACCATCACGTCCAGAGATCTAGCATCATGGCCGCGGTGAGGAGTAAATCTATGAAGAGTGGTTGTTGGATTTGGCTTATGGAGCCGTTTATAGGTGTTGATATGTCTCCCATTATTTAGAAACAGCCACGCAAATCTCCACGTGATGAGAAACAGAGTTCTGTCACCGTGGGACTCTTCGGTTGACCACCACTTGGCCACCTTTGACCATAGCCTTCTTAGGTGAATTCAACCAAGCCAATAGGACACAATCCATGTCCACGTCATTTCTAACTTGCCCATGTGGCTCGATTTGCCTGAAGACACCTGCAATATATACTTTAAGAAAATGGCTGCGGAAAGTTGCAGCAGCTGCGGAAAGTGGCAAGATTCCGCAGCTAAATGAGCAAAAATTTAAATCAAACAGCAGACACAAAACATAGTTAAAAACCATTTTAGATGCTCTTTTACAATTAATATGCAATGATATTGACGACTTAGAACGTCCAGGTGAATGAAAATGGTCTAGAAAGGTGTATAAGAAAGATGCAGATTTGAGACTCAACAATTTCCTTGCTCCATTGTCTTCCTGGTAAAGTTCTTTAAACCTGGGGAATGATGAACAACATTTAGTAGCATAATATTCTGCATGGATAACAAAAATATCAGCATCTTATTTTTGTTCATTTTTCATTCTTAACATTTCTACATGTTCACTTAGATTGCTAAGAATTTATGTTTTAAAGTTATTAAGAAAATTTCCAAGTTCATCATGCTTTACCAATATTGATTATGACTTACTTACTCTTTCCCTTCATCTTGATATGCACTTTCATGTTTCAAAAATTTCTTCAAATGACAATTGATATACATCTCCTTTACTCATGAGATTAAGGAGATAAATCCACTCATCCCTAATTGTTCTAAGTAAGAGGGTTTTTAGTGTGTCAAATCCTAAATGATGTAATTTTTCCCCCTTAGCATTATACATGAGCCTCTCTATTAGATAATGAAGGCTTTCATCTTCTTCTTAGTTCATTCTAAAAATTTCTTCTCTAACATCACGATATTTGTATTTTTCTAGAAATATCTTTTGCATATCATTCCATGATCTTATTGAATTAGTACCTAGACTCATGAACCATTTAAGAGCTCTATCCTTCAATGTTGCAGGAAACAATCTCAATTTTTGAATGTGTGATAAGTAACGATAAGACATACAAATTATCTCAAATTCAAAGAGAAATGTTTCTGGATCCTCTCTCCTCATACCATGGAATTTAGGAAGGAAAGATGGAGGGATGTTCTTTATATGTACATTGATGTAAATATCATGAATGGGAAACCCAATAAGGTCTTATTCATTGTCATCATATCCATCCAGCTCTTCTACCATCAAAAGTGTATGGTTATGTGGTTCTTACTACACCACATGGTCAAGTTGGTTTGGGGGGGGGGGGGGGGTTGGTACTGGAGAAGCATTTAAAAAAAAAAAAAAATTATAAGTATCCCTACTCCTATGAGGCATGAAAAGAAGATATTTTTGTATTTTTTTTAATATTTCTGAAATGGCATGAAAATAAAGGAAAACAGAAAAGAATGCTCAAAAAAAAAATCAAAGCATTTGCTAGACACCTCCCTAGAAATGGTGGAAAAAAATCAAAGCATCTGCTAGACACCTCCCCGATAATTCCATATATATAGTAGATGCATTGTGTTCATGTCATCCTCTTCCGCTCTACAAAAGGGTGCTACTTCTATGGGTTCTGAGTGAATTATATCACACTTCAATGAAACTAAACTAAGTTTCAGAAAGGAAACTAAAGTAAATTTCTGAAAATAAATGACGGGAAGGAAACTAAACTAAACTGCAGAAAGGAAATGAAAAAAGGAAACTAAATTAAATTGTTGAAAATAAATGATAGGAAGGAAACTAAACTAAATTATAGAAAGGAAATTATAGAAAAGAAATTAAACTAAATTTCATTGAGTTGGGAAAATGGATAAACACGCTCTACTTATCCTATTATCTTTCTACCATGCTTCTAACCATGCAACTATTCATGATATAATCCTAACTGAAAAAGTATTGATTGCATTTTGGAAGAAAAATGGCTTAAGAGGCTAATGGAGGGCTTAAACACATGAAACAAGGCTTAGAGGAGGAAAGATGGGTTTAAACCTTATAAAAACATATAATATAGCACAAAGATGCTTTGGAGAGGAATAATTTGAAATATGCGATGGCGGAAATGTGATGGAGGTGAAAGTTGTGATATGTAATACTGCAATATCACAATCGGTGAAAGTGAGCGGTAAGTGTTTAAAAGAAGGGAAATAATTGTGGTTTGCGATTCCGATGAGTGACACGGTGGGAGGACCAGCGGCAGAGTGCGATAACAATATCACAATCAGACAGAAAAGAGAGGTAAGTATTACCGAATTAAGGAAAAGCTGCGAAGTGCAATTACGAAGGGTGATGTGGTGGTGGGACCGGCAGTGGAGCACGATCGCAATATCGCAATGGGTAGATGGGAGCGGTAAGTGTTAAAGGAAAAAGGGAAAAGGTTGTGGGGAGTGATTTGAGATCTAGTAAAAACTGCGATATGCGATATGCGATGCCACAATATCGCAATCAGCCGAAAAAAGAGAGTGGTAATTCTTAAAAGTAACCAAATGAAAACTAGGGGATGCGATTTGAGATAGGAAAAAGATTGCAAAAAGGGATTGCAGTAAGTCTTCAAGGAAAATGGGAAAGGATGCCAAGTGCGGTTGCGGTAACGGTAATTTCAAGGAGGAAAGGCGGAGCTCAAACTTTAAAGTGTTTGTAGGGTTTTCATGTTAGAATGGTTGCGATAGATGTGCAAAGAGAAAAGAATTGGTAGAAGTTGAAATTTAAGGTTTTGGGGCAGTTTTGGAGAATAAAAGGGTGCGGTAGCTGCGATCAGAGAAAAGGAAGGAATAGAAGGCATAACCACTATGCACAGGGGCGTAACACAGTGTGCAGATTGGGAAGATAGAGATGGAAAATTAAGTGAGGTTGAACTTCTCTAAGATTTTAATACTGACTGTTGCAAAAAGAACCTGCAGATTCATGCATGGGAAAAACTAAAATAATGCATGATAAAATAGTGAACATATATCAATTTTTGTGTCTGTGGGAAGGTGTACCCTCCTCAAGGTCTATTTTCAGAGATAAGAAGGGGATCTTGATCCACAATTTTTTTTTATTTTTCTCCTCTATTCTATTAATCAGAAGCAAATGAAACCTACAGAAGCAAACTAAAATAAAAAAACTAAACAACATTGAAACTATGAGAAGTGGAACTAATTAAATGACATAAAGAAAACTAGCTTAATGGCAGAAAGGAAAAGATAGTAACAAAAGAGAAGCTGAGGGAAATGGGTTGAGCCCTAACCTGCGAACCCATATCTTTGGAATTAAATTAGTAAATGGATTTGGTCTAATAATTTCATTAAAAATGAAATTTTATTACATCCTAAAGGTCTTAAATAGCAAAATCCTAATAGAATGGGAAATGAATGGCATGGGATGGAATGGAATGAAAATGTAATGGAATGGACTACATCGAATGGACCAGAATGGAATCGAAGAATGGAATGGAAGAGTCAAGCCTAATTAGCTCTTGATTAGCTTTATTTATCCTCAAGGGCAGCTACCAACCGCTCCCTAAAGAATAGGTATTGAGTCCACTTGACTGCAAGTGAAGTATGGCTTGATTGGACTTGGTCTTGACTCACTTGGCTGCCTCTAGAATTTCAATTGCAATAGGGGATCTCATGAGGATCCTTTGGCTGCCTCTGAGAGTTAAGGATGATGGACAACCCAGTTGAATCTCTCCAAGATTTCTCCCTATTTTCTTGATATTGTGCTCATTTATTCTCAACCCTTTATCTTCCAGTGGCAGGGATCAAGTTCCTAAATCATCTCCTTCTCTAAATCTGCATAATCTGCCAAATATTCTCACAATATTCTATAAAAATAACCAATATTAGGCACAAATATTCAATTACCTTTAAACCTTCATAAGAAAATATTGAAGCATACGAAAAAATTATTAAGTGTAGAAGGAGAGAATTAATATATATATATATATATATATATATATATATATATATATATATATATATATATATATATATATATATATATATATATATATATATATATATATATATATATATATATTCATGTGCATAAGGAAGGTAGATGGGCCTAAGAAAGGTTGGATGGGCCTTATTTTATGTCTAATTTAGAGGCCCATCAATCATCTGCCATTCTTGTCTCTGAAATTTTACCTTGTTTGCAAGGGAATACTATACACATCTAATGACAAACCGAATGTCCTAGATTCTTGTCCATGTGGAGTGGAATTCACTAAAGGATGATACAATGGAAATTTCATTTTATTTCTTTCCAGTTCCATTACCACCAAAATCCTGGTTTGATCTGGGACTAAATGAGATGCTAGTTATGATAATACTTCATCCTTAAACTTCTTGTTCCTCTCATATGTCATCTTCTCTTCCTCCCATTCAATGTTGTTTCTCATTTTCTTTCCAATGAGCCAATTAATACTACCTTAGTTGAGATGGAGGTGGAAACCTATTCAGGGTATTCTAAGGGCACATGGAAACATGGCTGGGCTATATTTCCCTTAGTTAATTTTACCTCAATAGATTCATCATTTTTTTCATACAGTTTCGAATTTTTAGTTGAAGGTTCATCCTACATCATCATATCTTTGCCCTCGTCAACATTTCTTTTATGTCTTTTTTCTCTTGTCGTTACTGTCACGACCTCCATTTCAGTGCCAACAAGATAAGAATCTAAATTAGCATTCCATTCTAACTCAGGTCTAGATTCATGTTTCTAAGAAGAACCATTGATTTATCTCCTCGTCTTAGATACAACACCATGGGGATCATATAAGGGCCAAAATTCTCTTATTTCAAAGTTTAATTCCTTTAACATATCTTCTACTTATTGGAGGGCTTGACTGGTGTTCATAATCAAAACGACGCATAGATTTTCCTAGCTTTAACATATAGCCTTTCTTCACAGTGAAAAAGTGGATTTGGTCAACATTTAAGATTTTCTTGATAAACTCTAAGGAAAATATCATCACAGGCATAAATAAAGGTAATTTATAAGGAGTTATTTCAAACCCATATACCTTGATTTCAGTGTAATCTTCAAATAGGTACTAGTCAACTACCATGGTATTTATACTCAACATAAGGAGCTCTTTTTGCTGATGTAGGACCATAGGAGAGAGACATTGATAATGATCTTATATGAAGTAGACATAAACGTGGAAATAAACTGTGAAAACCATTCATTGATGGATTTCTTGTTTAAGGCATTGTCCTATTTAGCTACATATTTTCTTGTCTTGTTAGAGTCTATGATGCTAAGGTTGGTGTGTCAACCTCCATTTTCATGCTGATAGGTAAGGAATTTCAATTATCTTTCCATTCTAACTTATTACTATATTTATGATCATAGGTAGATTCATTTACCCCCCCCCCCCCCCCCCCCTTATATATTACTACATGGGGATTGTAGTGCCAAACTTCTATTTCAAATTTTAGTTCCGTTAACATATCTTCTACTTGTTGGAAGGCTTTCTTAGTGTTCAAAATGAATGGGCCCATAGTTCTTCCTAGCTTAAATATATAACCTTTATTGGTAGTAAAAAAGTGGATCTGGTCAACATTTAATCTTTGGCTAATAAAATTTAAGGAAAATATCCTTAGAAGCATCAACATAGGTAATTGATAAGGAGGTAGTTCTTGCCCATATACCCCTATTTCAATGTAATCTTCAAATAGGTAATAGTCACATACCGTGGTATATTTACTCACATAAAGGCGATATTTATATTGGTGTAGGAATATGTGGGGAGATACATTGTTAATTATCATATATGCAATAGACATAAAGGTGGAAATAAACAAAGAAAATCGTTAATTTTTGGATTTCATCTTTAAGGAAATTTCTTAGTCAAATGCATATTTTATTTTCTTGTTAGTGTTTATGATGGTCAAGCCTAGATAGTAAAATTACACTACTTGAGTGTAGAAAAAAATGTATACCAATATGGACAGTATTTGAAATAAGAGTCAAGTAAAAACTGGTGGAAATGAAACTTGAAGTTGCCGCTGAAGCTACTACTAAAGTTGCATGTGGCAATTTGCTTGAGGTCCTTTTAGAGCTTCTAAGCATAGGAGGAGGAAGTCCAGGTTTGACTACCTTTAACCATGGTGTTGACCGAATTTCATTTTTGTGAAAACTTTTTGCTTTTCTACTTGCAAAGGTTAGAGAGCACCTGCATTCATTAGAGAGAGATACATGGATAAATGTAATATATATTTTTTTTGTTTTTGTTTAAGGCCTACTAGCTGCCTTAATGATTTTTTCCACTAGTAGGTCTGTCTAGGCACCACAAAGGAGGTTTTCACCTAGGATCTTTCATTTTTCTCTTTTTTTCCCCAGCCCAATGACTGCCTCATGGAGGTTTTCAATTAGTGGGCCAATCTTAGATGCCTCAAAAGAGGTTTTCACCTGATATTTTATTTTTTTTCCCATTTTTTATTTTTTTTCTTTTTTCACTTTCCTACTCTACTTTAAGAAAACAAAACCTTTTTCAAGTATAGGAATACTTCCAATGGAGCCATGTACACATCAAGATGACATATAAAATCATGCGCACACTTGGAATACATGCTTCGACATGTACCTCAATATCAGAGAAGATTTTCTTTGACTGGGATTGTATCAAGTATTGTTGGAGAAGAGTGTGTTGTTGAAACTTAATGACTATTTGGAACCATATGTCAATATAGTTGTGATGCCCCTGATTCGCTTGCTGAGTTGGATCACCTTGGATGTCCTCTTCTATTATGGCAGTCAAATCTTACTCTTTTTTCTCATTTTTCTCTTGAAAACATGGAGGAAATGTTGGTAAAAATGAGGGAAATTTCTCAACATCTGATTCTGATATCTTCTCTTCATCAAGTGTAACCCTCACTATTTTGATCCCTTAATTTGGATCTTCTTCTTCTTGATGTTTTCCTTCAACTACATTAAGAAAATCCCTTCTTTGAAATACATTTCTTGAACTAAGATGAATACCATCTAGATCAAGAGGAGATGTTTGGAAGTGTTGTACCTCGACATTGTAAGTGAGTTGAGATACTTCATGGTGTGGGTTTAGAAATGGTGGTAGGGTAGTTCAATGGCATTGGATATATGAGATGGATTTGGTTGAGGCTATGCTTGTGGTGGAGGTGGATGGTAGGGATAGCATGGAGTTGGGTATGGAGGACATTGAGGGAGATATTGCAGATGTTGAGGATTTTCCCCATAATGTCCTTGCCAACCATGTTGTAAATATTGGTTTTGGGGTTGAGATGGTCAAGGTTGCCGAGGAGGGAGTGTGTCCCAATTATTTTGAGATGGATTTGAATAAGCTTGAAATTGTGGAGTGGGTCCTTTCATCATATCAATTTGACTAGGCTACCAGGGTATCCTTGGAGCTACATGACATAGCTTCTTTGGTGATTTCCTTGCTCCATTGTCTTCTTGGTAAAATTCTTTAAACCTGGGGAATGATGAACAACATTTAGTAGCATAAGATTCTGCATGGATAACAAAAATATTAGCATCTTCATTTTGTTCATTTTTCATTCTTAACATTTCTGCTTATTCACTTAGATTGCTAAGAATTAATGTTTTAAAGTTATCAAGAATATTTCCAAGTTCATCTTTCTTTAGCAATATTGATGCTGACTTACTTACTCTTTCCCTTCATCTTGATATGCGCTTGCATGTTTCACAAATTTCTTCAAATGATAATTGATATACATCTCCTTTACTCATGAGATTAAGTAGATCAATCCACTCATCCCTAATTGTTCTAAGTAAGAGGGTTTTAGTGTGTCAAATCCTAAATGATGCAATTTTTCCCCCTTAGCATTATACATGAACCTCTCTATTAGATACTGAAGGCTCTCATCTTCTTATTGGTTCATTCTAAAAATTTCTTCTCTAAGATCAGGATATTTGTATTTTTCTAGAAATATATTTTTCATATCATTCCATGATCTTATTGAATTAGAACCTAGACTCATGAACCATTTAAGAGCTCTATCCTTAAATGTTGCACGGAAAAATCTCAGCTTTTGAGTGTGTGATAAGTATCCATAAGACCTACAAAGTATCTCAAATTCAAAGAGAAATGTTTCTGGATCCTCTCTCCTCATACCATGGAATTTTGGAAGGAAAAATGGAGGGATGTTCTTCATATGTACATTGATGTACATATATTGAATGTGAAACCCAATAAGATCTTCTTCATTTTAATCATATCCATCCAGCTCTTATACCTTCAAAAGTGTATGGTGATGTGGTTCTTACTGCACCACATGGTCAGGTTGGGGGAGGGGGTTGGTATTGGAGAAGCATTTAAAAAAAATAAAATTAAAAGTATCCCTACTCCTATGAGGCATGAAAATTAGATATTTTTGTATTTTTTTAATATTTCTGAAATGGCATGAAAAGAAAGGAAAGCAGAAAAGAATTCTCAAAAAAAAAATCAAAGCATTTGCTAGACACCTGCCCAGAAATGGTGGAAAAAAATCAAAGCATCTGCTAGACACCTCCCCGACAGTGCTATATACACAATAGATGCATTCTATTCATGTCATCCTCTTCCACTCTACGAAAGGGTGCTACTTCTAGGGGTTCTCACTGAAGTCTGTCACACTTCAATGAAACTAAACTAAGTTTCAGAAAGGAAACTAAATTAAATTTCTGAAAAATAAATGACAGGAAGGAAACTAAACTAAATTGCAGAAAGGAAATGACAGAAGGAAACTAAATTAAATTGTTGAAAATAAATTATAGGAAGGAAAATAAAATAAATTATATAAAGGAAATGATAGAAAAGAAAATAAACTAAATTGCATTGTGTTGGGAAAACGGATAAACACACTCTACTTATCCTATTATCTATCTATCGTACTTCTAACCATGCAACTATTCATGATCTAATGCTAACTGAAAAAGTGTTGATTGTAGTTCAGAAGAAAAATGGCTTAAGAGGCTAATGGAGGGCTTAAACACATGAAACAAGGCTTAGAGGAGGAAATATGGGTTTAAACCTTATAAAACCATATAATGTAGCACAAAGATGCTTTGGAGAGGAATAATTTGAAATATGCGATGGCGAAGATGTGATGGAAGTGAAATTTGCGATATGTGATACTACAATATCGCAATCGGTGAAAGTGAGCGGTAAATGTTTAAAGGAAGGAAAATAATAGAGGTTTGCGATTGCGATGAGTGACACAGCAGGAGGAAAAGTGGCAGAGTGCGATAACAATATCACAATCGGCAGGAAAAGACAGGTAAGTATTAACGAATTAAGGAAAAGGTGTGAAGTGTTGTTACGATGGGTGATGTAGTGGTGGGACCGATGGCGGAGCACGATCGTAATATCGCAATGGGAAGATGGGAGAAATAAGTGTTAAAGGAAAACGGGAAAATGTTGTGGGGAGTGATTCGCGATCTGGTAAAAACTACGATATGCGATATGCGATGTCACAATACCGCAATCGACTAAAAAAAGAGAGTGGTAAGTCTTAAAAGTAACCAAATGAAAACTGGCGGATGCGATTTGAGATAGGATAAATATTGCGAAGAGGGATTGCGGTAAGTCTTCAAGGAAAAGGGGAAAGGATGTGAAGTGTGATTGCGATAATGGTAATTTTGCGGAGGAAAGTTAGAGCTCAAACTTTGAAGTGTTTGGAGGGTTTTCATGTTAGAATGGTTGCGATAGATGCGCAAAGAGAAAAGAAGTGGTAGAAGTTGAACTTTAAGTTTTTGGGGGAGTTTTAGAGAATAAAATGGTGCGGTAGCTGCGATAAGAGAAAAGGAAGGAATAGAAGGTGTAACCACTATGCACAGGAGCATAACATAGTGTGCATATTGGGAAGATAGAGATGGAAAATTAAGCAAGGGTGAACTTCTCCAAGATTTTAATACTGACTCCTACAAACAAACCTGTAGATTCATGCATGGGAAAAAAGAAAATAATGCATGATAAAATAGTGAACATATATCAATTTTTGTGCCTATGGGAAGGTGTACCCTCCTCGAGGTCTATTTTCAGAGATGATAAGGGGATATTGATCCACAACAATTTTGTTTTTTCTCCTCTATTCTATTAGTCAGAAGCAAGTGAAACCTACAGAAGAAAACTAAACAACAATGAAAATATGAGAAGTGGAACTAATTAAATGACATGAAGAAAACTAGCTTAATGGGAGAAAGTAAAAGATAGTAACAACAGAGAAGCTAAGGCAGATGGGTTGGGCCCTAACCCACGAACCCATATCTCTGGAATTAAATTAGTAAAATGGATTTGGTCTAATATTTGCATTAAAAATTATATATTATTACATCCTAAAGGTCTTAAACAGCAAAATCCTAATAGAATGGGAAATTAATGGCATGGGATTGAATGGAATGAAAATGTAATGGAATGGACCAGAATGGAATCGAAGAATAGAGCCTAATTAGCTCTTGATTAGCTTTATTTATCCTCAAGGGAAGCTACCAACCGCTCCCTAAAAAATAGGTAATGAGTCCACTTGACTCCAAGTGAAGTAAGGCTTAATTAGACTTGGTCTTGAGTCTCTTGGTTGTCTCTATAATTTGAATTTCAGTAGGGGATCTCATGAGGATCCTTTGGCTGCCTCTGAGAGTTAAGGACAGTGGAAAACCCCCTTGAATATATCCAAGATTTATCCCTAATTTCTTGATATTGTGCTCATTTATTCTCGACCCTTGATCTTCCAGGGGCAGGGATCAAGTCCCTAAATCATCTCCTTCTCTAAATCTGCATAATATGCCAAATATTCTCACAATATTCTACAAAAATAACCAATATTAGGCACAAATATTCAATTATCTTTAAACCTTCCTAAGAAAATATTGAATCATAAGAAAACATTAGTGAGTGTAGAAGGAGAGAATTAATATATATATATATATATATATATATATATATATATATATATATATATATATATATATCTATATATATATATATATATATATATATATATATATATATATATGTATGTATATATATGTATATATATATATATATATATATGTATATATATATATATATATATATATATATATATATATATATATACATATATATACATATATACATACATACAGGATATATATATATATATATATATATATATATATATATATATATATATATATTCATGTGCATAACGAAGGTAGTTTGGCCTAACAAAGGTTAGATGGGCCTTATTTTATGTCTAATTTAGAGGCCCATCAATCATTTACCATTCTTTTCTATGAAATTTTACCTTGTTTGCAAGGGAATACTATACACGTCTAATGAAAAACCGACTGTCTTAGATTCTTGTCCATATGGAGTGGAATTCACTAAAGGATGATACAATGGAAATTTTATTTTATTTCTTTCGAGTTACATTGCTGCCAAAATCCTGGTTTGATCTGGGACTAAATGAGATGCTAGTTGTGATAATACTTCATCCCTAAACTTCTTGTTCCTCTTGTATGTCATCTTCTCTTCCTCTCATTCAATGCCTATTTCTTATGTGCTTTCCAATGAGCCAATTATTGCTACCTTAGTTGAGATGGAGGTGGAAGCCTATTGAGGGTATTCTAAGGGCACATGGAAACATGTCTGGTCTATATTTCCCTTAGTTAATTTTACCTCAATAGATTCATCATTTTTTTCACACAGTTTCGAATTTTTAGTTGAAGGTTCATCCTAAATCATCATATCTTTACCCTCGTCAACATTTCTTTTATGTGTTTTTTCTCTTGCCGTTACTGTCTCGACCTCCATTTTAGTGCCGACAAGATAAGAATCTAAATTAGCATTCCATTCTAACTCAGGTCTAGATTCATGTTTCTAAGAAGAACCATTGATTTATCTCCTCCTCCTAGATACAACACCATGGGGATCATATAAACACCAAAATTCTCTTATTTCAAAGTTTTATTCCGTTAACATATCTTCTACTTATCGGAGGGCTTGACCGATGTTCATAATCAAAACAACGCAGAGTTTTTCCTAGTTTGAACATATAACCTTTATTGGAAGTGACAAAGTGGATTTGGTCAACATTTAAGACTTTTTTGATAAACTCTAAGGAAAATTTCGTCACAGGAATAAATAAAGGTAATTTATAAGGAGTTATTTCAAACCGATATACCTTGATTTCAATGTAATCTTCAAATAGGTGCTATTCAACTACCCTGGTATTTATACTCAACATAAGGAGCTCTTTTTGTTGATGTAGGAGTATAGGAGAGAGACATTGATAATGATCTTATATGTAGTAGACATAAACGTGGAAATAAACTGTGAAAACCATTCATTGATGGATTTCTTGTTTAAGGCATTGTCCTATTTAGCTACATATTTTCTTGTCGTGTTAGAGTCTATGATGTTGAGGTTTGTGTGTCAACCTCCATTTTCATGCTGATAGGTCAGGAATTTGAATTATCTTTCAATTCTAACTTATTTCTATATTTATGGTCATAAGTAGATTCATTTAACCCCCCCCCACCTTATATATTACTACATGGGTATTGTAGTGCCAAACTTCTTCTATTTGAAATTTTAGTTCCATTAACATATCTTCTACTTGTTGGAAAGATTTCCTAGTGTTCAAAATAAAAGGGTCCATAGTTCTTCCTAGCTTGAATATATAACCTTTATTGGTAGCAACAAAATCGATGTAGTCGACATTTAATCTTTGGCTAATCAAATTTAAGGAAAATATCCTTAGAAGCATAAACATAGGTAATTGATAAGGAGGTAGTTCTAGCCCATATACCCTAATTTCAGTGCAATCTTCAAATAGGTAATATTCACATACCGTGGTATATTTACTCACATAAAGGCGATATTTATATTGGTGTAGGAATATATGGGGAGATACATTGTTAATTATCATATATGAAATAGACATAAGGGTGGAAATAAACAAAGAAAATTGTTAATTGTTGGATTTCATCTTTAAGGCAATGTCTCAGTCAAATACATATTTTATTTTCTTGTTAGTGTTTATGATGGTCAAGATTATATAGTAAAATTACACTACATGAGTGTAGAGAAACATGTATACCAATATGGACAGTATTTGAAATAAGAGTCAAGTAAAAAATGGTGGAAATGAAACTTGATAGCTTCAACAAAAAATGCAGGGATGTGAAGGACAATGTTTTTTTTTCTTCGTAAGTTTAATCTATTAATATACAAAAATGATTACAGGGAGGCTGAGGCCTCAGAGATTGTAGCCCAGGAGATGGGCATTCTAGTACAGCTATGATTGTTTGTCAAAAAAACAACACATAATGCCGATAAAAGGTTACAATACTGAATCACAGATAGGCATCTAAGCACAAAAAAGTTGCCCTCATAGAGGAAACTGGCTCGAGTAACTGAACAGTATATCAACCTACAACATTTGGCATCAGAAATGTAAACATGAACTATCTTATATAGAGTAATTTGCCACCCACAAAGGGGAAATCGGAAATCAAAAAGACAGTAGAAGTAGAGCCATCTAAGCTATGTCAGTAGACGAACACCAGAGCTGTGCCTAGCACAGAGAGCAGCCAAAACCAAGCCTGAATGAAGGAATTCCATTAATTACCTTGAGAAGAAGGAGGCGACTCGACCACAGGGCATGCATGAGCGTCGTGGTCATCCTCATCCTATACAGTAGCATTATCATCCAGAATATCCTGTTTAGAAGAATCTGCTTTGTCCTCGTCGACCGGAACAGAAGAATCACCCCCTTTGAAAAAGCCCGCAACAGTAGCCACAAAGGGGTCCTGCGAGGAACCACCCTTAGCAAGCATCTGCTTCTGACCAAAATTAGGAGGAGAACAGGGCCGAACGGGTGACAAATGCACCAGAGGAGAGTCGGAAAGCTTAGCAGTAGAATCAGGTGGCTCTTCTTTGAAGTCAATGGTAATGGTAGCAGTGACAGTAGGCATATTGAGCAAGCAAGGGAAGTGAAAGTGGGCTCTGTGCTATTGACCCGGGAGAAGACTAGAAAGGTTTCTAGCCTACAAAGCACTCCCATGCCCCATCAGAAAGCTCCTACCACTGGGGGTCTTAAGATAACGTCCCCTCATGGAATCAGAAAGCGGAGAGGAAGAGCTAGGCGAGGAGGGAGGAAGGTGATGAGAAGGACCTCCACGGCTCGAGCCACACCGGCTTCACATCCTATGTCTCAAACACGGCATGGAATTCTGATGAGGAGTGCAAAAATTGAAAGAGCAGGGAGCGCCGAGACTGAGGTCCAAAGTCTGATGAGCATCAATCTCCGCAGGGAGAGAGACAAGGTGAAAGCCAGAGCTCTGAGTGAAAAAGGAGCTTTACAAATAGTTCAATCCAGGTGCAATATTAACACAGCAAGAAAGCCAGCACCTGCGCCCTGTGATGGTCCTAGAGCTTGGCTCAGAGACCACTGAAGCACAACAGGAGCTAAGGGGTGAAAATTCAGGTCTGAAGCGTCCTGGAGAAGCCATACCTCTGAGGATTGAGCGCGGTTTTAGATGAGTGTGCCACATTAATGCCTCGGACGAAGCAAATTTAATGCAGTGAATGTTTCATAGGATGCAAAGGAGGTTGGCGGTGGTAGAACCCCACGCGCCGGCCCGTCCTTGCCATCTGTTAAGCATGAAGACCACCCGCATCCGGGATCAAGGACAATGTTAGGTTGCATAATTAAATGTAAAACCCCTAAAGCTTATTTGGCCACATTTTTTGTTTCATCCTCACCAAGAAGAAAAAAAATTATGGCTAATATAAGCTCCACAATTTTTAAAAATGAGGAAAGATGGAATGCTTCTAAAGTTGAGGGTAATTGTGTGTAAGGAGTTAAAAAAAAATTTGAACCAGGTTATTTGTCTGCAACTTAGAGTCCATTATAATTAAAAATAATAGTGGTGTCTGTAAAATTTTCCAAATTCGGGGCTTTTGGGTAAACAAAGGGATTTTTGTATCAATTCTAGGTTGACTTCTAGAATAATCTCCCCGATGGACGAAATCCACCATTTTTTCTCTTACATATAGGTGGTCATAACCCAGGACATGAACTCAGGGAAAGGGTATACAATTGGGGTGTTAAGCTAGTACAAACATGATTCTATGACTCAAAACATGTCTTCTTTATTTAAATAGCTTCTATATAAATCAAAACGGAGGTCGACGAGCTTCAAAGGGAAAAGGGTGTCATGAAATTTTCCTTTGGTGTCTATAAGTGACTCTTTCTGGCATGAGAGTTTTTTGTCTTGGGGTTTTGTGGCCTTAGGTGTGGAATTATTAATTTGAATCATTATAATGATGCTATAAGTATGGTGAGTTACATGTTACTTAGAAAATCGATGTGGTTGGACATTGTGGATGTGAGAGGTTCCAATACTAGTCGACGGTTAGATGTACAACGTTGGAGAACAAGTGAAAAAATAAAAAATCGATGAATTTGAATGGGAATGATAAATTTATGAAGGGGTGTAGGTGAGATAAACTAGGGGTGACATGGATGTGACATGTGGCATAATAAAATTGGAAAAGTAGTTGCGGGGATGACTGATTATCAAGGGGTTCGAGCTCGCCTGCCACACTCATTTGACGAGTGGCCCTTACTTTCCATCACATTGGAATGACATGTGGAATTAATATTTACTATCCTCTGGTGGGGTGTCTCAATTGGTTCTGGAATAGGACTCGACCCCTTGGAATTAATCCTAGTCGTCAATCTACAACGCTTCCCATTTCTACTTTGACTCTCTCAGGGGTAGGTGGTGGCCTAATGGTTGAGCATGTTACCTTGCTGGAGTCTAACTAGGGTCATGAATATTTGAAATAGATATTCATCCACCTGAAATATGCCTTCTCTTTAACCATTTGGTGTAAAATGTGTAGGAGGTCCACATCTTGTTATGTTCTCCCTTTTCATAATTTTCCTTACTTTTATTTTCCTATTTTTATAAAACCTTCAGGAATTCCCTACATATTTAAATCAAAATATTATCAAATAGGATTGATAGAAGAATTATGAAGACAGTAAAAATAGCTTCCAAATGGGGACAATGTCCTGCTGGCAAGGAAATGAGAACTTTCATATTAGTGCATTCAACTTGGGCATGGAATCAAAATATGTGAAAAAATAAAAATAAAAACAAAGAAATGGCTCACTAGTATTTAAAATGGAAGGAGATTAATGAATTTAATGATGAAAATAATTCTTGAGGTACTACCCATTCACAAGTAGCTAAAACACTTCACCATCAATATATTCGAGCAGGAATGTGTTGTTCCCTTTGACTTCCTCTATTTTGAATGTCCTAAACTACAAAGGATAAAATTTTCCATATATGCCTTTATCCTCTTTCCTAACATCCCATTTGAGTACAAGGTTTCCTGGCTGAAATATTATGTCCTTAGCCTTTTCTCCAAATATTGTCTTCATCTTGTCGTGGTAATTGATTAAATTCTGAGTCACTTATTCTCTATTCTCATGCAGTTAAACCAACTGATTGATCATACTAGTAAACGAATTAGGCTTCCCTTCATCATCCTGAATTATTTTGTTCACATGAAATGCTAATTGAGTTGGAAAAAGAGCTAAAGTCCCATATACTAGCTCAAATGTCAACTTTCTAGTTTATCTCTTAGTGGTGAGTCTATTTTCCCACAAGACAAACTTGAGTTGAGAATCTTGGAAGATCAGTATTTGTTTTCCATGGATAACCAAACTTGGCTAGCATGTTTTCCTCCATCAATTTAATGACCATTGTATCATCTACATTCCTAGTAGGGACAAGTTCTACCCACTTGGTTAAATAATTTGTTGTTGTAAGGATCTACTAATGTTTCCCATTGGACGGTGGATGGATTTCTATAATAAAATATAACCCACATTGTCTAAATTTTTCTTCCATAAAACTATAATTAATGGTAAGGGTGCCCACTTATTCTTCTCAAAAAATATTTGTCACTCTCTATAAACCTTCACACGGCTATGCACATAAGCAAACAATTTAGGCCAATAAAACCCAACCTTCAGAATATTATGAGTTGTTACTTTCTATTTGTAGTGTCCCCCACAAATGTAACTATGAAATTCATCTATTAATTTTGGGACTCATCCATCAACCAAACAAAGTAGTAGAACTCCCATATGGTATTTTCAATACAACTTACCATTTGAAATAAGAAATTTTCATTCTCGTAGCGTTAAGGCTCTGTATTTTTCGTTGCCAAGCTTAGTGGCCATTACAAAAAAAACAAATAATGGATAATAAATTTCTACCACTCATAAATAGTGTATTTCATAATAGTTTTATGCTCTTATCCTTTTGAATTTCCCTGTTTGTCTCGCTACTATGGTCCTATATTTTTAGCTAGCAAATTTATACCCAATGCCTAGAAATTCTATTCTAACAATATATTAGCTAATCCCTTCCCTTTTACCAATTTGGTGGGATTGATGTCCATGTCATATTCCTCAATTTTCTCTATCCACTTGCCTCTCTTTCCTTCACTCTCTCCCTACATGAGAATGTCCTTTACATTTGTTGCGGGAACATAAGAAATTATCTTAGACTACAGAATGTAAGTCTAAAAATCCTTCAAGGGTTTGATCAAAGCATATGCCTCTTTTCCCAAAATATTAAATTTTAGTTATGCATCTCTCAATACTTGGCTGAAAAATGAAACGAGTTGGTTATATTCTACATTCTTCCACAATAGGATAGTTACAACAGTTTTAGGACATGCCAATGGAAAGATAAGAAAAGGATTTTGATAATCAGGGCTATCCAAAACTAGGGCCTCTCCAATGGCATTTCTTATTTTGTAAAATTATTATCTTGATTTTGCAATCGATTTTACCTCTTCATCTTTATTTAGTATATATATATATATATACATATATATATATATATATATAATATCCCTCATGCTTTCAACATATTTGGGTACAAACCTTCTCAAGAAATTTATCCTACCTAAGAAAATTTCATTCTCCTTTTTATTTCATGAAAAAGGGATACTACTAATAGCTTCCACCCTTTTGGGGTCAATATTGACTCCTTCTCTTTAAATGGTGTGTCCTAGAAGTTTAACTTCTCTAAGGGAAAATTAGGATTTGTATGGGTTTAGTGAAAATCCATATTTCCAACATTTTTCAAATGTATGTTGTAAGTGCTGCAAGTGTTCCTCATCAAAATTTGAGAAGATTTTTGTATCATCCAGGTAAATGACCATAAATTTATCCTTTTCCCAACAAAATTTATATGCATTTTCCTCTGAAAATTGGTTCCAACATTCATGAGGAAAAAATACATTCTAGAATACATGAATGTTCCCCAAGGTGTGGCTAAGTCATTATTTTTATGATCATCAAGATGCACAACAATCTGGTTATATCCAGGGAACATATCAATCATGGAAAACCTTGATGAACCTACCACTCTTTTTAAAATATAATTCGTCTTGGGAAAAATATAATTATCCATTAGAGTATCCCTATTCATGTTCTTGAACTCCGCATACAATCTAATCTCTCCATGTTTCTTCATGACATGAACTATATTAGTAACCTCTTCACATTCCTTAATACCACCAACAGGTTAAGGTCTCTCCCCGATGAAATGTCCCAATTATACGTCACACCATATTGTGTGGGATCCCTTCCGAAAATTAGGTGACTACCATATGTTCTCAAAGATATGCCTCGACTTCAATGTTCAACACTAGAATGTATGCATAGGTAGTTTCATATTAGTAAGTGGGAGTTCCTTGTGGAATGTATCAAAGTCTTTGTATTGAAAGGGAAAGAAAAATAACATATAAATATGAATGAATTTTTGGACAACTAAAAAATTAGATCACTTAGAAGCAAAGATTCTGAACACACAAACAACACACCTTAAACAAGATAAGTACCAAAGCCAGTGAAATAGTTCTATTTCCTTACTACAAAAGAAAACAACATATATCGAAAACATTCAGAGAATAATCCTAAAATATTTATGACAT
Source organism: Pinus albicaulis (assembly GCA_034641835.2). Lineage (NCBI taxonomy): Eukaryota > Viridiplantae > Streptophyta > Pinopsida > Pinales > Pinaceae > Pinus > Pinus albicaulis. The sequence continues at coordinate 1,142,986,948 of CM076583.1, read as the reverse complement.
ATGCATGAACATGCACTAGCTAAACAAGCTTCTTAATTAAGTAAATTTTACAAGATACATTGACACATTGAACACCACTATCTCCAATAATGGAGCGTTAGAGCAACCACTTGCTCCTAAAAAAAATAATATCCTCTCTAATGTCTGGTAGGAGGAGCTAAGGTGAAAATTCATTTGCATGAACAATGGGGTTGTATATATATGTAATAAATAGGCTGATCATTCATCTCCCTTGCGACTCTTAGACTACCCTCAAGACTATTTGACTCCTTTATGACCTTTCGACTCCCACATGACTTTCCAAATTACATGGATGACTCTTGGACTTCCACTTTAGATTACATTTTTCAAATATCAAATTTACATAATCCACAAATGATGTGGCACATGATGACTCATGACATGACACTAGTGACATGGACTACATGGTGACATGGAAATGTAAAGACACTCTTCTCTATGTCTTTCATTGTTCCATACCCCATATGGCCTTCTTCTCCATCCCCCATATGGCTTGAGTGTAAGGATTCATCAATATGATATTTGATGTTCTATTTTTGTTGTAATATGATGTCCTCTTTGTCTCTCTTCATCGTTCAAATTTTTTTGCATCTTCAAAGGTGTCTTCTAGTAGTGTCTCCTTCTCCATCTCCATCATCATCATCATCTCATAACATGATAGCCTACCTGCAAATAAAATCCACTCATGAGAAGAAGACATCATTCCAATAAACCCCTAGTCTTACATGCTTTATGATAATAATTGAATGAGATGGAGTTGCATGACAGATTTGGAAAATGAATCATGGATTTCATAGTTTCTCAACTTAGGAGGACAAGTGTAATATCCCAAAAGGGAGAATGTAGTAATACTGAAAAAAAATATAAGAAATACAACAAAGTAAACAATAAATCTAAATACACATCAGAATACATAGAAATAACTGAGCCATTTTATTATATAGGAGGTGAAAAATAAAGTACAACAATGCTCAAAATATGAGACACTCAAGCCAAAGGGATGGATTGGAATGACCCTGAAATGATCCCACAAGAGGGACTTTGTAATTGCTGAACTTCTAGAAGCTAAATTGCATTGTCTCTACTGCAACTATTGGGCTACAACTTCTTGAAAGATAGAAATTCAGATCTAGGCAGAATGGGAGCTCCGATGACACTGAAATTGCAGATCAAGGCTCAATGATAGATTCCCAAAATAACCTAGAAAGGGTTTCTCATATCTGTCAATCTAAGAAAACTACCCTCTTAGCGCTTCACATATATGCTGCTTGGAATGCAGATCTAAAGATAGACCTGATGATATGATGGCTGCAATGATGCACAATCATATCTATGCAAGAAGGGTTGGTCCCTTCACTAGATCCTTAGGCTAAAAGCTCAAGATCTAGCTCCTCCAATCTCCTCCACTGAAAATAGTGGATGGATGAATAAAAACTTCAGAAAACTGCGCTATCAGAGAGGAAGGCTCAATACCCTACTACTAGATATGTCAAATCAGCAACTGAGTTATGGAAACAATAGATCCAATGTGAGGAGATGATCGGTCATAGGATTTCCAGCTGAAATACTAGAAACCTCCTTCCTCCAATAGATCTGTAGGACTAGATTGTACAATCCTTGAAGGGACTATTGTTGCATGGAGGTAGAACCCAATGGCCTGAATTTCGAATGTAGATTTTTTGCTCCTGGAATACTTAATGTGAAGAAAAATGTGGTAGGATGAATCCTCCACCGGTTTCCTAGTTGAATGCTAGAAACAACCTCCTAAAGATGGCATGAATGCTTGATAAGGAGTGAATTACAACCCTTTTCCAAGAGATCACTCAAGGAAAGAGGTGGGATTCCTACTGGGGAACACCCGGTGCTAAACAACACTGCAAAATATTCTAAATAGCCCAAGCCTGCATAGAAATATCCTAAGACAAATCTAGATCTAAATAGATCAAGAAATGAATAATCCAAACCCTCCTCTCCAATGTGCCTTCACCTTCATTATATAGATATGAGCCTTCCATATCCTAGGCCCACTCCAAAATTGTGTTGTACATGTGGACAAAGGTCTCCATGGTTGACTTCACTTTTGATCCATGTCCTCCATCATGTTCACATGGGGTGATTACCCTCTCCATCATGTGTGCATTAAATGCATCACTTCCTCCACTATCTTATCATAAGTGCTTTATGATCTTCTTTAAATGCACTATGATCTCAGTTGACCTTATCAAATATCCTCATGATTTTGCATTTAAGATCCATGATCTTATTTTACTGTTTCATCCTCCATAATCTATCTCATAAATTATACATGATCTCCATTAATGGAGCTTCTCCACTACTCCATGATTTTAGATCTAGATCTAGAATATCCACATAGACACATAAAAAGTGAATTTTATTCATCTTTGAGGACTATGGGTCCCTCCACCGTTTTATTTACTTAATTAATTAAGTTTATTAAGAACTCTAATATTCCAAATATCATGATAAAATTTGGGAATATTACAGTCCTCTCCAGAAAAATGTTGCTTGTACTCAAGCAACTTCAAAAGTAGATGCTAGAGAAATCTATTCCCCTCCAAATTCCATCCACACAAGGAAGGCCTCCCATTTGCTGCAATGTGTTATGTATGCCTAGCACCAAAGTTTCCCCTCTAGAATCTCTAGAGTGATCTCTAACTATGTAGCTAGATACCCCTCGTCCATCATGAAGCTCCAAGTGACAACCACAAGTTGTCCAACACCCTTCACAATACATGAGATACATAAATATAGATGTTTCCTTCCACAAGAGGAAAGCTCCAACTCAAAAAACATACCTCCATCCCATGCTACATGAAGTAAATAGAGGCTTTTCATGCCTCCATCCTTAGCCATGTTGGCCTTGTTCGATATAAGCATCATCCCAACATTGTACGAAAGAAGAGGTAGAGGTATATGGGTAGACAAAGATGTCAAACAATATTCTCCCAATAGTATCCAACGCAGCAATGCTCCCTGATGCCACACCACACCATCAAGATACCAAGTATGGTGTCCATACTCTCAAAGTAAGAGCCATCGAAGGAGTGCCTCTTGCTTCCATCATCCAACACTATCATGAAACGTAGGGGAGTACATAGGACCAAAGTCCCCCAATAAAAGCCCCCAAAACAATATCTCTTCTTGCCTCTTCACACCATCATGTGAATCATGGAGTAACAATAGCATACTGAAGGACATATGTAATGTCATATCAGCCCAATAGAAACAAACTCCATTATCACATATCATGAGATTATTATGCCATATTAAAAAAAATAAAAAACACATAAACATGGGAGATGTTATGTGATGGCCAAAATCTCTCAACCAAAAGAAACGTGCCTTCCTTTGCTTTATTCTATCATGGATACACAAGGCATGAGTTAAATAAATATGAGCTATTGGGTGGTAACCATACTCACCCAAGACCAGCCAACACAACCATGCCTCCTTATTCATTTCATGATTGTTTTTCAAGGAATGGATAAAATAAATAGGAGCCTTTGGTTAGTAATAAAACTCTCCCAAGAGAAAAAAACGTAACCAAGCTTGTTGGCCCATGTTTGCAAGTGGTCATGCAACCCCTTGCTTATCATTCTCACCCACTCATCCCAATGTGGATGATGAATAATATACTACATAAACATGGTATTCTCCCTTTGTAGAATACCATCCACCTTAAACTAACGAAGAACTTTGCACTTCATGAAATTTTGAAGTGCACCTCCAATGAGATCTCTTAATGAGATTCTCTTTTCACCAAAGGCCCTCCAAAACCAATGAATTTTTAGATCTGCTATAGGTAGAAGTTTCTCTTTGAGCTTTGAGATGCTTATTGAGAACGTGTCATCTAGAAAGGAGAAAATATTCATCATCTCAAGATTTCTACCATCTACCATCTTTACCTCCATTTCTTCATGAGTGAAGCTACCTCCATAATTCTCCAAGAATGATGGGGCCTCTTTATTATCACTGCTACTAAGTGACAACACTGTAGCTCTACATGGAAATACATGTGTTGTCTCAAAGCAAGGCACAATAGTGATCTGATAACCAGTAATTCTACATAGGATCATGCTAATACCTTTTTCTGGAAATCCACACTTCAACTAAAAGAGTTGAATGAAGTCCCTCAATGAAAAAATGGGATATATTTTCATCTCCTCCTTGATTAGATCAAGGGTCCTCTGCACTGTGATAGTTTTCTACTTCAAATCATCATTTTGTTCTAACCCTTGGTTATGCATTGGCCCTAATGGGATGTCCTCATAAGTTTCAATAAGATATACTGAAATGATATGTGATGAATGTTCATGCATACTTTGGATCAATTTATGTGTGGGAACCTCTTGCCAGAACATAAGAGTTCCTCACAATGGTCTCTCCAACTATTGGTAAGAAATATGGTTGCTCTTCTACCGATGTAGCAGAGCTGGAATATTCTTCCTCTCCCTCATGCATCTCATGAATAATGCATGGGACTCTATGTGCTAAGAGCTCAAGACTATCTTGCAAAGTTGCAAGTGTCTCTTCTCTAGACGCAAGTACTTTTGCAGCTGGTGGCGAATTTAGTGACTCCTTGTCTAGAGTGACAAGATTGACATCCTCCTTTGTTTCTTTAGGAAATTTATCTTTGTGACACATCTTTTGGTTTCTCACATCAAACTTCTTCCTCAAATTGTGAAAGAAATCTGAATATTTAGTCACCTTTTATTGCTCTATGTGACCAAACCACCAATCATTAGCTTCATCATAAAGATGAAGTGCTATAATCTAGAAAGCCTCTTTTTCAATCACAGGATGTAGCATGAAAAATGTATCTAACTTTTTCATCAAAGCCTTAACATTGATTGAGGAATATCCATCAAACGTAGGCAAATAAAATCTATTATGCCTCTTTCTTCTATTGTTGCTATAGGATCCTCTTTCATCTTTGATTTGGAATAATTCTTGGAGAGTTAGCCTCTCTTTGGATGCTCTAGACTGTTCTTTGTACTCTTCAATATATATACTGAGAGTCTCATGAGTCTTAGGTTCTCTTCTTCCTTTATTTCTACACCTTTCACCTTCTCCAAAGAAAGTGTGCATAGTGGATCTATGAGGAGATATATGATTATTTGGTTTCCTTTTCTATTGATAGGAAGTGCTTGGACCTTCCTCTTCAAATATTCTTCTTAGATCCTCCTCTTGCCTTTCCATCTTCATTTGATTAACCTCTTTGGAGAGATCTTGCATGGATCTAAATATAGGAGTGGCAAAATTATAATCATCCTTCATGATAGATCTCATCTATTTGCTTCTTCTTTTGATGCAAAATATGAAGTGTCCACAAGCTGAGCCACACATCATGCTCTGATACCACTGTAATATCCCGAAAGGGAGAATGAAGTAATAATAAAACATAATATAAGAACTACATAAAAGTAAACAATGAATATAAATACACATTTTAATGCACAAAAATAGCTGAGCCATTTTATTATATAGGAGGTTAAAAATCAAGTAAAATAGTGCTCAAAATATGAGACACTCAAGAAAAAGGGATGGCCTAGAATGACCCTGCAATGATCGCACAAGAGGGACTGTGTAACTACTGAAATGCTAGAAGGTAAACTGTGATGTCCTTGCTGCAACTATTGGGACTATAACTACCTCAAAGATAGAAAGTCAGATGTAGGTAGAATGCGAGCTCTGATGATGTTGAAATTGTAGATCAGGGCTCAATGATGGATTCCCAAGATAACCCAAAAAGGGTTTCTCAGATATGTCAATCTAAGAAAACCACCCTCTTAGGGCTTCACAGATATATTGTTGGGGATACAGATCTTAAGCTATATCTGATCATATGATGGTTGCAATGATGTAAAGTCAGACCTATGCAAGAAGGTTTGATCCCTTCACTAAATCCCTGGGCTAAAAGCTCAAGATCTAGCTCCTCCAATGTCCTCCACTAAAAATAGTTGTTGGATGAACAAGAAATTCAGAAAAATGCACTGTCAGAGAGGGAGGCTCAATAGCCTGCTTCTAGATATGTCAAATCAGCTCCTGAATGATGGAAACAATAGATCCAATGTGAGGAGATTATCCCGCATAGGATTTCCAGCTAAAATACTAAAAACTTCCTTCCTCCAATAGATCTATAGGACTGGACTATGCAATCCTTGAAGGGATTGTTGCTGCATGGAGGTAAAACCCAATGGCCTGAATACCAGATGTAGATCTGCTGCTCCTCGAATACTAAATGTGAAGAAAAAAATGGTAGGATGAATCCTCCATCGGTTTCCTAGCTAAATGCTAGAAACAACCTCCTAAAGATGGCACCAATTCCTGATAAGGTATGAAGTACAACCCTCTTCCAAGAGATCACTCAAGGAAAGAGGTGGGATTCCCATTGGGGAACACATTGTGCTAAACAACACTGCAAACTCTCCTAAATAGCCCAAGCCTACATAGAAATGTCCGAAGAAAAATCTAGATCTAAACAGATCAAGAAATGAATAATCCAAATCCTCCTCCCCAATGTGCCTTCACCTTCATTATATAGAAATTAGCTTTCCATAGCCTACGCCCACTACAAAACTGCATTGTACGTCTGGAAAAAAGTCTCCATGGTTGATTACATTGTTGATCCATGTCCTCCATCATGTTCACATGAGGTGATTACCCTCTCCATCATGTGTGCATTAAATGCATCACTTCCTCCACTATCTTATCAGAAGTGCCTTATGATCTTCTTTGAATGCACTATGATCTCATTTGACCTTAAAAAATATCCTCATGATTTTTCATTTAAGATCCATGACCTTATTTGACTGTTTCATCCTCCATAATCTATCTCATAAATGAGACATGATCTCCATTAATGGAGTTGCTCCACTACTCCATGATTTTAGATCTATATCTAGAATATCCACATACACACATAAAAAGTGGATTTAATTCATATTTGAAGATTATGGGTCCGTCCACCATTTTATTTACTTAATTAATTAAGTTTATTAACAACTCTAATATTACAAATATCATGAGAAAATTTGGCAATATTACAACATGGGCTATGACTGACCCTTGAGAATACGTAGTGAATAGTTCATGTTGGGCTAGGCTTTTTAACTGCAAAGTTGAGGGACTTAGTAAGTCAGGCTGGGGGCATTAATAATGAGGTTTCCCATTGTGTTGTTCTAGAGAGACTGACCTGAGTGGATTGCGTAGTTGCATAGTTCAAGAGCTCAAGGATGAGGTTTGATGCTTGAGACTGTGTTGTACACAAAGGAGCATGGTTGGAGGCAGGGATTGTTGGGTGTAGTATAGTGCATATTAATGGACCAACATTTAATTGTCAATTCGAGAATTAGTGAACTGCGATGCGCAGAAATAGAAATGCCAGAGAGAGCCCCAGGCAACCTGCAAATAAAATTCTAGTCTAACTTGCAAGTCAATCTCAAAAAATTAAATTGAATTGTGCACTTCAAAGGAAAGATGAGAAAGAATAAACACTAACCCTAACAATTGAAAACAAGATTTGATCAAACATTCGAAAAATGAAAGGAAAAAATTGAAATAATAGTGATTGTGAAAGGAAATCCTAAATATCGAGAAACAAACAATTCTTTGACTAGAAACTAGGTAATTCATGAACAATATCAAAAGGAATATTGTAAATGCTAAAATATCAATTCAAAATCATTCTTTGTGCAAAATGAAATTAAGAATGAGAGTTAACAATTCTGCACTAATTCTGCCTACTTCACCTCTGTGTAAAAAAACCCTTTATTAAATTAAAACACATTCACTGTGTGTGGATAAGGTCGAAACAAAAAAAACTCTTACTCTCAAATGCATTGCAAATAATATTGGGGAGAAAATATTCGTTTATGGGAATAAAAGAAGGCATTAAATGACTAATAGAACCATGATATTTCAGTCTAAAGTATGATATATTTTTCACCCATCAATAAATTCTCTCAACCATGATCATAAATTATCAAACAATAGAAATATGAGACATGTGTTACAAATGTACTAATGAGTATGAGTATGCGGTTTTATAGTTGTTTAGATTTCAATTTATTCATGCATCGATTCTCAATCCATATATGTTTACCTCATATCAAAATCATTATAATTGAAGTGAATTATAAAGAGAAAAGTAAGCATTGTATTTATGGAACATGACATCACAATTTCCCATCATTGCTTTACATAATCAAAACTTGTAGTGGAAAAATATACTAAAACAAAGAATTTGGAATATGAACAACTTGTTTCCCTTGTGCATCATGATGCAATTCAAAAATCGACAGATTGAAGGGTATTTAATAAAAAATTCATAACAAGAGGTTGTGAAATTAAAATCAAATAATAGAGAATTAACCACAATCGCTCTGTAAACCAGAATCCAAACTAATCCTGAAAAATTCAGAGTGGTTTTGAGCTAGTCTCATGGCCAACCCAGCCAGCTCACACCCTCTATCAATGATTTAGTTAACGCAGAGATGATAATCCTAAAACACATAAATTAACTAAACATATAATAGTTGCAAAAACTTTGATTAATATTTGAAATCTCTTTATTTACATGGTGTAGGAAAAGAGAGGATTCCAACAAATAGAGGGAGTGATCTGCAAGTTACTATGCATGATGCTACATTGGGACTATCTCCTTCCCTTCCTTCTCTATATGAAATCAATGTAATATTCCCAAATGGGGAAGCAACAATATATAAACACAATAATGGAAAGAACAGTGAATAAATCAACACACCATTATATGAGACAAATTTATAGCCATCTTATTAGACATATCAGCAAATAATAGGCACAAGATCTTGACGATCTAGTCACTCAAGCAATACAAAACAAGCCTCCTCTAAGAAAATATGTCAATACATGTCAAAAAAATACCATACAAGTGTCATGAGCCATGAAAACATATCTTTAGGGCTAGAAATATGAGCATTCCTCCATAACAACGTTGTTTGATTTGGTCAAAGTTGACATATTCAACATGCTCCAACCCCTTTCCATGCTTAAGGGTCTTCAATCCAAATTTTATATGACTTCCACTCACACTGGGAGTGTCTTCTATTCCTACTAAGGGGATATATGGGTATCCATAACCCCTTATTCTTCTATCTAAGGAAAAAATCAAAATTTAATATTCTAATTAGCTGTGTGCTAATTTAGGAATATTAAAATCCTCCCCTCCCAAATGTTGCTTGTCCTCAAGCAACCGCAAGGATAGAACTGAAGAGCCTCTCATATTTCTTCTATAGCATCCTCATATGATAAGTTCCCCGAAAGAACAAGATGCCCTCTCATCAAAATGTCCTCAAGTTGCTCCTCCCAAGTGTATAAGTATGCCTTTGGTGAAAATCCCAAATGGTTCTCATCATGAAAAAGTGGGACATCCAGGGAAGAAACTATATGTGGTCTAGAGGCCTTCTTGAGGCATGGAGTCTGAAATATATTGGGAACCATCATTCCCATGTGAAGCTTCCATCCCCAAGCTATCATCCACACAAATTGAGTCACCCTCCAACATGGCAACTCATGAAATATCTCCTCCACCTTAGGCTCCTGAAAATAAGGTGGGATGCATAGCTGAACATGATGGATCCAATTTTCCATCCCATTATGTCTCTCTCTCTTCTCATGATACGTGTAGAGCTGCTGCTAAATATGGGCTGAAATAATGTTTCCTTCAAGAAGAAAAACAGCAATAGGATCCTCAAAGTACCACTCTTTGGTTCTTTCTCAGATCATCCCATACAAAATGAAAATGACATTATCATCATATGGAATCCAAATGAGAGATGTACTAAAGGTTTTACATAGTGGTGGAAGGTACCAATAGTCTCCCAAGTAGTCACAACGTAGCTTTACCAACTGCAGTTTCAAAACATGATGTGGCAAGTTGTCTTCAAATAATTTGCTAGTTGTGCATGTCATCTCATCTACTAATAAATAGTAAATGGCATTGTATATCAACTTATCATACATGAAATAGTACAACACTTTCCCAAAACCATATAAGCAATGGCTATCTCCATCATATATGTTGGTCCAAAAATGACCATGAAGCCCAAATAGGGGCTTGCCCTCTTGTGGAGAAATGCATTGTATAGTGATGGTAAGAAAATGAAAATACTGTGTTAGATAATCAATAAGTGAAAAAACATAATTCTTACCATGTACTGAGAGTAAGCTGATAATAAGATCCATGAATGAGCCCTCCATAGTGGTATTACATACTCCCATGAAGAGGAATGAACTATGTGTTGCATGAAGGTCTTTCTTCTTATACTTGGAAATCCAAGTCAAGAAGATCATATCATGGTAATATATGTCTCCACCCACTACTCTATCACACTAACCTCCTACTTTTCCATTAAGTGCATCATATGTGAAGTGATCCTGGGAACACTCCATCAACAAACTCAAGCTCCCAAGTGACAGCGTTGTTGGCCTTTGTGACAAGGCTCTTGTCATCTCATAGCTCCATCCTTTGACATACCACATGTCAAAGTCATCAATAACAATGCTGCTATATATGGGACATTCCTTCCAAAGTGGAAGCACCTCCTGATCCTCTAAGGCTAAGGAGTATCCCCTTTGCACCATGATACTGCCATCACCTACTCTTGCAACATTATGCAAAGTATGGAAGAAAATCAGTCCATACTCTCCCAAGAACGACCAAAGAAACAACAACTCTTGTTGCCTCCCCACACCATCACCATATAAAATATGGAGCAACAACATGATGGCTGACATGAAAGATATCACATCACCCCAATACACCCAAACTCCTTGCTGCCATATGATGTATGTGCTATGCCAAGTTCCATCCACCAACCTACTCTTTGAAACGGAATGTGTCATATGATGACGAAACTCTTTCAACAGTAACCAATGTAGCCTTTCCTCTTGCTGCCCCGTGTCATAGATCTGATAGTGGCTTTCTAGCCTCTTTCTCATCAACATCACCCATCCAACCAGTGGTGAGTGTCTATGATCATGCTCAAAATTTGTATTTCTCCAATGGATAATACCATCCTCCCAAATCAGATTTATATCTTTGCATTTCATGGGATTTTGAAATGCAATGTCCAGAAGATCTTCAAATCAAGACCACTCATCAATGACCAAGTTGACCCCATAAGGATCCAAATAAGTGGTAGGAAAAAACTTCTCATAAAAATGTGAAGTGCTCCTCAAGAAGTACCCATCATAATAATGGAATATGTCATCCCTCATAAGATGCCCTCCATCAATCATCTGCCTATTTTCTACTATGCATGTAGGAAGGTCATTGGAATGCTCCAGCAAGGGTTGGGCCCCCAACTCATAATTGCTGCTCAATGACAACACTTTTGATCTCCATGATGGTACATATGTTGTCTCAAGATTATGCTCAATGTTGAACACATAGTTTTGCATTTCTCTACTCAAGACAATGTTCATCCCATCCTCCAAAACTCTACACTCCAACCCCAAGAGTTGTGTGCAACTCAACAATGATATACAAGGATGACTGTATATCTCCTCCTTGAAAAAATAAAGGGTCCTCAACACAGTGATAGTCTGCTGCTCCAAACTAGCAAGATAATTTGACCAGGTCATGCAATGGTATATTCCCACAATCGTCCATATGATGTGTTGAAGTAACATAAAATGGAAACATGTGCATACCTTGGTAAAGCTTGACAACATCTTGTACTACTACAAGGGTTCCTCCTTCCGGTGTGATGGCTTCCCCAACTACTGATGATGATGGTTACTCTTCTATGGCTGCATCAGTGCTCGCACAAGTCTGCAACTCCTCATGCATCTCCAGAATAGTGCATGGGACTCTAAATGTCAAGATATCAAGATCAGTTTGCAAAGGTGCAAGTGTTCTTTCTCTTGATGCAAGTGCTCCTGCAACAAGTGGTGGTGAAGGCTTCTTTTCCTCTGGTTTCTTCTTGTCAAAATTAATAATCAACCTTTGAGTGAAATCTGCATATGCGGTCACTTTTGCATGACTCAAATGGCTGAACCACCAAATGTTTTCTTCACCCTCAAGGTGTAGCCTACAATCTCAAAAAAATATTTCTATACTACTGGATGTAGCAGGAAAAATGCATCCAAATTCATTCCCCAAGCTCTCGTTGTGCATGAGGATGACCCATCAAAGGTAGACAATAGAAATATATTGCCCTCTATTCTTCTATTGCTGCAAGGTCTCATTTCTTCTTTGAGCCGAATGAACTGTGGGAGAGTGAGATTCTCCTTGAAAGCTCTATGTTGAGATTTATATTCTACAAGATACTCACTTAGAATCTCATAATATAAGTTTCCTCCATCTCCATGCCTCTTTTCTTCCAAAGAAAAGGGCATATAATGTTTCTTTGAAGCTCTATGGAATATCAGATATTCTTTTTGCTGATAGGAAGTACATGGACCTTCCTCATATTGAAACCCTAATGTGGTTTCACTTATTTTCTCTATTTTTCCTTTCTTGAACTCCTTGGTGAGGTCCTTCTTAGATCTAAAAAGGGATGATATTAAACTCATTTTTTCCATCATCCTTCTTAATCTTCCAATATCATAATGGTTGAGATCCACAGGTTGAGCCGAGATTATGCTCGGGTTCCACTGTAATATTTCCAAATGGGAAAGCAACAATATATGAACACAATAATGTAAAGAATAGAGAAAAAATAAACACACCATGATATGAGACAAATTTACAACCATCTTATTAAACATATCAGTAAATAATAGGCACAAGATATTGAGGATCTAGTCACTCAAGCAATACAAAACAAGCCTCCTTTAAGCAAATATGTCAATACATGTCAAAACACTGCCATAGAAGTGTCATGAGCCATGACAACACATTTTTAGGGCATAAAATAATGCATAAGGATAGATCTATGTAGATCTATTGTTATATAGCTCAAATAATGCTAAGAGTGAAGATCTAGCCTCCTAGACCCCTTTCCAAGGTAACCCGGGAAGGGTTTTCGGAAATACACCCAGATACAAATGGTGATCTACAACCCTAGGGCTGAAGCATCAACACAACTGAAGCCCTAAAAATAGAAGGCTGAAATAATAGGGATTTGATGTATATCTCCTCCAAATATATCCTCCAATGAAAGGATGAACCCTTTCACCTAACAGAAACACTCTAAAAGAGGCAATAGACCCTGCTCTAAAACTGCCCTCCAGAATAACGCAATTCCCAGCTGAAACTGTGTTGTAAATGATGGAAATAGGTTGGCCCAGTGCCAAAGTTTTGAAATATGCTCAATAACCCTAGTTTATAATCTCCCAAGAGAATGAATCCTTCCTCCTATGAAAAACTAGCCCATAAAGTGGGTTTCTCAACCCTCCACTGCAACACCCTGCAACATAACACAAATCTGAACAGAAACTACACTGTAGCTGAAGACTAAAGATGGGAAAAAATTCCTGAAGGTGGAAATGATAGTGCAAGAATCTCCCAAGAGACCTCTTAAAGAAAGTGGTGGGATTCCTGCTCGAAAACAACTGATGCTAAACATCACATCAATCTCAACCAAACAACTGAAGAATGCAAATAGTCATGAAAACCATAAAATCAATAATCAATAACATAACCTCCTATGACTTCCATCCTCTTCCTTTAAAACAATTTGAGCCTTCTCACCTTGGGTCCCACTGATTAGGGTTTCCATCATCATCTAATCAATCTCCCTCCAAAACTTTGTTGTCCCATCATTAATGCCATTCCTCCATAACAATGTTGTTTGATTTGGTCAAATTTTACCTATTCGACATGCTCCAACCCCTTTTCATACCTAAGGGTCTTCAATTCAGCTTTTAGATGACCTCCATTCACACTAGGAGTGTCTTTTATTCCTACTAAGGAGATTTATGGGTCTCCATAACCTCTTATTCTTCTATCTAAGAAAAAAATAAAAATTTAATATTCTAATTAGCAGTTTGCTAATTTAGGAATATTACAATCAATCTCCGTCTATCAAACGAAAGTCCTATAATCTAATCTTCTATATTTATCTCCCCTTCTGAAATACAATATCTTCATATTTATAACAACAACGTTTCTTGTTTCTGGATAGAAGTCTAAACAACGCATATAATTTAGAATTGTAAACCAATTTCTGGACAAAATAGGGAGTCTACGTATTTAACTGGATTCCATCAATATGAAGTTATAAATAAACATAAAAACCAATATTGAATCATTGAATCCTCACCATCATGTACATGTGAATATCATGTTGTTATTCATGGCTTCTATAAATAGTTTGAATGAATGCTTTAAAGGTTGTTTTATGCACTATCTAGAAGACCTTGGTGCGATCAAGGGAATACACCACCATATTGAACCTTTTCTCTTAAAAACCCACATGCTCGTTTTCTATCATGACAACTGGATGTATGATAATCCTTGAAGTGAGAATAAGATCTTCACTGTTGGAACAAGAACTGTGTTACTGGAATAAGAATTGTACTTTTGCAACAGGAATTTTATTTGTGGTGAAGGAACCCTTCAATAGTGCGGGAATCCCATAGTAAATTCATGAACGAATCCCAATTGGTATAGGAACTCACCGCATAGTATAGAAAGGTGAATGTAGGATCAAGGCCTATTGGGATATACATATAATCTACTCAATATAAACCTACAAACACATAAACTATTATTAATGATAGTTTTAATGTTTTAAATCTCGTTAAAACAAGGTAATATAAAATACTTACTCTATTATCTATGGTAATGCACAAAAACATGAAAATAACCATTCCAAATGAACAAAATCATGAGGTATTTCAAGTAAAAGGTGATATAAAGCAAGGAAAAACATAGGCATAGCAGGGATTGTGCAGTTCTCGAGCTCGAGGGTTAAGATTGAGCACTATGACTGCATAGTGAAAAGTTATGGGAGGAAGGGACCACGCATTGCATAATTCCAAGAGGCAAGGCTAGGCTTGAGGAATGATACAACAAAATAATTTTTTTATGAGGGATAAGTGATGCTAAGTTGCTTGGTCAGGCAATTTTCAATATTTGGCTAATTTTGGGATCAATGACATCAAAGTGAATAGTGATAAGATTTTCATATGATGACACACTTAGAATACTTGACAACACAACATAGATCACTAAATGTCAAGGCTCTGAGTTGAAACTAATACCAAACGGAAACCCATGATGAGCCATGTACACATGGTCACGAAAAACCAACTTGGTGACAAAACGAGCGCACTAATGCGACGAGTCCGCCCACATGTGGGAGGTGTGCCTAGGCCCACATGGGGGGATCTTGCACTAGTTGGAGAGTAACACACACTAGGGTTTCCTACATGAAGGAGTGTTTCCAAGAACTAGTTGGGTGAGGAGTAGTGAGAAAAACACGAGGAAAATATTTCCCAATGATATAACATAGCAGAGTGAAAGGAGGGACAATGCTCACCCATAGTAAAGAAGATGGAAGGGATACTACACAAATCACAAGGTATAGCTCCAACCTAACTCGGTGGAACTATTCCCATGGGCCCATCCACAACAAGGAGAGGCATCCATTTCTTGAGACGCAATGGGAAAGGAAAGCAAGTCACAGTGACAACTAAGGCAAGCAAGTGACAACGATGGGTTAGGCGAACAAGGGGTGTAATGAGTGAATGAGGGGGTAGTGTGTGACATGACATAACAGAAAAGGAAAGTAATAATGAGGCATAACATGGGTAGCACGGTAAGCAAAGGACCTAGGAAGGGGTGCGACCACCCAGCTGAGGGGTGTCTGCATGCCCACAGGCAGGTTGTCCCAGGGGCGCACTTTCCCATGAATGTGGTGACCAAAAAAGTTGAAGCGTCAACTAAAGCCAATAAAGGGGCATCGACCACATAATTGCACAAGGAAAGGAAGCATATATATTAGAAAAAATGAGTTCGACCAAGGTCATATCCAATCCAACACATTCATAGAAGACAAGTATATTACAGAAGCACGTTGTAGAAAGGGCGAAGTCTATGATATCATAGAAATGTTAGGGGTGTGATATTGTATACCAGTAAGGTTCACATCATATAGTTGAAAATGCAATGAAGGCATGTTATAAGTAGGCTTGAGGGTTGGTTTTTTGAAGTGATTGGGGGATATATTCTAGGTTTTCTGCTGGTCAAGGTGATAACCTTAGGTTGGGTAGGCCTTACTTATGAACTCGGTATTTCTGGGTGATCAGGAGATCAAGTCTCTTGAAGAAAAATGCTCAAAAATGAAGTTGCTCAGAATTGCTCTGGAATAGATCGAATGGAAAGAGCTCGGCGATACGATCCCAACGCCGTCAACGGCACTAAAATCCCTTACCGTATGGAGGAGATATTGCATTTTGAAAACGCCCAATGACTTTCAATTTTGAAAGAAAAGTTTTTTAATTTTATGTGTTGGGAAAATATTTAATTTTTATTAAGGTTTAATTGATAAATTAAAATTATATATTTATTAATATTTTATATGATTTTAATTAATCATATATTATATTATTTTATATATGTTTTAATTAAATTTTAAAAACCTTATTAAAATTATATTATTAAACCCACACATATATATTAAATCCCTAAGGCAAATGTTTTAATGTCAAAGGATACGTTATGGTAATGGTTGATAAATCAAAGGGGCACGTGTTATGTTTGAAAACCCAAAAGTGATAACGTATAGTTGAAATGTTATACGTGGGTTTTAAAAGGTTCAACATGGATAACGTTTGGATGACGTGTTAAGGCACGTGGGCTATTCACAAAGTGTTGGAGCAGAGGTTTAAAACGTGATTCAAATGTGGTGGAGCGGAATCCGTTGGTGCAATAACTCAACGTTTATTAAAACCATTTGCCATGTGAACCGTTTGACTTAACGTAGCGGGTTGGCATGTGAACGCGGGGTTTATTAAAATAGTCACATTTAATGTTGCCACCGAATTTGGAGCATGCCTGACAGATTTGGGGGAAGTTGCTATTTTAACTGGAGTTAACTCCAGTTCTCCACAGTTAGCGGAGCTTTTGAAGGGCAAACTTCAGTTAGCCATAACTTTGGCTAGGAAAGTCCTTTTTGGACAAATTTTTTTTTGATTTTGGGTCTCTTAGACATTCTGGAGCTTTTGGAAGTGTTTTTAGAGCCATCAGGGTGCTATAATAGAGAATTTACCAGCGTTTTTGGTCGTGGAGCCACTAGGGCCTAAGGGAAAAAGAGCTGTTTTGGACTACCTTCATCCAATGGAGATGAATGTTTCGTCATTTTAGACTAATTTGAGCCTTCTGAATCTATTTTTGCAATGTATTTTTCCATTTGAGGCTTTTACACAGTTGTATTCACATTTTGAGCATTTAATCAAAGAGGAAAAAGCCTAATTAGAGGCTTTTGGACCTAGCGGAGGTAGCGCAAGAGAGGGGTGAACCGCTTAAAAAATTATTTGCTGTCATGATGTATAATTTTGCTGCATATTTTCAGATATTGATCCTTTAAATAGTAAATTTTTATAAGCTATATTTTCCCAAACAGGTTTAAACAGTGAACAAAACTTATTAGTTCATCTTCAAAACACTACACTTCATTTGCAGAATATGTATACTTGCCTATTCACACATTAAAGTTGGATCAATGAATACTTTGCAGTTAAAACAAATACTTTCATTGATTGCATCTTTGTGATTACTTTTTATTTCTTTAGGCAGAGTCTGTAGAAGGGCCAGGTAGCCTCCGGATTCATCCTTTCTAGTAAAGGTGAAATATCTGGTGAATGCCCCTACAGTCAATATCTGTATGAGAAATACTTTGTTATCACAATTTCAGTTCAGGTTGGTATCAGAGCACAAGGTTTTTCTTAAGATTTTGTGAAATTTGTGCAAGTAAATTGTGTTGTTCTGCAAAATTTGATGCTTACTAGGCTGAAATTGAAAAGAGGGGAAGGTCAATTGGTTAGAGAACAAGTTAATCCTCAACCAAGGAGGGCTAGAATTCCATTACATCCACCTTCCATTTTATCCTCATTAGCCTTAGAATCAGCCACAAACATGTCATCCAGAGAAGGAGAAGTACATGAGGAAATGGATCCCAGGGAAGAAGAAAGAGTCTTTAGAAAAGCTTTCTTGGACTTGACTGAGATGGTTAGGATCCTATACCAGGAGAGAAATGAAAGAATTGCTAGAGAAGGGTCTAGAAACCAAAGCGAAGAAGGATATTCTTCAGGAGGGAAGAAAGACAAAGATGAGTCTAAGAAAGGGAATGGAGGAAATGGTGATCCTTCATCTCCATCGTCATCCTCATCCTCCACATCATCCTCTTCTACTTCTGTTAATCAGTCACAAAAAACAAAAACATCTCTTAAAAATCCTTTGTTAAAGCTTGATGTGAAGTTTGAGTTGCCGATGTTTAATGGTGATGTGAATGCAGAAAAATTGGATAACTAGATTAGACAGTTGGAAGTCTATCTAAGGATTCAGAATTTGCATGATGATGACACAAAAATCCAATTAGCCTCTTTGAGAATGGATGGAGCAGCTTTGGTTTGGTGTGAAGCCAAGACCAAGAAGGAAATCAAAAAGCATGGTAAGATAACTCTAACTTGGAATGAGTTTATTACAGCTATTAAGAAACAGTTTTATCCTCTTGCTCATATTCAGAAAGCAATCATGAATTGGAAAAAGTTTAGGC
Source organism: Pinus albicaulis (assembly GCA_034641835.2). Classification (NCBI taxonomy): domain Eukaryota; kingdom Viridiplantae; phylum Streptophyta; class Pinopsida; order Pinales; family Pinaceae; genus Pinus; species Pinus albicaulis. Next base: position 1,142,968,199 of record CM076583.1, on the reverse strand, counting down.
AACTTAAAGGTCAAAATGTGCAAGATTATACCCAAGAGTTTAGAAGGAGAGCACTTCTACTTGGAGTAGACTTACAAAGTCAAGACACCTTGTTGAAATACATAGGAGGTTTGCACAATTATCTGCAACATACTATTCTATTGTTCAATCCTACTAGCTTAGACGAAGTCTGTGTCCAGGCTACACATTTAGAAGCTAGAGGAAAGAATGCTTTTGATGCTTTTGATGAGGATAGTAATTTCAAAAACAAAGGAAAGAAGAGAGTTGCAAATTCAAGAAAGGAAAAAGGAAAGTTCTTTTGCAAGAACTGTTCGAAGACAAGTCATGATGAAGATCATTGTTGGAAGCTTCATCCTGAACTGAAACTAGAAAAATATAATAACAAAAACAAGACCAAAGAAAAGGAGAAAAGTGTAGCAACAGTTGAGCAAGACTTAGGGTCAGACTCAGGAGATGAGACAAAAAGCATAGGCATGGTTTTAAAGAACATTAAGGGGAAAGAAGTGGTGCAAGACAAAATTCCTAGTTCTAGCTCTTTGAATTGTCACAAAGATACTCATGATGAAAAGAGGAGGATAGAGCTTTTCCATGTGAGGGTAATTTCAAAACATACCAAAATTGACACACTATTTGACAGTGGGTCACAAGCTAATCTTATATCTGAAGACTTGGTCAAGCAGCTTAAACTTGAGACCATTCCACATCCAAAGCCTTATCCACTTGGATGGATATGCAAGGATGCTAATTTGCAAGCCTCAAGAAGTGCATATTGCACTTTGCAATAACTGCACACTTTATTGACACAATGGAACTTGATGTGGTGCCGCTTGATATCTCAGGTATTGTTTTGGGAAGTCCTTATTTATTTGACAGGAGGGCCATCTTTCATCGCCATGAAAACAAGTATCACTTGTTCAAATATGGTAAAGAGTACATTGTGAGAGCTCACAAGAAGAAGCTGGAATCTTCATTACTCCATGCAATTCAATTGAAAAGACTGGTTAATGCAAGTCAAAGTCTAACTTTGTTAATGTTGAAACGACCAGATTTTGAGCATTCGTCTTTTTATGATGTTGCTAATGATATGTCTCAGTTTGATAACAGTTTCTCTTTGAAAAAAGATGATGTTGTGTTGCACGAATTACCTTTTGGGTTAGCCAATGCAGAGAATGAAGTGTCAAAGCTAAGTAGTGCAAGCAAGAATGACACACAATTCAACATGGGACAAAGATGGTTTCAGAATGGTAGAATTTGCCATGGGAACAGTTTGCAAGGTGAAAGTCATTTAAAGTCTTTCTGGAAGTTTGATCAGTGTAGAAAAAGTTTGTTTTCTGCAGATTACAATTGTTGTTCTGCAAATTTTAATCATTTGCATCATGACTCCGTCAATCTTAGCAATGGTAGATCAGTTGATTCCAGAGACAGGTTATCATTTTCTCAAAAGCTTCAATTGATGAAATTGGGTAGATTTCAGTTATTCAAGGGTGGAAGAGTGGAGAATCAGTCTCCACATCATTAGTTTCAATAACTAGAAAGCTTTTGAGGGTCCAAAAGCTTCCCATTTGGGAGGTGTGATCAGGAGATCAAGTCTCTTGAAGAAAAATGTTCAAAAATGAAGTTGCTCAGAATTGCTCCAGAATAGATTGAATAGAAAGAGCTCGATGATACGATCCCAATGCCGCGAATGGCACTGAAATCCGTTACCGTATGGAGGAGATATTGCATTTTGAAAATGCCCAATGACTTTCAATTTTGAAAGAAAAGTTATTTAATTTTATGTGTTGGGAAAATCTTTAATTTTTATTAAGGTTTAATTGATAAATTAAAATTATATATTTATTAATATTTTATATGATTTTAATTAATCATATATTATATTATTTTATATATGTTTTAATTAAATTTTAAAAACCTTATTAAAATTATATTATTAAACCCACACATATATATTAAATCCCTAAGGCAAATGTTTTAATGTCAAAGGATACGTTATGGTAATGGTTGATAAATCAAAGGGGCATGTGTTATGTTTGAAAACCCAAAAGTGATAACGTATAGTTGAAATGTTATACATGGGTTTTAAAAGGTTCAACATGGATAACGTTTGGATTATGTGTTAAAGCACGTGGGCTATTCACAAAGTGTTGGAACAGAGGTTTAAAACGTGATTCAAATGTGGTGGAGCAGAATCCGTTGGCGCAATAACTCAACGTTTATTAAAACCATTTGCCATGTGAACTGTTTGACTTAACGTGGCGGGTTGGCATGTGAACGCGGGGTTTATTAAAACAGTCACATTTAATGTTGCCGCCGAATTTGGAGCACGCCCGACAGATTTGGGGGAAGTTGCTATTTTAACTGGAGTTAACTCTAGTTCTCCACAGTTAGCGGAGCTTTTGAAGGGAAAACTTCAGTTAGCCATAACTTTGGCTAGGAAAGTCCTTTCTGGACGATTTATTTATTTATTTTGGGTATCTTCAACATTCTGGAGCTGTTGGAAGTGTTTTTAGAGCCATCAAGGTGCTTTAATAGAGAATTTACCAGCGTTTTTGGTCGTGGAGCCACCAGGGCCTAAGGGAAAAAGAGCTGTTTTGGACTACCTTCATCCAATGGAGTTGAATGTTTAGTCATTTTAGATTGATTTGGGCCTTCTGAATCTATTTTTGCAGTGTATTTTTCCATTTGAGGCTTCTATACAGTTGTATTCACATTTTGAGCATTTAATCAAAGAGGAAAAAGCCTAATTAGAGGCTTTTGGACCCAGTAGAGGTAGCCCAAGAGAGGGGTGAACCGCTTAAACAATTATTTGCTGTCATACTCTATAATTTTGCTGCATATTTTCAGATTCTACTCCTTTAAACAGTAAATTTTTATAAGCTATCTTTTCCCAAGTAGGTTTAAACAGTGAACAAAACTTATTAGTTCATCTTCAAAACACTACACTTCATTTGCAGAATATGTATACTTGCCTATTCACACATTAAAATTGGATCAATGAATACTTTGCAATTAAAACAAATACTTTCATTGATCGGATCTTTGTGATTACTTTTTATTTCTTTAGGCAGAGTCTGTAGAAGGGCCAGGTAGCCTCCGAATTCATCCTTTCTAGTAAAGGTAAAATATACGGTGAATGCCCCTACAGTCAATCTCTGTATGAGAAATACTTTGTTCTCACAATTTCAGATCACTAGGAAAGGTGATTGGTTTAGGCCAATGAATTCCAGTCTTTTTACAGGGGTAGTGCATGAGCTTGCACATGGCTAGACACTTTGTAAAAATTTTGTAAGTTGTATTTGAAGTTTAATAAAATTAGGGGAAAACTACTTCGGGGAATTTCCCTCTCGCATATATATTGTTGTTTACGAATACTATTTATGATATTGCTGAATTGAATTATTGTTCAATGTTAATGAAGTAAAGTGAATTAGTTGAAGTTTATTTCGACTGCATAATTGGATAATACAACACTTTAAGGAAAAATTAACTAAGTTTTTCCAGTTAGGTGTAGTTTGGTTTAAAAAAGTTGTAATTTTGACAAAATATCATCAACACCACATATCACCCACCATTATATTAAGACATAACATCGTGGGGTCATTATAGTTGGTATCAGAGCCCAGTTTGTGAAGGTGGGAACTTTATCAACTAACATGATTGAAGGTTGGATAAAGTATGATGGTGGGTTTAGTAGGGGAAGAGACAAACCAATGTCAAAGCCAAGTTTAACGAAAAATTTTGGAAGAAGAATTGCGATGAAGGTTGAGAAACATCATGGTAACTTGACAAGAGGGTCATGATAAACTTATGAATCTCATGGATAGGTTGGGCCACATGAACGAAGAAAGGCTACCATTGTGAGATGAAATTTATATTATAGAAAACAAATGTTATAAGGGAGCTTCTTCAACCTGGTTTGGTAGGTTGGCGTGTTGAAGTTGTTGATTACGACAAGGAAGAAGAAGCTAAAATATGTGAAGAAGAAAGTGTTTCATATATGTCGATGAAAGAGGAGGAACTTAGTGTGAAGGAGCTTGCCGAGGTTGAACCACATTCTTTCATGATGCATCCTTTGAATGAATGAGGCACTCACATGGGGGGACCACATGAAGATGTAAGTATTGCAGTAACTTATTTTTTATTGAAATATTTGCAAAATAAGTTATATGAAGAGGCAGAAAAAGGAGTCATGTGTTTTTCGATGACGTGGGAATACTTCCTTGGAAGGTACATATGAATCCTTGTGTATTTGGGAAATAAGGAACATTCTTTGTTGCAAGACTTGTTTATCTAGTATGTGACATTATAGAAGAAGGTGCAAATGCCTGGGGTAAAGGTTGAACATGATGAACTTATGCAATGGGTGAGTCATGCTTAGCCGAGTGGACTTTGGATAAATTACCGACATGACACATGGAAAGAAATATTGGATGGAACAACAAAGAACAAAGCTACATGATATGATTTGGGTGGAATTTATTATTGGAGCTTCATTTGGGCCAAGGAGTATTCTTGGGCACACCTTTAGTTTGGGAGCCAATGATGATGGAAGGCAGCTACGAAAACAATGAAGGTAGGGTGACCAAGGGAACTAACCTTACCAGTGAGAAGGATTTTATGGGTGAAGTGTGATGGTCCCACAAGTGGATGAGCTAGGTAGCTAAATTTATGTGCATCGACTTGAAGAAAGAAGGTCATGGACAAATTTTTGCAGGGGCATGAAATGAGAGTGACCACAAAGGATGTCACACATGGGAATCAAGAAAAAGTTTCATGTGAGGATGTTGTGTGAGATGAATATATTTTTATGGACTGATGAGGATGTTGAGCACATTTGAAAAATAATTCTATGGTTTTTTTTGGAGGAATTCATGGGAAACCTATGAGAACATTCATATGATGAAGAACACAGAGACAAATTTCATGCAACTTGTGACCAATACATGTATGCCTACATAAAGTCTTGGATGAGGATGGTTCAAAGGAGCCTACGAAATCTTTAATGAAGTTGTACTTTACGAAGAATTTGTATGATTCTGGTCATCGAGTATCTGGTTTGATGACAAGCTGAGGTTAGTGGTGGACTTGTCTTTTTTGCGGTATGAGATGCATACCTTGGGCACAATATGAAAGATGTTCATGGGGAGGGACTTGATGGATACGATAGAGGAGAGACACCTTGTATTTGGATGTTAGCTGTAGTGATGAGGGTGCCTTAGGAATGGGTTGGTTCTGATGAGACTTAATAATTTTGATGGGCATGGAGGTTGTTGGTTTATGACCATGGGCAACACATGGATGAGATGATGAGGCAAGTGAAGATTTATCCCTTTAACAACGTTGATAAGTAGCATATCATAAATGTGATGGAGATTTATTCATGGACCTGAATATGACATGATGAGATTTGGTTGAAGTAATAGTACATGATGATGGGAATAATTCTTTATCAAAGTTACATATGTGATTAAGTGTTGGAGAAACAACCGGTGAAGGTATCAGGAGGTGAATTCTAATGGTTTGAATGCAAGCTTGGAATAATCAAATAACTAGATTGATTCATCTGGCTTGAAAGTGCAATGAGAAATTTTGGAGTTGAGATATAGTATGGAAAAAACACTTCACATGATGAGATAAATGGTGGAATGGCACGGTATGAGTTGCATTGATGCATTGCAAATGATTTGGAGGAAGAAACGTTCAGTGAGTTGGTGTAGTGTGGAGGATTTTGATGAGTTTTGGCTAATGACTGCAAAATTGAGCATTCTTACCCACATGTATTTATGAGCCTTTATTAAGGCTTGTTTGAAGAAGGAAATGGGTTCATGGAGTAGGGGCGGTTAACGCCGGAGCTGGTGGAACTTTACGAAAGTCAGTCTTTGTGATAAATTTTTCTGTGATGGTGTTGTCGACAATGACAATGTTTTTGAAGTGGGGTAGGATGTCATGGCCCCAAGTTGGAAACAAGGACAATAGGCACCCATGATAGGCCATTCTCACTTGGTGCTGAAAAATAAACTTGGTCGCATGATGACCACACTCAATCAACGAGTGCACCCTCATGGAGGAGGATAACCCAGGCCCACATGGTGTTAATCTGCAAGAGTTGGAAAACCCACATGAAGTTGTGGCATTTTGTGTTGCATTATTTGAGTAGTAGCAGGTACGAGACAAGGATGTGCCTGCACAATGACATAACATAGCGGAGGGCCATAAGGAAGAGCACCCACTCATAGAAAATATTTTCAAGGGAGATAACACACATCACAAACTATAATGAAAACCTAACTCAGTGAAGCCATGTCCACAAGCATACCCATAGCAAGGAGGGGTGCTCAGGCGTCGACACGTAGTGGGAAAGGAAAAAGAGTGGTAATGATGAGGTAGGGAAGTGAGCAGCAACAATGAGTGAGGAAAGTGAGGGGCGTGACATGGGAGTGAGAAGGGAGTGTGTGACATCACATAATAGACAATACAATGAATTGAGGGGAATAGCATGGGTATCACGGCAAGTGGATCAAACAGGTAAGGGCATGCCCACCTAACTAAGGGGCAACTGGATGCCCAGAAGCAGGTCGACAGAGGGGCGTGTCCACCCATGAACAGGGTGCCCACAATAGTTGATGGGTTAGCTCAAACCAATGAAGGGGCATCGGCCATATAATTAGACAAGGGAAGGACATATATATATTGGAGAGAAGGAGTTTGACCAAAGGCATATCTAAGCAAGCAAGTTCGCAAAAGACAAGTATATCATAGAAGTATATTGTAGAAAGGGTGAAGTTTGTGATATCGCAAAAATGTAAGGGGTGCGATATCGTAGATCAGTGGGGCATAGATCGCAGAGTTGAAAACACAACTAAGGAACACCGTAGGGATGGCCGAGAGTTGGTTTTTTGAAGTGTCCGGGGCATCTATTCTAGAGTTGATGTTAGGAAATGTTTTAACCTTATTTTGGGCACATTGTAGCTATGAAATTAGTATTTCTAGGCAAGTGTATTGGGTTAGGAAAACTACTTCCACTCTTTAAACTTGTGCAATGCATGTGTTTAGGCATTGTTGGCCCTTATGTAAAACTATTGTAAATATTATTTGAAGTTTAATAAAATTATGGAAAAACTAATTTAGGGAGTTTGCCCATCCCATGTATATTGTTTTCTATGACTACTATTTACGATATCACATAAATTAATGATTTTTTAATGTTTATGAACTAAATTGAATGAATTTAAGTTTATTTCGATTGCATTATATACAATAATATAACATTTGAATGAAAATTTGATAAAGTGTTGGAAGTTAGGAATAGTCCAGGTTACAATAGCTGTAATTATAGCGAAATATAATTGATGTTTCAAATTACCCACGGTGATATTAAGGCATCATAGCACTAGGTCATGACACCCGTAGCCACATGAGAAACACACATTCCTCAATGCAACAACATTGTGTTGACTTACCTCAAGTGCAACACTAAAGATACACTTTGCAACAACAGTGATGACACGTTTGTGATAATGATTTCAACTTTGGAAATGAGTGTGATACATGTTTACATGGTAATAAGAACTCATTAACATAAATATAATCCCTTGAAACACTCCAAAACTACATTCATGTGATGTGGGACATTTTCCTGTGACAAAAGATGACACTTTGATTTTCTTTCAAACACGGAAAGAAAACTTTAAAAAAATAACATGTGATGACGTTGAATACTTGTGACAAAAGCATTAAAACTAAAATTAGGCTATGACATTTTGGTGTAGGAAAATATTTTGGAGGATGTTGTAGCAATGACAACTCTTAGAAACATACTAGTATAATTTCAGCTTCTCTGCCTTTGTTAAAAAAAAATGTGCACATTCTAGGTCTTCTTGGATTATTGATTCATAATTAAGATTACTTTGGTGTCCCCACTTACCCCTTGCATAAACATAGTGTCCTTTGTACTTCCTCGGTTGAACAAAATCATAAATCCGACCTTATCTCAATGTTTTCAATTAGGAGAAGGGTAATGTTGTTCGTCGGCTTAAAATTTTTAGCATATAGCTTTTCATCTCTGATGTTGCTCCACTACAATAAATTCTGGGTAGTACCCTGTTGGAGTCCCTTCAGAAAAACAAACATTTCTCCATTCCCAATGAACTTGGATAATACAGTGACGAAGTTTCTTACTTCGCCTCCTTGTGCAAGAAGGATTTATCTTCTTTTACCCCTTATTTATTTATAATATATAGGACTATACATCGACACTTATTCATTTCATGGGTAGAAGAGGAATCCTAACTTATTGAGAGAAGAGGAGTTTGTTCCTTCAGAGGAGAATACGTAAAACCTCTGATATTGGTTTTCTTGTTTAGATATTACCTTTATCCTTCTCTACATTATTGGATTAGAGTGGAAAACATTGAAATATAATGAATTGAGTGTAGGTGTAAGGTTTCTAGAGTAGACATCGATATCATGGCTCAACACAAATATATCCTTACACAAAAATCATATTTTCCATCATAAAATCATTAACCAAAAGGTGTAACCAATATGAAGAAGAAGGACTAAAGGTTAGCCAAATGTTGGAGGGTTAGAAGACTCTTTTAAATTCAATCACCTATAAAGGAGCCAAAAAAATACTCACAAACGAAGTTTATTCACATTAACAAAAAAAAAAAAAATACAAGAAAAGAGTCAACATGGAAAAAAACAAAAACAAAAAACTATGTACATAGGGTAGGGCACAACCATAAACTCTCATTGAAAATATTGTTTCAAATATGTGACATTAACAGGAAGAGAGTAAGTCTTCACATCTGAAAATTTGAGGAGATAAGTATGATGGCCAAGATTCTCATGCACAACATACGGTCTGATCCATATGGATTGGAACTTGATCTTCCCTTTTTCCTCATGTTATTTATCCCACTTTAAGTCTAGGAAATCCACATTGAATTCACTTTTCCCTGCAGACTTCTTATCAAACAATATCTTGATATGACACTAGTAAAGATAAAATTTATCCTTTTATTTATTTCTTTCTTCATATAGCTTGAGGAGGCTATCTATCCTACTCTGAAATAAGATGCAAGGGTTACCATAGGCTTCTTATGAAAACTGATGTGCATACAGGTATATGTTCATAGGTAGGATGACTTCTCTTTGGTACACCAAGAAGGAGAAGTATTCCGAAAAGGTTTACGCATGACACGATCAACCCATATGGAATTCATCAAAGCACACTGCAAGTTCCTCTATTCAGATAAGACAATATTTTTAATTATGTGAATAAGGTTCTTATTGGATGAATTAACAAGATCGTTTTCCTATCGGTAGTAATTGGCTTAATGTTTCTGTATGATACATTTTTACAATGGAAAATCATATATATTTAACGATGAGAAATATGTTTCATTGTAAAAAAATAAGTGAATCCATAATTCTGAATCTGTTAATGATATTCTATTTGAGAAAGTTGATGACTTCTTGATCATTCACCTAGTCGAGGGGAAACTCTTTTTTCCACCACATGAAAAAAATTGTAGCAGTAAGGATATAACGATGCTACATCGATGAGTGAAAAAAAATCTCACCAATAACATCTAAACGACATTGTTAAAATGATTACTCTACATTGATGGGTTATAATGGGGATGCTGAATTTTATTCTTAGCCGACACATTTCTGAAATACAAGACACTTTTGGACTTAAGCGTGAGAATATTTGAAAGGTGTGGCTCAATAGATCCTGACCCCAATAAATTTATGCACAACAGTGTCCCCCAAAAATTTTCCTTTGGTTCTTCTGTTAGTGTCAGTATTTGCATCATTCCACTAGTGATAAAATTAACTGTTTCATGTCATGTTAAGTGTCCCATTCTAAATTATTTTTCATTCCATTAGTTCATGCAAAAATTTTGTCACTTGGTGCAGATTTAGATCAAGTTTCACTCTTTTCAAAAAAATTCATTACCTACTGGCTCATTTCGTCACTATGTTGAGTGTCCATCATTCATGATTTTTTATCACCTTTTTATTCATTTCACCATGAAGTTCATTCAATCAGGGTTTCCATTAGGTCTTAGGGTTTTCAAGGTCCATTAAACTACTATCTACATAAATAATAGACCATCAAGTAAGAGAGTGACAATAAACACATTTTTATTTTGTAAAGCTTAATTTGTAAATTTTATTACAATTTTAATCTGTAATTTGATGTTTTCTATATGTAATAAGTACTCATGGTTCCAAGATAGCTACAAACTGAAGGTTCCAATTGCCAAGAAATTCAAATTTCCAAAAGTCTCAGTGTTCAAAAAATCCACCAAATGATCAAATTCAAAAGATCAAATGAAAGGTAAAAATTGCAATGTTTAAGTTGAGATATGAAAAAGGAAAGTGGGTGCCAAGACCAAATTTGAAAATTTCATCAAGGTATAAGGGCCATAAAATACTGGGGAGAGGCTCATTTTCACTCTCATCCATAGAGCTCTCACTTCCCCCAGCCAAAAAATCAAATTTTCAGCGAAGAAGGCTAATTTGTTTTGGAGGCGCTGCACTCCTGGGCTTGGCACTGTGCTTCTGCCATTTTGGAGCTACGCTCCTGTGTTTAATGCCATGCTCCTGTGTAGAGCACTGCACTACTATCAACTATCTCCTATGAGCTCCTACAACCTATCAAGCCTTCTTCCAAGTAGTCAAATCATCAATTGAGGTTATTTACAGCTCCTAGAAAGTAAGTTACATCATTTTATACCCTCCTATCATTGAATTATAATCAATTTTTGATGATGACCCTCCTCATGCATAATTTTTGTTGAGATTGAACAAGATGATGAAGCTTACTAAAAATCAGTCACCTTTACTAAGTGGGCCCGCAGGTTATTTTTAGGTGCAAGTCTATTTTTGGAATATGTCTATTTTTAGACATGATGATCATATTTCAGAAGTTGCAGGATGCTATTTTTGGATGGTTGGTCAAGTGGAAAATAATATGAAATTCTATTTTTAGAAAATTGGGCAAAGTCTATTTATAGATTGTCGATCTAAAAATAGATGTGTCGATTATTATCAGCCCTTAATAATAATCAAACTCTAAATATCAACTTATTCTCTTGGAGCACTTTATTTTAGTATACATATTTGGAAAATCAATGAGCTAAAGGAATTATGCAATTCCTAGGGTTTACTAGTGGTTCATGCATGGAGGACTCGGTTAGAACTGAAGTGGAAAAGTTATGACAGAGTTGGAAGAGTAATTCATGGAGTTGTAATTCAATTTAACTCAGTTATTGGAGTTAAAATTAGTTGAGCTAGTTGTATCCAGTCTAAATAAATGATACACTAGTCTATGGAAAATTTTAGGGGCTAATATTCGCAGGTGGGCTAATTTTCCATGGTTTTTCCAAAAAAAAGATTTTCTAGTTTCCATTTTTTATAAAAGTGATTAACCAAAATTTTAAAATATAATATTATTTTACCTTGAAAATTGTGAATATTATATAGATAATATATATAATATAATTATAAACTTCAATAATTTTACAAATACATCAATAAACATTTTATAGTTTTCATATTTGGGACTAGTGAGATTCGCCAATTTTTTAAACTTCAAAATAATTTTCCATCCTTAAAATTTTCCTTGCACTAGTGAGAGTGGAGTGCATTAATTAGTTAATTCATTCAAAAATAATAACTCACTAATCAACTAAACAAACACAAGAGTTAAGTACAGTGCATGTCAGTTCCAGTGGAGACCTAGTGGAGAGGTAGGTGAAAGGGTGAGATGGACTATCTGTTGTGACTATAGTAATGCATTGATTGCATCACACACACATTGGAGTTTCCAATGAGGATTGTGCAGTCAAGGCAAGGAAAATTCAAATTGAATCAGGGGTCTTCTTCAGTAGGTATTGCGTAGTGGAGGCAGGTTATTAGAAGGCAAGAAATCAGTGCATGGATTTGCAGATTTCTTCATGATAGTGCGTAACGATTGTATTGTACTAAGAGGTTGATGTACTAAGCTTTGTATGAGATTGTTACATGATATCCACGATACATAATATATGATAGTTGGGGTTTTTAGCTTCAAGATTTCCCATTAATTAACTGTGTTATGTGCGATTTTTTTATTGCTTAATGTGTTTGCAATTGAGTTTTAAATTTCCGCAAGATATTAACAGTGGAAGGATTCTATATTTAGCAAGAAGATAAATATTTTTAGATCAGGAGAATATGAATATATACATGCATATGTTATATAATTTCTACATGGTATCGGAGCAGTGTTAATTCTTGAAGATTCCAATTATGAAGAATTGTTGAGTTTGTGCTGGTGGACATTTTGAATTTGCGGCAAAAATTTCTTGGTGCGATAGTTGAGTATACATTGAAATGTATTTCAATGGGTTTTGATTGGAGTATTCCCTTGAGGGAAGCTCAAATTACATAGTCTGAAAGGATAGGATGGAGGTGATTTTGGAAGATAATGGACTGAAGGAGCTCATCGATAGCTATCTTCCTAAGCCTGGTTCTAGCAATGCTGCATTACTTGACGCATGGCAAAAGAAGGTAACAAAGACAAGAAGGATTCAGATGGAAGGTGTGAAATACCATATTTTTTCAAGCCTTCATGGGAAAGCCACTCCATTCGCAATGTGGAAGGCTTTGAAAGATCTTTTCCAAAGTAGCAGTGACCAGAGGAAGTTGGCGCTGAAAGATGAGCTCAGAAAAATAAAAATGGAGAAGGGAAATAGTATTCCAAAATATCTCACACATTTTTTCCACTGTACAGATGAATTGGGAAGTGTGGGGATTACTATTTATGATGATGACTTGGTGAGTGTTAGCCAGCTATAAAGTTTGTTATATCAAATGCTAGCTAAAACATTTTTGGAGTCTTCAAGAAACAAGTTTTATTGATAAAAGATGTTATCTCTTGAAGAATCTTGAAGGCCTCATGCCACTGTCAAAATCTTCACTGTTGTTTCCATTTCACACTCTAAAAATTTTCTGATTTCATGAGAAAAGACTACTGCAAAAAAACCCCCTTTTCCCCATCCTCCAGTAAAAAACTAACCTTCATTTTTCTCCCCTTTTTCTCCATAAAACTCCTCTATTTTTATAATTCCCCTTCTTCCATTCATGAAAATCATTTTCACATAGTTTAAAACTCATTTTTAAAACTGTACCGAAACCCCCCAATCCATTGAAAAGCATTGAAAAAAATCATAAAAAATACATATTTTTGTATTAAGACTTAAGCCCCCTTGGGCTAAGTCCTAAACCACTTCCCCATTATATGCCCTGGTGCTGGAACCAGGCACTAGACCCGTTGAACGCTTATCGCATCAGAGCAAATCACAAAGTATTGTTATTTGCATTAAACAAAAAACTCTGAATGTGATGGCCCGACTGCGCGATCGCATCACCCCACCTCCGATTGTGAGGGCCCGATCGCATAAATTTTTTGTGTAACCAGCTCCAAAAATAGTATAAGAGAGATATCAACGCCTTAGATATAAGCCACTTCGAGGGGGCAACCTCCAATACATTACATAAATGAACAATTCTTGGATGATATCATTTACAAAACCTCCTTTCTATATATCGGAGTCCATGTGGTCATAATGTAATCCTAGTGGGCCACAATGTAATCCTAGCCGACCTAAAAATAATAATTTAAGGGCACAATAATAACAAAATTGGGGTTACAGGGGTACAATAATAACAATAAGGGGGTTACAGTAATAACAATAAGGGACTATACTAGTAATATAGGGACCTAACATGCCCCACTCCTCCAAAAAAGTATTGTCCTCAACGCTTGAGCATCTCTGGGTGCTTCTGTATAAACTTCTCATCCTCCCATGTAGAATCTTTAGTGGGTAAGTTCTTCCACTTGATGAGATACTCTGAAATTGATCGATTCTGTAGCTGTCGAGTTCTTGTTTCGGTGACTGCTTCAGGTTCCAATATGATTTTTCCTTCCTCATCAAGTTCTGGCAATATTGTTTGAACTGGAAGATTTTCACCTATAACCTTATTTAAGCATGAAACATGGAAAATTGGATGCACTCGCGAAGAAGAAGGAAGCTCCAATTTGTATGCCATAGTACTAATCTTTTACAACACCTTGTAAGGACCATAGTACTTTGGTGATAATTTATTATCCTTCTTAGCTTGCTTCAGGGACATTTGTTTGTATGGTTGTAGCTGTAAAAATACCCAATCTCCTACATCAAAACTTCTCTCACTGCGATGTTGATCTACCTGTTGTTTCATTCGATTTTGTGCCAAATTCAGGTTATCCTTTAAGAGTTGGAGAACTTCTTGCTGATGCTCGATGTGATCTTCCACTGCTTGAACCTTCGAATTTTCCGTTAAATATGATGTGATGGATGGTGGATGATATCCATAAAGTGCCATAAATGGGGTCATTTTTGCTGCAGTATGGAAGGAAGTGTTATACCACCATTCAGCGAGAGGTAACCACTTGACCCATTGTGTTTGTTTATCAGATAAAAAACAACGAAGTTATCCTTCCAAAAATTTATTTACTATCTTAGTTTGACCATCAGATTGAGGGTGATAAGATGAGCTATGAGCTAATTGAGTACCCAAACAAGAAAATATCTCTATCCAAAAATTTCCAGTAAACATGGGATCTCTGTCGCTCACAATAACCCTTGGGCTTCCATGTAGCTTTTGAATTCTGTCCATAAATGTAGTAGCAACTGTACTTGCTTTAAATGGATTAGATAATGCACAAAAGTGTGCATACTTGGTAAGTCTATCAACTACCACCATGATGACTCTCTTTCCTTCAGATTTAGGTAAACCTGTGATAAAATCCATTGAAATCTCCTCCCAATTTTGACTTGGAATGAATAAAGGTTTTAGAAGTCTTGGGGTCTTAATTGTCTCAACTTTATTCTGCTGGAAAACCAAACATTCCACCACAAATTTTTGAATATCAGATTTAAGGCCATCCCAAAAAAACTCTTTCTTCACCCTGTGGTAAGTTTTTAAAAATGCTGAGTGTCCTCCTAAAGGAGAAGTGTGCAATTCCAAAAGAATCTTTTGTTTTAGTTGGGAATTCTTACAAAGATATAAGCGATCTTTGTACCATAAAGAATCATTTTTCCAACTAAATGTATCAAATGGACTAGCATCTTGCTGGAACTTTTGAATGAGTGTCTATACATCTTTTTCCTTCTTCCATTCATCTCTTGCTTTGGTTATCCAATCTGGTTGGATAATAGAAATGGCACAAAGCATTGCTTCCACCTCTTCATTCTTTCTTGAGAGTGCATTTGCAACAACATTAAGCTTTCCTTTTTTGTAGATTATTTCAAAGTCAGAACCCAACATCTTTGGGACCCATTTTTGCTACTCTTCTAAAGATAGTCTTTGTTCCAAAAAGTGTTTAAGACTATCATGATCAATTTTTACCTTGAAGTGTCTTCCCATTAGGTAAGTTCTCCATTTCTTTAGTGCATGCAATATTGCTAACATTTCCTTCTCATAAATAGGTTTATGTAAGTAATTTCATTTGATTGGACGACTTTCAAAAGCAATGGGTCTTCCTTCCTGCATTAAAATAGCACCAATTCCATTTCCTAAGGCTTCACATTCCAAAATAAAGGTTTTTGTGAAGTCTAGCGTAGCTAAGACCGGTGCTAGGCACATTGCCCCTTTAAGATGTTCAAAGGCCTTAGTTGCTTCAAGAGTCCATGAAAATGCATCTTTCTTCAATAATGTTGTTAGAGGTGCTGCTATTCTCCCATAATTCTTAACAAACTTGTGATAATACCCTGTTAACCCAAGAAATCCTCGCAACTGCTTTATGGTTTTGGGGACTTTCCATTCCTTAATGGCTTTAATTTTGTTAGGGTCTACCTTAACACCCTCGTGAGATACAATATGACCCAAATATTCCACCTCTTGTACTCCAAAGAAACATTTGGATATTTTTGCATATAATTGTTTCTCCCGCAATAGTTTGAGCACCTTGTCAACATGTTGAACATGATCCTTCCAAGACCTGTTGTAGATTAGTATATCATCAAAAAATACTAGCACACATTTCCTAAGGAAGGGTTTGAAAATGGAATTCATCAACCCTTGAAATGTAGAAGGTGCATTGGTAAGGCCAAAAGGCATGACCAAAAATTCATAATGACCCTCATGAGTTCGAAATGTTGTTTTTGGAATATCTTCAGTCTTCATTCTAATTTGACAATATCCTGAATGAAGATCCAACTTGGTAAAACAAATTACTCCATGTAATTCATCCAAAAATTCATCAATCACAGGAATGGGAAATTTATCTTTAATGGTGAGCTTATTGAGCTCCCTATAATCCGGACACATTTTCCATGATCCATCCTTCTTGTGTACCAATACTACAGGAGCAGAGAAAGAACTTTGACTAGGTTGAATTATATCCGCCTCTAACATTTCTGCAATCATGCATTCAATTTCGCTCTTTTGGGTGTATGGATATCTATAAGGACTGATGTTTGGAGGAACACTTCCTGGAATAAAATTAATATCATGATCATGATCACAAATAGGTGGGAGTCCTTTGGGAGTTTCAAACACCTTGGAATGATTGTCCAAGACTTGTTGGAGACCTGCAGAAATAGATGATTTTGATGTTGGAACTTCTAGTGAGCATAATTGTGCAATTACGCCTCATTTTTCTTTCTTTAGAAGCTTTTTCATGACATTAGAGCTTATTATCTTTCTTGGCTTCCCTACAATACCCCGTAATTTTACTTCCTTTCCTTCTGAAAAAAATTCAAGAAAATTTCTTGAAAATTAAAAGCTACCATCCCCAAAGATTGTAACCATTGTACTCCCAGTAAAACATCAGCACCTCCCATAGGAATGGAAAGCATTGGACTAGTCAATACATATTCCCCCATGGTTATCTTGATATTATGGCATTTTCTAGAGCAATTTATAGTTCCTCCATTTGCAACCATCACTTGACATTCTAGTGCTAGGTATAGGAAACAATTTAATTCCTTGGCTACCTTACAATGAATAAAATTATGGGTGCTACTTGAATCAATCAACAATATTACCTTTTTCTTCTTGATATGTCCTTCTATCTTGAGAGTTTGAGGAGTGGTAATTCCTGCCAGTGCATTACACGATATGGTCGGATTCATTTCTTCCTCTTCTGGGGCTGGTTCCTGGTGTATATCCTCTTCTTGTTCGTTTTCTTCTTCCTCTTCACAATCTATGTAAAATAATTTCTTCTCAGCACACTTATGACCTTTAGTGTATTTGCTATCACAACTGTAGCAAAGCCCTTTTGCTCTTTTTTCTTCCAATTGTTGTAGTGTCAACCTTGTAGGTTGTGGAAATCTAGGCGTAGCAACACTTCCTTCTTTATAGAATTGAGTGGTAGGCTTCCTTGTCGCCATAATTTTACATTCAACTTTTCTTGCCAACCTGGATGCCTTCTCCAATGAATCAGGTTCCAAAACGCGAACTTCATGTTGGATGTTATCCTTTAAAGTGCCTAGGAAGAGATCAATCCTGTGTTCCTCTGTAAGATCAGTTACCCTTATATTCAATTTTTGGAAGTCCTCAATGTGCTGCCCCACGAAACCCTTTTGTTTGAGATTTATCAATTGGCTAAAGAAGGTGTTGCTCTTTGTATCCTCATAATGTGCTATCATTTCCTCCGTAAAAATTGACCAAGTGACAATTTTTTTACGGGAGCAAAGCCATCGATACCATACAAATGTATTTTGTTCTAAATGTAAAGTTGCAATGCGCACCTTTTGTGTGTTTTGCACGTTATGGAGATCAAAATATTGCTCCATCTATAGTATCCATGTTACAGGATCCTTTCCATCAAACTTCCTCATATCCATTTTTGGAATATGGTGGTTCTTCCGCCAACATTAGAGTTTATGAAATCACGATTAACATTTATTTTGTTCTCATCATGAGGTTCTTCTACTATCTTTTCACCATTAGGAAACATTTCTTGTATCAACTTTGTCAAACCTTCGATGTCTGCTTTTAGATCATTCTTCATGTTTTCCATGTTGTCTTTCATGTCCGCTTCCATGCCATCCATCTTAGCTTCCACGCCTTTCTTCAAACCGTCCATATTCGCTTCCACGCCTTTCTTCAAAACTTCCATTTCATTTTTTGTTGCTCTTTGCGAGAGTGAAATTTGTTGCACTTGCTCTTGTAATTTTGATAGATCATGTTGCAATTCTTCATCTTCATGAGTCATAGTAGAGCCTTCTCAAGGCTTAATGGGTGTTGAATTATTTTTACGGTGCATATTTTAGAACCCAATACTGATATCAATTCTACAATATTCCCTTGGAATCAATTCAAATTGATTCTTCAGACAAGACTTGTGCAATTTGCAAAAAAAATACACACCTTTTTCTTGCTTTTGAGGAGCTCGATATTGAAATTGGATTATCTCTGTAATTTCAGCACTTCAATATTTGAATTTTAGTACCGACGTAGTCCTCTGAATTATATTTCGAATTCCACAGGTCAAACCTGATTTGGATTCTCCAAGACCAATTTGTGTCCAATCTCCCACAATGACCTAATTATGGACTGGTTCAGTACAATGAACTTGTATGACTTGCCACGTGTCATTGTTTCGTCCTTCAGCTCTGAAATTGATAGCCAAGAAACTACAATCTGTTTACTAGCAACTACTTTTTACGGCACTTCAATCTGATGCTCAGAGAGAGATTTATGAAGATTTTCCCACGATCACCTCTTTCAGATGCAATTCAGGAGCCTGAAAAAGCACTACCTTCCACAAATCATATCTCTGAAAATATTGCAAACCAAGATCTGAAAATTTTTGACGACTTTCCTTAGGATTTTTACTTTGCACCCTAAAAATTTCAGATTCTGAACCTTCGTAGACAAAAATTTACAGCGCAAATTCCACGATGACCTATTTAGGAGCCTGAAAAAATACCTAACTTCCACAGATCATATCTCTGAAAATATTGCGAACAAAACTGAGAAATTTATTGACGATGTTCCTCAGGATTTCGGCTTCGAACCCTAAAAATTTCAGCTTTTGAAGCTTCATATAAAAAACGTTATAGCGAAAATTCCACGATGACCTATTTGGAGCAGCGAAACCCTAGAATCCAAAGCTCTGATACCAAATATTTTGTAACTAGCTCCAAAAATAGAAGAAGAGAGATATAAATGCCTTAGAAATAAGCCACTTCGAGGGGGCAACCTCCAATACATTACATAAATGAAAAATTCTTGGATGATACAATTTACAAAACCTCCTTTCTATATATAGGAGTCCATGTGGTCATAATGTAATCCTATTGGGCCACAATGTAATCCTAGCCGACCTAACAATAATAATTTAAGGGCACAATAATAACAAAATTGGGGTTACAAGGGTACAATAATAACAATAAGGGGGTTACACTAATAACAATAAGGGACTGTACTAGTAATATAGGGACCTAACAAAATTGCATCAGCCTTCCCCGATCACGCGATCACGTTAGCCCACCTCCGATTGCCGATTGCAATCTCCCGACGCATCTCCCACTGTCAATCTGATCTGCAGATTGACGGTCTTCATATAATCGCATCGGATCTTTCCATCAGGTGCGTTTTTAGCTTTTGTTCTTTCCCCCGCTGATTGCGATCCTCTGATCAGATCTGGACCATCCACGTGTCCAGATCGGACGGTCTCAGATATTTCCCTCATGGTTTCATCACCCTCTGCCCCTACCCAAGGATTTTGATGCGTAATACCCATCGTTGATCTCTGCGTGATCAACAGTTCTGACTTATGTATCCCTCTTCTCTCCTTCTGACCTTCACAGATAGATCTACACCGTTGGATGATGCCGTCCAATGGCCACGCTCTCTCTCCCCATACCCTCTGAAGGAGTTCAATCCACAACGTAATATTTCTTAATAATTTTTTTATTTTTCAGGTGTTTAATGGTTTATCCATTATATCTAAGAAAGGCCAAAGGCCGGGAAAGACGTTTCCGGTGCCTTTGATTCATCAAAGGGAATCCATCCATGGGTTCAATTTCCACATCTCATCAAATGTTTCATGAGGTATTGATTCCATATGAGCCCTGGGCAACTTGCACATCAACAAGACACGGTGTTATTTAAAACCAAATTAAAAGAGTATCAGTGTCGAGGACAATACATACCAGAATAGAAGATTGAATACAATTTGGGGGATTATGGCTAAGATTTATTATCAAAAGTCTAATCCTCAAAATTAAAACACAATTAAAGAACATCATAAGTGTTTTATCAGATAGAAAGGCCTCCACCACCACATCTGAGGCAAATTGATTCCTCCCAGCTACCACAAATCCACCTGTGCCTTAAAGCATTCAAACAAAGGCTGAAGTTATTGTTCAAAATCAAATATTTTCCTCAACGCAGCTGAACGGTTAATTCTGCTGAAAGAATTTAATGACAAAAATATCAGTAGAGTTACTATAGCATGACGCAGAGCCTAAAAGTCAACAAAATCTCTCACTGAGCTTAATCTTAGGTGTAAAACAATTAATATAGACAAAACATCTATAAACTTCTTCATCGAACCCCTCAAAGGCTAAGAACCCATTAATACTATATTAATTGTCTTGGGAGATCTTTTATTAGATCTCACCTCCTCATTCTTCTATAAATAATACTGTAGAAGATGAGAAACTTTTGGTTGCAAAAATTTGAAATATACTTGAGCTCGAAACTCCTACTTGTAAATAGTGTTCACTGGCTCTTGAAGCTCTGTTTGTGATTAGATAAGTTAGGCTGAGAAAAGTAAAGATGATTGCTGAACTGAAACATTGGACTCGAAGACTGTAACTAGTTTGACATCAATAACAAGCTGTTTCTTGGGATCTTGGTCTATATCACTGGTGAAGTGCCCCTTTCTTTGTTATTTTTCTTTCCTTCTATGTATTCCATATTGTTCACTATTATCTGATAAATAATAGCAATTATAGATTTAGGATTTACTGTTTACCAGTACCCTTCTCTGACTGTTAATCTTTATCTCAATGCTTTCCTCCAAATTGTTTATTTAAGAATGATTCAATACAATTTAAGCAGTTAGGAA
Source organism: Pinus albicaulis (assembly GCA_034641835.2). Classification (NCBI taxonomy): domain Eukaryota; kingdom Viridiplantae; phylum Streptophyta; class Pinopsida; order Pinales; family Pinaceae; genus Pinus; species Pinus albicaulis. The sequence goes on along the minus strand of CM076583.1, from coordinate 1,142,947,072 downwards.
TGCTGGCATTCCCTCATCCTACTGTTTTCCTTAAACATTATTCTTGAATGTTATTTTCGTTATTTTCTTATTAAAGTTAGACTAGAAAAGTGATGGTGTGCCCTGTTTTCTAGCTTTATTTCTCCAAAGGCAGATTCTGAAGGTTTCCCTTGGTGTTGGCTAAAAGAAGACTAGGTTTAAACGTACCTTATCTGATCTTAAATTTGCACTTTGTTTCTCTTATGTGTTTTCATACTTTTTGAAGGTAATTATGTGGATTGCTGGATTTTTTTTCAATTAAGCTGCATTAATACAAACTTGCCCAAGAATTCTATGGTTAGCCCTGGCCTTGGTTGGTTTTAAATAGTTACTTAAGAGGCTTTTCTTGTTTGGACTGACTATAAATCCTTGTTGAAATTATTATCAGTTTCCACCCCTCCAACACTTTATTGTTTCCATTCCATCATTTTAATCTCAATAATATTGTGATATAGATGACTTGCCCATTGGATCACTCTTAATGTTGTTGCTCAATTAAAGCCCTGTTATGACTCCATAGCCCAATGGACTTAAAACCAACGTTATATCTATGTTTTATCCAAATCTTACTTTGATTGCTTGCAACTTCTCACCTTTGAAACTATTTCCATTTAGAATTTTCCCTCAAGCCATAATCATGCTCAACCATCCAATAACAAAACAAAACCATCGGCCTTCATAACTAGCCTAATATCATTACCCAGAACCTTAAAGATAAATCCATATTTACACTTATTGGAGAGATCCCTCTCCAGATTCAAGAGGGCTAGATCCTAGAATCCCAAAATTGTTGAAATAATGTTGTTTCTATGATTGGACTTTGCCAATATTGCTAATTACAGATTCCTAACATTTCTAGCGACTCCACTGGGGATTGAACCCAGAATCTCTGGTTCCCCTTAAAATTTCATACAAACATCGTGAGTTAAAAGCAGCCTTTCCAAGCACTACCAAGTAGTGGTAATCATGATGAAACTTGTTTGAATCAGTGACAACTAGTTAAACCCTAGGATTCTCATAAGAGTTTATCTAACCTTGAAGGACCAGCTGGCTTAGCCATAAGGGTAGACTGTCTTTGTCTCATAACAGTAGCTAAGTTGTGAAACAGATCTGGGACTATCTTAGAAACCAGGCAACTAAAAAATAACTCAAAAAACCCAAAAATATTTCAGATTGGTATTCAATAAACATGGTGGTGGACCATAAAAATTTTTACCTTTGAAAAGAGCTAAAAACTTCCACTTGGCAACTCCACAATCCAAACAGACCTTAAGACTCCACTGGGAAGAATCATTATAATCTTTGTAACATTTTTTAAAACTCAGTTAGAGGACTGTTGGATTTGAACTTGTGAAACAGATTAGTTAACCTTTTAAAATATTGTCATATCTGGTTGAACTTTTCTTTTTTAAGTTGGGTCTAAAAACACAACGTTGTGGCTCCTAGAAAGATTCATACTGGAGCCTATCTTGACCCGAAACCACCTGAGATAGTTGATAACCCAGAAAGTATCCTTAGAGAGTCTCCTAGGATTAAATTATCAACTGTTTTCAGATCACCCTTGAGAGCTAATTCAGTTCCTGAAAATCTTTCAACTCTACAAAAATCACAAGTTGACTTAGTAAATCCCTTTAGAACTGGGTCATTTGATGATATAATTCAGCTAGACTCTGAGTCTTCACTTTCATCCCTGGAAGCAAGTGAAAATCCTGGCAATAGAGAAACAACACCACCTTATTTACACTTCCTTCACAATTTAGGTGTCTCTCATCCAATATCAGCTCAGCAATCTATAGTTGTTCCATCCACATCTGTTCATCAAACATCCACTGTCCAAACCACTCCACTTCAACCCACTTTCTCTCTTGTTAATCAACCGCTTGTAATTCCACCCCCGCCACATATCATGGAAACATGGTATGCTCCCTTAGTCTTTCCTATACCATTGGTCAATTTTCTACAGGACTATTAGTCCAGAATTCCATTATATGATGCTAGTAATGCTACTACTGCATCACAACATGTGGATAAGATGAATGACTACTTTGACAGAAATGAAATCGATGATGATTCTGTCAAGATTAGATTATTTTCTCAAAGCTTGGGAGGAGAAGTAAGAAAATGGTTTAAGGGATTAACCCCCCATAGCATCAATGACCTCCCAGCCTTCCATCAAACGTTCCTAAGCAAATGGGAAGTGAAGAAGAATCCTCTCCAAATCCTCTCTGATTACAAGAATCTCCACAGAAACACTAGGGAAAGTGTACAAGCCTACTGCATTAGATTCAACAGTGTGTACAATGCCCTTCCCCCAGATCTAACCCCGAGATGGCCTATTAGCTGAGAGAGAGAGATCCTGCAACTCTTGAAGATATGCAAAAAGGGGCTCTTGCTGTGGAGGCTAACTTGATGGAGAGAAGAGCAAGAATGAAAAATTAGAAGAGAGTATCCTTCAGAGAGGAACCCACACGTTCTGCTTCTAGCTCAAAGATGGAAAGAATGATGGAGGAAATGATGAAAGAAATGAGCATCATAAATAGATCACAAGAAAGTCAAAATCAAACTGCTCCTCAAAACAAAAACTAGAACCAGAATCAGAATTTCAGAAGAAACCAACCACCAAACAAACCTAGGGAAGATGATCAACAGATCACTCCTCCCTTTCATCAAAATTATGTGAGTGAGGTTGAGGAAACAGATGATCAAGTAGAGGATGATGATATCAATATGCTGGGAGTAGTTAATGATGAATTTTAATTTCACTATGATAGAAAACAAGGTCTGTATACACCTTATGATGACGAAAGAGATAATGATGAAATTTATTATCAAGACATGGAAAATGTTATCATAGAGTCTCAAAGAGAATATGACCTTAGAAGTAAAACCAATAAAAAAACTCCCAACACCAAAACCTCTGACAAATATTCACAAAACAGCACTGCAACCAAGCCTAAAATTGTCAAACAAAAGGAAAAAACAGTAGCTGTAAATTGTGATAAAGGTAAAGAGAAAGGCACCCAAAATGTTACAAACCATAGTGCAGACCTTAGTAGTACTGAAACTTCAGCTAGTACTCCTATGAAAACAATTTTGTGAAATGTAAATAGAACAAATCAGCAAGTTAACGTCGCTGATAAATTGGCAGTTAATAAGGCTGAGACAAGTTCTTCAAAGAGTCAAATTCCTTTCAGCCTAGAGCAGGAAATTTCAAAAATTAAAATCTCTGTTCCCTTGACTGAGTTAGCTACCCAAAATGTATATAGGACCCAAATTTGTAAGGCTTTAAACATTGAAGAGAATAATGACACAGTCAATCTGAATGATGACCAGCCAGAGCTTATTTTTGGTCCTAAGATTGAAGGTAGATATCAAGAGGGACCGGTTCCTCCTTTTTCTATAAGTTTAAATGTTCATGACAACATCTTGCACAACACTATGCATGAATCAGGATCTTCTCACAACTTAATGCCAAAATCTTTAATGGAGAGCCTTGGTCTAGAAATTACCAGAACTTACAAAGACCTTTACTCCTTTGACTCGAGCAGAGTAAAATGTTTTGGATTAATCAAAGACCTCTATTTTAACCTAGCCCAGATTCTAGCCAAATGCTTAGTAATGGACATTGTTGTGGCTAATGTGCCCCCAAAGTATGGAATGCTATTATTAAGATCTTGGGGGGCTAAGTTATAAGGGACTATGCATGTGGACATGACCTATGCGACTATCCCTATTTTCAATCAGACAATAAGACTTTATAGGGAGTCCCATATGCAGTACATGGTTACTAGTCAAGACAAACCACAAAACTCTCCCCTATACTCTGTAAACACAGGCCTTGATTCATTTATCCTTTTTAATCAAGAAATATTAGATGAACAAGTAACTTTAACAGAGTTAATGGTAGATAGAGAGGAGGAGAATGACACACAACTGTCAAAATAGTTCGCTGAACCCGTGAACTTTATCAAAGAAAATGCAGGTTTTGAACTACAAATCATGTGTCCATCATTGTTTAACCTTAGCAGTCAAGAACTCGTTCCTCAACATATTGAAAAACTTGAGGAATTAAAACAAGCCCAGCCAAGTGCCGATTTTCAAGAAATATTCGAAAGCATGCTTGTTGAAGAGGATAGTGACCCAACTATCGAACTTGAAACTAATCCTCTATGGAGTATGAACTGCGATGGATCTTTCACTAGGAACAATGTTGGTGCAAGGATATGGATTTGCAACACTGAAAACAATCACACAGAGAGCATTTCCTGTAAGTTAAACTTTCAGTGTTCTAATAACATAGCGGAATATGAATCCCTACTTTTAGGTTTGCGTTTGTTGAAAAATTTAGGAGCCAAAATAATCAATGTGTATGGGGATTCAGAGTTAGTCATTAGGAAAGTCAATGGGGAATATAACATAAATCATCCCAGACTTAGGGCCTACCGAAACGATGTCATGGACCTTTTAAAAACTTTCGAGGAGTCCAAATTGATTTTTGTCCCAAGGAAAAGAAATATTGCGGCCCAAAATTTAGCCTTTTCAGCTAGAACATGCTTAACGCCATATGAAACCGAAGACTACACAACTCAGATAAAATTTAGACTAGCCATTCCTGATAACGAAAAATATTGGCAAGTGTTTGATGGAGACAAACAAATAGAAGACTTCATGCAGCTCAGAAACAAATTCGAACTACCAAGTTCAGATTCAGATTATGAAACCGAATGCCCTAGTGAAGAAAATTCTCTTGATGAAGAAGAAAGGTCTCCTGAACTTGCTAATGTGAACCTGTTACCTAGCAAACTTGGAAATGAAACAAAGATGAATGCAAAGTTAGAAACAGAGGAGTTAGAAACCCTGCAGTCTAATGATGAAAGTTTGCCAAAGGTTCTGGCACCTTTAGAAGATTTGTTTGATTTTAACGATGTGGCCAAGAAGCCAAAATTGGAACCTGTAGAGACTGAAGTGGAAGAGTGAAATATAGGTAGTGAAATTAAACCTATGATGATTAAACTGTCTAAAAATTTACTAGCTCAGATTAAACTCAAATACATAGAGCTGTTTAAATAATTTTCTGATGTTTTTGCATGGAGTTATGAAGATCTTAAATCCTATGACACTGAAACAATATAGCACAAAATCCCTCTCAAGGAAAACCAAAATCCCTTCAAACAAAAACTGTGAAGAATAAACCCTGTTCAGTTGCCTTTTGTTCAGAAGGAGATCATGAAAATGTATGAAGCTGGTATTATTGTCAATATTAGATATTTTGAGTGGGTGTCTAATCTGGTGTCAGTTAGGAAGAAAACTGGAAAGATCAGGCTTTGTATAAATTTTAGAGACTGAAACAAAGCTTCATTGAAATACAACTACCCTTTGCCCAAGATGGATCATATTTTACAAAGGGTAGTAGGGTCTAGAAGAATTTCTTTGCTTGATGGCTATTCAGGGTACAATCAGATCTTAGTCCACCCTGATGATCAACTAAAAACAATGTTTACTACACCTTGGGGAACTTTCATGTATGTGAAAATGCCCTTTGGTCTAATGAATGTTGGTGAAACTTTTCAGAGAGCCATGGACATAGCATGCTTGGAGGAACTGGGATTCTTCATCATTATATACCTTGACGATGTCACTGTGTTTTCAAAAACATATGAAGATCACTTAGAACATTTAAGAAGAGTTTTCGAGAAATGCAGAAAGTTTGGGATATATTTAAACCCTAAGAAAACACTATTTGGGCTACAAGAAGGTAAACCTCTTAGGCACATTATTTCTGAGGAGGGTATAAAGATAGATCCAAAGAGGATTGAGGCCATATTTCAAATCTCTCATCCTTGAAACATCAAGGAGTTGCAATATTTCATTGGAAAGATTAAATTTTTGAGAAGGTTCATCCCCAACTTGGCTGAGCACCTTAGAAATATCACAAACATGTTGAAGAAGGAGCAAGGGGTAAAATGGACCTTGGAAGAAAATAAGTCCTTTGAGCTGGTGAAACAAGCGTTAACCAAAACACTAGTTCTAATAAGTCCTGATTTTTCAAAATATTTTTATATTTTTTCATTTGCATCGGAACATACCATAGCTTATGTCCTTTTATAGAAAAATCCACAAGGACAAGAGCAGCCTATTGCATTCTTTAGCAAAGCTTTGAGAGATGCTCCTTTGAAGTATAACATTATGGAAAAGCAAGCCTTTGCTTTGGTTAAGGCTTTGAAATACTTCAGAGTATACATCCTTCACTCACACATCATTTCCTTTATCCCAAATTCAGTTGTGAAAGACATTCTAACACAGGATGCAGATGGTAAGAGAGGTAAGTGGATTGTTGTTATCCTTGAATATGATTTAGAGATAAAACCCACTAAGCTGATCAAAGGCCAAGGTCTGGCTAGATTAATGGCTGAATCCGATTTTGAAGTCCTTGATATTAATATGATTAGTTCTTTAGATGATCAGGAGGAAATCTCAACTTCCATTGTTGAAAACCATTTTATGAATTCCTCTTGGTATGCTGATATTCTTTATGTTTTTCTTAATTTGAATACACCTCCTGGTTTGACAAAAACAAAGGCAATGTTTTTAAAGTTGAAAGTTGTAAGCTATTGCATTATAGATAGATGTCTGTGTTAGTATGAATCTTTCGTCATAAAAGATCACTTTAGCTACGCATAACAAATAGCCCTAACATCGATTATGCCTGCCAAACATCTTTGAATCTGCGATTAGGTGATCCAAATAATCCTACACAAATCCAGATCTAAACATAAAAGACATTAAGCAGATAAAGTAAAATATGGCTCCATGCATCCAATAGACAAGACAAGAACAATGTATTTGAAAGAATTTTTATATTATATTACAAAAGCGGGCACCTGAGAGGAAAACAAGGAAGGTGTTTTCTCGTTCTCCTCAATGGGATGGGTTCTTGAAAGTCCTCAATGTTTCAGATCTAAAATTCCTCTCTCTTATTGGTGTAAAAAACCCAGACAAACATAGAACTCAATGGGATCTCACAAGGTAAAAATGGAAAAAGGGTGACCAAAAGTAGATCCAGAGTGATCTAATGCAATGGAGGTGACTAATGAATGGGGAAAACCCTCCTATTTATAACAAAATATTGGGGTTATCTAGAACTTGGTGCATGAATAAAATATTATTAATCAAATTATAGAACCACCCTTTAGGAATATTTTATTATATTTGTTGGAGGGCAAAGGTCTTTTGACTTGGGTCAATTCCTTTATTTATAAACAATAAATAAATAAATTATTTATTTATTATTTTAGGGAGATGGTGGGAATATAATTAAATAAATAGTTATTTATTTAATTATTTAAAAATCATTTAGTCAAATTTAACTAGGAATATTATTTAAATAATGATTTAAATAACTTATTCCTTAGAAATAATTAAATAAATAATGATTTATTTAATTAATTTCCTTGTTTTGGGTTAAATATGACTGCCAGAAATATGCAGACATAGTCGTTATCACAGGAAAGCAATTTTGGCTTTAGGGAAAATTGGTCTTATACAGTTGTCTACTCAATGATAATAGGTTAGATGACCAAAAAATGGTGTAATGATTTCTACCGTAATGCAGTGCTAGGGAGAAAATCGGTACCAAGTACGTTTGGAATCAATCACTAGGTATCATGAGGATCATGAGAGGGGAGAGTGAGAGAGAGAATGTAAGGTCTATCAAAGAAGTGACTATATATCGAGGGAGACGGATGCGTGCAAATGTGTCTATATTTGACAGAAGTGGTACAAGTGTTAGCATGGGCGGGAGGTATAATGGTGCCTTACTAGAGATAAGAGTATATGAGTGCAGTTCGCTTTAAATGTGCTAAGGAAGCATAGGCAGTTTAATCATGAGCTTATTAAATAAAATGATGAATCCTACGTATATGTGATGTCTTGAATAATTCGTCAGACTTATAATAAGAATATTTTAGTACATGAGATAAAAATACATACAAAATGTCACATAAAAGTAATTGCCAATTTGGACCGACATATGCATATCAAGAGGCGGATGGAAGAAGCAGAGGTTGATATCAAAAGAGAGGAGGCCGCACTGGCGCGGCGAAATGAAGAAGTCATCGGGCATGTGTGGGGGCTACCTGCGTGTACCACCCCCCCATGAGGGTTGAGCGCTCAACAGGCCCGAACGCCAATAGATGCGCGACATTATCGGACTATCAAGGATAGATCGCCATCATGTCGAAAAGTTGAAAGCCATGTAAACCCGTCTTAGAGATCAAGCCAGAGCAAATGAGTTGACGTCGATAGAAGGAGTGTCCGTCATAGGCATGAAGAACCCCCAACTGAAGTGAGAAACGAAGGTATAAATTCAATGCATTTGGACAAAGAATGATGATAATGAAATGGGGGGTGATCCAAAGGGGACCATAAAAAACATGAGTACAAAATAGTATCTCATGACAGAAATTGACACGAACAAGAATGAGTATAGAGGCAAAGTGGTGCCCCCAATGAAATGTGTTGTAAGTGAGAAAATCCAATTTTTAGGAGAAGTAAAGTAACAGTTTGTGGACAACAGGAGTCCTGGTGAAGTAGTGAACTGTGAAAACAACAGATGTTCGCTATCTAAAAGAAAATAAAACATTCATTTCGAATGGGAAATGCTAGGGGTAATATCTCTTAAGATAGAGTGCATTACGAGTATTAGGAAGGATGTGGCCTTCAAAGTCCTCTAAAATATATGCCCCCTTACCAAGGTCTTTACTGATAATGTAAGGACCTAGCCATAATGAGTCTAACTTCCCATGATCGAGGGTACCGTGGGCCTAGTCATATACTAGAACAAGGTCACCTTCATGAAAGGTACGAGGGTGGAATTTTCGGTCATACTGACCTTTGGTGCACTTTTTGGTCGCTTCAAGAGTTTGTAATGCAACACGATGGTCTTCAGAGGTGTGCTCGAGCATGATAAGTCGTTGTTCTAGAGGTTGGGTATCAGGGAGAAGTTCGATGGCCAAATGAAGGGAAGGGATTTCACACTCGATTGGTAAGATGGCCTCCTTGCCAAAGACAAGGTGGAAAGGAGTGAAACCGGTGGCGGTTTTAACAGAAGTACGATAAGCCCACAAAGCAGGGAAGAGCATGAGCATGAGATGCTGTTCGTTGAAGCATGGTTTTAAGAATTTTGTTGACCGCTTCAACTCGGCCATTACCTTGGGGCTAATAGGAAGATGAATATTGGTGCTCAAAACCCAATAAGGAGGATAGCTCATGCCAAATCTCATCTTCAAAATGTCGGCCATGGTCAGAGACTAATTGTTTTGGAACTCCAAATCGAGAAATGACATGGTTAAAGAAAAAGAGGGCTGCGGTGGTTGCCGTATTGTTGAATGTTTCCATATCTTCGGCCCATTTAGTGAAATATTCAACCGCCACGATGATATATTTGTGGTTACCAGCCAATGGAGGTCGACATTCCATAACGTCAATGGCCCATTTACAAAATGGGCTAGCTATGACGACAGGATGGAAGGGAGCGGGAGGAGCTCGTGCCTTGGGGGAAAAATGTTGGCAATTGGAACATTGTTTGACTACTTCAATGCAATCATTGAAGAGAGAAGGCCAAAAATACCTAGTGTGCATGATTTTCTGGGCAGTGGCAAGGCCAGAGAGGTGGCCATCGCAAGCGCCGCTATGACAGGCATTGAGGACTTGTTCGGCTTCAGCGTGTGTGAGAAAACGACGAAGGACAGTATCTACTCCACGACGATAAAGTTCATCGCCGATTAGAAGGTAGCGAGAGGCTTGGTGTCGGATACATCATCGAGCATCACAATCAAGATGAAGGATGTCACCGTACCAAGGATCGTTGGTGGTGATGGCGAATAAATGTTCATCGGGAAGAGCATCATTAATGGGAGTATCTTGCATCCTGGTAGGCAAATCAGAAATGAGTTCAGTGAGGACTAAACCTTTCTTAATTTTTGGGGTGACAAATTCAAGGTCGAATTCTTGGAGGATAACGACCCAACGAGCATACTTCCCATTGAGGATGCGTCGACTCAATAGGAAAGCCATGGGGTTGGAATCAGTCACAACCTTGGTGGAACGCATGAGGATATAGTGACACAGTTTTTGGACCGAGAACATGACATCTAGTGCTAGTTTTTCTTCATGCGAGTAGGCCACAGGTGGACCGGCAAGGTTCTTACTGACATAATAGATCACATGTTCAATACTGTTATCATCCTCCTGGATAAGGACACCAGCAACCGAATAGGTGGAAGCGGAGATGTATAGGATGAAATCTCGGTCAAAGTCAGGAGGACAGATCAAAGGAGTAGATGTGGGAGCATGCTTGAGGGCATCAAAAGACTCTTGAGCATAGGTATCCCAGACAAAATGGGTGTGAGATCGAAGAAGTCTAAGGAAGCCATGTGCAGTAGTGGCGTAGTCAGGAACGAATCGGCGAAGAAAATTAGCTTTACCTTGGAGACTTTGTAATTGGCGTAAGGTAAAAGGTATAGGAAGTTCAAGAATGGCTTGAACGTTCAAAGGGTCGAGAGTTATCCTGTCTTTAGACACTGTGAAGCCAAGGAGATGACCGGCGGGAACACAGAAGACACATTTCAATGGGTTAAGTCGAATGTTATACTTGCGACATCGGAGAAAAATGGTATGTAGATCATGAAGGTGTTGCCCTCGATGTTTAGGATGCGCAGTAAGGTCATCTAAATAGGCAAGGATAAGATGAGATAATTCATGGAAACAATAAGACATGGCTCGTTGAAAAGTGGCGCTGGAGTTTTTAAAGCCAAATGGCATGACTCGGTATGCGAAAGTGCCCCACAAACTAATGAACGCCGTTTTAAGTTGATCAGCATGACGGATAATGATTTGGTTGTATCTGGAGAAGCCATCCATAAAGGATAGAATCTCATGCCCCGCACACTCATCAATGATTTGGTAAATAAATGGTGTGGGGAAGTTGTCTTTGGGACAAGCTTTGTTCAGATCGTGAAAGTCAGTGCAAACACGAATGGTGCCTTGTTTTTTGAGGACGTGAACTGACTTGGACACCCAAGTGGTGTATTCGATGGGGTAAATGAAACTAGCCTTCCGGAGCTCATCGATTTCAGCTTTGATGGTGTCACGTCTAGAGGGATGGACAAGTCTCAACTTTTGACAGACTGGAATGGCATCAGGCCATGTGTCGATGTAGTGTTCGACAATGGCAGGATTGAGTCTGGGCATTTCTGAGTAGGACCAGGCGAAAATATCATAGAATTATTTGAAGAGTTTGGTGTAGGCTTCAATTTATTTCAGAGTGCATTGGGCACCTATGGTGATATGTTCTTCGATACCTGGTTTGACAGAAATGTCTATTTTGATGGTAGGAGAGATATTAGCCATATTTCCTTCTTCAAAAGCATCAGGTGCAGGGATGGGGTTTTTGAACCAATCAATTTTATCAAGGATGAAGTCTTTAGATTTGAGAGCATATTGGTCATGGGATTGGTGTGGGAGGAAGTATACACGATGGTGCATATCGTCCCATGGAAAATCAGGTTCGGTCATGGCTTCCATGATGTCTTCATCGGACTGAAAGATGGGAAGAGTGGGTGGAATGGGATGATCTAAGGAGATAGAAATATGAGACACCTGATGTTGAGGGGAAAGGCTCACATGTGTGTCGGCATGAGGGGTGACAGTGGAGCAAGCAGATGAGTGGGTAGTCAAAACATCGGGGGAAGGCACTAAGGGGTTGGTTTCAGGGAAACACGATGATGAGGAAAGGTAGGAAATAGTGGCTGAAGGTGCGGTAATTTTAGTATCAGGATGAGAAATGGTAATCGGGGTAGATAGTTGGGCTGGTGTTAATGAAGAAGGATTATGGGCAAGCGCGACTTCGAATTGGTGGTATGCGGCTAAAGAAGCCCGATACTCATCAAGGCAAGGGCAAAGATGGGTATAATGTCCATGGAAATCATAGAAATAACAAGTGTGATTGGTGTGCAAGTGTTTAAGTTTTGAAAGGGAATCAGGTATGGTGACATAGACTTCAGGAATAGCATATTCCGAAAATGTTTCAGTGACCATGGTTCTAAGATGTGGTAATTCAGGATAGGTATGGGTAGCGTGGCCGACAACATCGCACAAGGCACACTAGATGGGATGCTTTGGAGGTCAAGGAGGAGCAGAGGTTGTCGGGGCAATGTTGTCCTTTGATGCCCCCCTGCGAGCTTTTCTATGGTTACCTGACATGGTCTCAAAAGGAGGTGGTTCCTGATGAGGGGACTGAGGTATTGGTGCAACGGGAGAAGCCATGGGTATCGGGTGAACTGGGGTCAAAGCAAGATAAGGTTTGGGTTGACCAGGCAAGGTAGTGGCTGGGGGGTCGGTACCAGATGGGTATACCCAAGGTCATGTTGGGGAGGGATATGGTGGCCAAGATAGGGACGGAATGAGTGCCAGGAGGGGGAGCAAGGAAAGGAATCTAACTAGCCAGGAAATGGCCAGGAGGAAAGGTCGGGGGAGGAGATTCTAAAGGAAAAAGGGTGGCTAGCAGGGGCAAAGGGCTAGGAGCTGGTGGGGTTGGAGGAGGGTGTGGTTGCTTACTAGCCAAAGTGGGTTGTGCAAGGTCAGCCCAAGAATATTTCATCATGCAAACATTCGCCATGATAGGATCAGGTATGGGAGGAGGCTCTAAAAAAGTTCCAAGCAAGAAGGAGTCTTTATAGATGACAGGGGAAACACTGGTCAAATAATCAACAGTTTGCTTATTGGTGACAGTGGAAATGGTGGACTCAGGGGAGGTTTGAGATTTTGGTTCATGGTAATTCAACTGGTCAATGGTGACAATCTTGCCATTATGAGGGAAAAACATCTTGCGGTGGACTATGGACGGGACGACAAACATGGCATAGGTGTAACTATGCCCCAAAAGAATGTTGTAATCAAGAGGGGCGTCGATAACTTCAACATCGACACAAACAATCTTTCCCACAAGGGTGATAGGGTATTTACAGAATAGGCCAATGGGCTAGGAGGAATGGTCGTCCCACGCACGAAGGGTGATTGTGGAAGGGGCCAGTTCAGGAGATCCGAGTTGTTTCCAAACTGAAGCGGACATAGCACAGGTAGATTCCCCCTCGTTAATAATACACCAAGCGACATTGGCATTTCGGATTTTTACTGGGATTTGGAAAGCAACAGAAGAAAGAAGGGGGGGATGGTCTGACTAACGGGGGTCAAAAACAATTAATTGGTCATTAGCAGGATCTACAACACCCACAGTAGATAGTAGAGCCTTCTTTTGAGAAGGACACGACTGGAGAAGTTCCAGTGTTGAAATGGCAGCAGGAGATTGTGCCAGATCATCTACTATGCTGTATGAATGGGCAGCTCGACCGGACGCAGCATTTCGATGTAATGGGCCCTTAGGAATTTTGGTATGAACCACAGCTTTGGGTGGAGGTATTTGTAAGGGACCATTAGGTGTCGACAGAGGCTTTGTAGGACCTGACGATTGGGACTCGGAGGTGGACGGAATGGGAGGAGTGGAGTACTGACAAGACCGAGTTTGGAGGTTAAGGTCGACGGTGAGAGGTTGGTCGGAGGCCATCATGAGAATCTGGTGATCAAAAGAACCAGAAGGGGAAGGTTGAGTGGTTACCGGGGCATGCGGTGGTTGAGTGGCCACGAATCCTTGTTGGGGGAAAGGATCGGTAAACACAACTGGTTGGGAAGTAGCTGGATTAGGAGGGGTAGTTGGGGAGGAATGTTGTCCCCGCATGGTGGCCTGAGACTCCCACATCTACCACATATGTGGTAATAGGGGGCAATCGTGAGTGTAATGTCCATAAACACCGCAACATGAACAGGGCTTATTAGGGAAAAGTGGCCTATCCGGCTTGGGCTAAGGGCCCTGTGGTTGGTTGGCAGTGTTAGGATCAAGACTCGAAGGATTGGATCCACAATTACCAGGGGCAGATTGATTGCCTTTTCTCTTTCTTTGAGAAGGAAGAGAATTGGGCACACCCTGTTGCGCAAATACTTGCCCTAGAGGGGGTATTAAGTACTGCGGTGGGGGTTGAGAAGGCAAGGGGGTGAGAGGTCCAAATGCTAAAGGAGATGGGACATCAGGATGTGGGAAAGGATAAGGGTTAGGATGGGTAACATTTAGGTAAGCAGGAGTAGGGGTAAAAGGAGGAGGTATGCCGTATCCTGGATACATGCTACCTAGAGGGGGGAAGGTGCTGGAGGTGTTGGCCTCTCCTGGAGGGAAACCATAGCCCATAGGAGGTTGATCAGAGGTATGTGAAAGAGCTCCAACGATGCCGTCGGCAGAGTGAGATGCCCCCAGGGCATTAGTGCCGCCGGGCTTGGGGAGGTCGGAAGGATGGTATAAACATAACCAGATTGAGCATAGATAAGGTCATATTTCAAGGCTATTTGGAGGGCGGCTTCTTCTATTTGAGGGAAATGGGAGGCGACATCCTTGCCAATGGGAGGTAAAAGAGAGCGAAGGAGCCAGTCCATATAAACCCAATCTTCAAAGGGAGGAGCGCAACATAAGCTTATTCTTCGCCACCATTCTTGGACATGGGTGGAAAGGCGGGTCGAAGAGGATTGACGGAAAGAAGTTAAAAGCTCGGTACTAGTGTCATATCGGAGAGGGAGCTGGAAATAAGATAAAAAGGCTTGGGAAATGGTCGAAAAAGTGGTATGGGAGGAGGTGGCCTGTTGAACATACCATTTAGAAGCTTCGCCGGTAAGCGTGCATTGGAACAATCTAAGATGACTGGAGTCATCAGTAATGGAATTGGAGGAACACCACATGTGGAAAGATCGGATATGGTTGGAGGGATCTTCACTAGCAAGGCCTTCGAACTTGGGAATGTTGGAGGGGAGCTTGGTTGGCATACCAGGCCAATTGACATCGTGGCGGATAAGATCATTAATCAGCTGATTGAAGTCGGGGAGACTGAGGCCGACCATATAAGGGAGAAAAGGGGAAGTCGAGGTAGGTCCCGTAGTGGTTCCACTGGAAACAGACCCAGTAGTAGAACTGGGGTTGCTGCTGGTAGTAGGCCCTGAAGTAGACATGGTGAAAGTAACAGGGGGAGAACCAGGAGTAGGGGGAGAACCTGAACAATCAGAAGAAGAGTTGGAGTGCGGACTCAGGGGACAACTTACTCGATGACGACGGGAAGGAGGAAGTCGACCAACCGGAAACTCAGGGTAAAGGCCAAGAAGTCTCCGGGATGAGCACCTTGGGGGCGCAATGATGACGGGAAGAAGAAAAACTGACAAGGGAAGGGAGGGACAAAATCAAGTGAGGCCAAGGGCAGGGAGGTGCAGTGCAAATTGATTTTAAAGTCTTGGCTAGGCGGTGTTAACCAGGCTCTTCTTCACTTAGGGTCAGTGTGTGGCGTGTGTTAATTTTAATTGTTTAAACCTAGACATTTTGAGAGTAAAAGAAAAAGTGTGCTGTGTAACTGAAAATAAATATGCAGTAATAAAGAGTAAAAGAACAAAAATTAAACAGCTAACGATGCATCAATCTAACCCAAGAAGGCGGGTCTCTCAAAACTAGTCTAAAAGAGGGAAAAAAACTAAGCAAAACATGTGAAAAAGAGGCCAATAGATCTAAGGTCAGGAGGGACGGGGATCTAAAGGAGAAATATGTTGAAAAGAGGTGTAGAGAACATCAAAGAGGCACAGGCAAGGTTGCTGCTGAAATGGAGGAGATCAACTAAGCATAGAAGGGACAATGAGGCAGCCCTAGGAATGAACCCAAACAAAACTATATGAGGTGATTTGAAAGGGATAAGAGCTGATCTAAAGGGATCTTAAAATGAGGTATCCGATCTGAAAGAAATAAGGCTGAAGCCCTGGAAATTGGTCTTACATGGTGTACTTGGGTTCATCTAATGATAATAGGTTAGATGACCAAAAAAATGGTGTAACAGTCTGTATTGGAAAAATGCAAGTGGTATTTTGCTTAAATGTTTGCCTGAGTATGATGCAGAGAAGGTTAAGCACGAGTTCCATGAAGGAGAGTGTGGAGGCCATTTATACTGGAAGACAACAACCAACAAAATCTTGAGGGCTGGTTACTATTGGCCTACTCTTTTTCTTGATGTACACAAGATGATAATTGCCTGCCATAAATGTCAAATTTTTGAAGGCAAAAGGAAGCTGCTACCCTTACCTCTGCATCCAATCACTGTCGAAGCCCCTTTTCAATAGTGGGGACTTGAATTCATAGGTGAAATACATCCACCATCCTCTGCCCAGCATAGATGGATTCTCATTGCCACCAACTACTTCACTAAATGGATAGAAGCCATTCCTTGTAGGCAGGCCAATGATTTTGTTATCATAAAATTCATAGAGAATAATATTCTCTCTAGGTTTGGTTGTCCTACCAAGATCATCACTAATAATGTAGAAGCATTTGGATCAAAGAGGATGGTTGAGTTCTGTCACAATTATGAGATAACATTGGGGCATTCCATGGCCTATTACCCTCAAGGTAATGGACTTGCAGAATCCTCAAACAAGAGTTTAGTGAACATAATCAAGAAACTGTTGGAGGACAACAAGAAGTCTTGGCACACAAATCTTGTGCATGCACTTTGGGCTGACATATTAAAATTGAAGAAATCTATTGGAATGTCACCCTACCAACTTGTATATGGTGCTGATGCAATTTTTCCAACCAGCCTTGGTGTGCTAGCCTTAGTTTTTCATATCATTCCTTGAAAAGGAGAACAAGAAGCTAAAATATTAGCAAGTTCTCATGGAGCTAGAGCTGCTCAAAGAAAAAAGAAAACATACCAAAGGTAAGACAATGATGTCACTTGATGATCTTGACCATGATGAAATTCAAACCAAAAGGACAAGACCAAAAAAAAGAGGTGTTAAGAGAGCTCTACATCAGTAGTAACTTGAAGTTGAAAACCTTTATTTTGAGGAGAGGACTGCCAATGAGGTTGAAGATGATAGACATATATGGCTAGATAGGGTCAACCTCCACCTTGAGAAGCTCCTCCATAAGGAAAAAAAGGATAATAATATGCTAATAAACATGTCCAATAGGTACATTAATAGAAACAAGATCTCTAACATCAAACTTAAGCAACTGGAGGAAAAACACAAGAAAACCCTAATCAAGAAAATGAGGAATATAAAACTGAGATCCTTACTGATGCCTCCCTGATAATTTGAGGCACATCATCAACACTCTATCCACAAATTTGAAAAAAAATTAGGTGAGTTTTTGAAATTTTGGGTATTTTGACAAATTTTCACTGAAACTAAACAAAATGACCTTGTCAAAATCATAATGCCTAGGGTGTTGTAATTTCTTTAGGAGCCTCGAAATGAAAAATGGCCACCACCATTAGATTTAGAAGGCCCTCTACATTCAATTTTAACTATTTGAATTCAAAAATTGGAAAATATGGCAAGGGGTAATGGCTCAAAACACCTAAAACATCACCTTTCTGCCCCTATTTTCACGTTGGCACTACACTTTTAAGCAGTGTTTCGTGATTTCCATTTTGGAGGCCTTAGACTCATAATTTTCATAAACAAAGGGTAGTTGTGGAAACTAGACAAGAGTATCTTTCCAATGAGATATCCTGAGCTCAATTTGGACTTCAGGAAGTCCCTCACATTCAGCCTTGAAGTTGGTGTTGCGCTCCTACCAAAGGCGCTACGCTTTTGCCGGTTTGCTAATTTTATCCATAATTTCCAGATTTTCTCAGTTTAGTAAAATAAATCATGAATTTTACAGATGTAATTTGATGGTGTAAATGTAATTAAATTAATTTTAGTTACTAGAGGATAAATACATTATGTAAAAGTGGATTTTTGGCTAATATGAATTAGTTTCACCAAAGTTACAGATGAGTTTGTTGACCTCCATAGTCTTTGGGTTTTCAGTTCGGTATTTTTGGGATTAGTTCCTCAATTCAAGGATTTTACCCCTAAGCTAGGGAGAATCTGTTGTTGCCTATATATTCCACCTTTTTTCTCATTCCAATGGTTGGATGTTGTTGTATTGATGAAAGAACACTATAGCATCAGAATTTGGCAGGAATTTATTGACAGAGTTGCAATTATTTTGGTGGGATTCCTATGGTAGTGTATTTTGAAATGGTTTCTTATTCTTTTTACATGTGTGTGAATTTTTTTTACTTTTCATGATCATGTCATTTCTATAATATGGTTTATTATTAAGTGAGATAAGTAGAATTCATTTTTAACGCTCTGTTTTGGGAGAAGCATCATACAAGTGTTTCATTTATTTAGTTTAAGAAGAATTCATGTATGTCATGCTCTGTTTAGCACCTCACCATTCTAATGCACTCCATCAAATCTCCTTAAACTGTTAGAGTTCCTACCTACCTTGCCCCACCATATGTCTGCAATTACTGGTCCTTTTCCCCTCACCTAATTTCCCCTTTGGCCTAATCCACTCATCCACCACCCAAATCAACCAATCAAAACCCATGTGCTACTATACCTAGCCTAAAACATAATTGATCCAGCCTTCTTGGATTTGATCCATTGGAGAGATCCCTCTCCTGCATATTAGGGCTAGCTACTTTGCGAGAGCTTGGCCTATGGTTACCTTTGATGGTCTCTTCTCAGCCTTGGAGATATGGTGGAGTGATAACATCTTGGAGACAATATTGGGGAAGAAAGTGATAAGTCTTCCCTAGTTGTACCATTAGATCTTCAAATTCTTGGCCTCTAGATGATAGGTTTAAGATTTTGCTGAAATTGAACTGAAAAAGTTGCAACGAACCAATTTGCTGAACAATGAACATTCTGGCTTCGAGGAGATACACCGTATCAAATCCTGATCCTCACCCAGATGATCCAATCGAAGATCTAGAGAGGCTTATTTGGAAGCATTGATATCAAGCTATAGAAATTCAATCAAATCCAATCCCATTGGTAAGATCTTCTTCACTACCTGAAAAAGTTCTATCTCTCAAAGATATACCATTTGATTAAAAATTTGAGTTTTCTTTGTTTTGATCTAAGTCTGAAACCTCATTATTTGACATATTCTTTGACCCATTAAGGATTTATGAGGTAAAATCATTATCTAAGTTAGATCTTAGTTCCTTAAAACTTGAAGGAAATTTACCATTTGAAGAAACTAAGTCTGAATCAGACTTTGACACTAAATTCTGGAGTCAATTCTATAGACTTGAAAGTTTACCAAGCCAAATTTAGTATCAATTAGAAAAATCCATCATCCAATATCAACAAGAGTTAATACCCATCCCAACAAACTCACAGTCAACTGTTGTTTCCTCTTCCGCACCATCTCATTCATTATCTATTGAGAAATAACTTCCTAGTGTCACTCGCATAGTTCATTCAACAGGAATTATGGCCAGATTTGTACCCCTCATCTTACCAGGTAAACTACATGCCCTACCATAAGGTTACGACCAAAGACTCCCACTTTTTGATGAAAAATATTCAATCACTTCAAAACAACACATAGGTAGAGTCCCAAACTTTATTGATCTGGAAGAAGTAGATGAAGACAATGCTAAAATGAGAATCATAGTATAGAGATTTTCAAGAGAAGTTAAAGTATGGTTCAGATCATTAAATGAAAATTCCATAGCCACTTCAAACCAGTTGATGGATGTTTCCATAGCTCGATGGGGTTAAATAAGAATCCATTACAAATCCTTTCTGAATACAATAATTTGGAAACCAAACCAAATGAATCAGTACAAGACTACACTTGTAGATTCAAAAAAGTATATAGTTCCATTCTCAATGAGATCAAACCTCCTCCAGGATTGGCCCTCTTGCATTACTCGGATGTTTTGATCCAGACATGGCCTATCATTTGCGAGAAAGGAATCCCGCTACATTAGAAGACATGCAGAAAAATGAAACTAGTGTAGAAGCTGATTTTTCCATAAAGAAGTCAAAAACGAAGGGTGAAAGGAGAGTGACTATTAAATGAGAAGCATCATCATCTTCTGATGTAAAACGAGATACCTTGATGAGAATAATAGAAAGGATGGTTGACATGATTTCTATCACTGAAAGTCAGCCGTAACCACAAGTTAGAAATCCTAACTTCAGAGGATAGTAATAGTAGCCTCAATTCATAATTAAGAAAAGGGAACAGAGGGCATCTGAGAAACCAGCACAACCACAACGAATTTTGACACCCTTGCAGTAGAATTATGCTCAAGGAGGTGAAGAACAAGAAGAATATCATATTTTTGAAGGGAACCAATTTTTTACAGCTGATGGCCATCCCATATTTTTGACATAAGATGAAGAGTATTTCCAGAAGACAGATGTACCCAAGGATGAAGACTACATTTTATCTCAGGATCATCAGTTGGAGGTTGAATCTGATGATTATCAACGAGGATATTTGAATGCCCTCAGCTCACAATAGAGGAAGTATAAATTGAGAGGTAGAGATGTCCCAATAACTCCTATTCAGAAATGGGAATATCAACAAAAATATACTCAACTGAAACAAAAATCTCAAGGTAATCAGAGTAAAGGAAAAGAACCCGCAGCTGCAAATTAGAACAAAGATAATCAACCATCTACAATATCATCGAGTAAAGAAAAGGACACCCAAAGGAAATAATTTGCATCAAAATATCATGCTGACAAAAGACACATCATTAAAGGGGTAGACAAATCCACTCCTTTCATGTTAGAAACTAAAATTTCCAAATTGAAAGTGTCAATACCTTTAACTAAACTTGTAAAGAATAGTCAGTATAAGTCTCATGTAGGAAAAATTTTAAAATTAGATCCTTCATCTAATATACTTAATGTCGAAGATGACCAACTTGAACTTATCTTTGGTCCAGTAATAGATGGTCATTTAGAGGATAGAGAAGTTACCCCATTCTATTTGAGTCTGAGAATCCACAAAAATATCCTCCACAATGCCATGCTTGACTCTGCGGCTTCCCAAAATTTGATGTCAAAAGCGATTATGGAGAGATTGGACCTAGATATCACTTGTCCTTACCATGAATTTTATTCCTTCGATTCAGGTAGAGTCCGTTGTTTGGGTCCTATTAAGGATTTAGTATTTTCCCTTGAACAAATTCCAACAAATAATTTTTTTATGGATGTGGTGGTTGTTGATATATCACCACGATTTGGTATGTTGTTGTCTAGATCTTGGGAAACAAAGTCGAGAGACACTTTGCAACTAGACTTCTCTTATGCCACCATCCCAATTTTCGGGCCATTGAGAAATTTGTACATGGAAACGAAGATGAACTACAAAATAACTAGCAAAGAGAGGCCTAATAATCATCCAATAAATGTTGTACAAACAAATTTAGAATCTTTTATTTTGTTCAATGATAGTGGATTGAATGATGTAGATAGTCAGATTGTAGAAGTATAATATGTTTCTGAGATTTTTGATTTTATCAAAAAAAATTTAGAGAAGGGGAAAGACAATTTTCCAAGTGCTTCAAAGTACCTACCTAACAAGGCAAAGGAAAGTTAAGATCAAAATCAAGAAGTAACCCATAAAGTTTAGACAAAATAGTAATCAAAATTCCAACACTTGGATAATGAAAATGGTCTATGGACTATGGATTTTGATGGTACCTTGGGGAAATACGAGGCATGCATTGGAATTTGGATCCATAGCCCTCTTCATTAGCCTGGTAAGGTTCCTAAGAATGTTATATTATGTTCATAATATTTGATTTTGATTTTTCTAACAATGAGGCAGAATATGAAGCATTGATCACCAGTCTCAAGATCTTGAAAAAGTTGGGCGCAAGAAGAATTTTAGTATATGGCGACTCCAAACTTTTGATAACATAAGTGAAAGGAGAATACCAGGCCAAACATCCATGAATGAGAGTGTACATGAATGTTGTACTGGATATCCTAAAGATGTTTCCTAAAGAAAATTTGTCAGTAGTGTCGAGAAGTCAGAATCTCATGGAAGATTCGCTTGCTACAACAACAAGAAAATTTAAAATCCCTATATTTTCCAAGAAGAAATTTTAAATTAATGTAAAAAATTGGCTTATAGTTCTGGATAACTTGTGATATTGGCAAGTATTTTGGGATGATAAAAAAGTTAATAATTTTCTACAAAATGAAGGTGAATTCGAGAATTCTGCAATTGATAAGGTTTATGAGAGGAAGACCAAGTCATCGAAGCCATTCAGGTTGATATAATATGTTGGAAATACTGAGAGGGGGGGGGTGAATTAGTATTTATTTCAATTATAGAATTAGTTAATCTTCAATTATTATCAGTGTTTGTAAAATGATAGCAGCAAATAAGAGGAACACAAATGCACACAGTTTTTAAGGTGGAAACCCACTCCGGGACAAAAACCACCTAATGCTTTTCTAATAATTATTTTAAACTCAAATTGAAAATAAAGCTCCAACTTCCTAGAATCTAGAAAATCATTCTTCTCCACCTCCCACTGGATGGAAGCTCCAACACCCGATATTCTTTAGTAGTCACTGAACAGATGCACCAACACCCAATGAGCTACAACTCACCCCAGCACCACCCTACCACCCTATAGAAGAATAAAATAAGAATGGACTCTCGTACCAGAGAAAATGGTCCACTTTACAATGATATAGAATGATGTATAAGAAGAAGATATACTAGACCATAACCCCAACTTTGACACAACCACTGCCTCTTCAACCCTTGGTAGATAGACACTAGTACAATTTGTACAATAATGTATTTACAATGGCTAAGCACAATGATACCTTTACAATCATTGTATGTAGTGCTGCCCTCTTGAAGACTTGATATGATGAACTTCTTGCTGCTGTTATGCACGTTGGTTTCTACTCTTGTCATGCTACTCTCTGCTGCACCTTTCTTTGCTTTTCTGCCGTAGAAAGTCTAGTCCTTTGAAACCCTTGACAACACATGATCTAACTTTTTATTGCCTTCTAGGAGCTCGATATTGAATCTGGTGTATCTCTGTCATTTTAGATCCTCAATATCTGATTTTCAGTCTTGTAATATTCCTCTGAGTCATATTTCCAATGCCATAGGTCTGACCCAATTTGGATTCTTGAAGAGCGAGTTATACCCAATATATCACAATGCCCTAATTATGGACTGTTTCGTAAGAGCGTACTTGTACGGTGTGCCACGTGTCATTGTTTCTTCATTTGTTTCTGAAATTGATAGAGTTAAAATTACAGGTTGTACAATATACGTTACTTTTTACAGAATTCCAATCTAATACTCAGAGAGAGAGTTATGATGATTTTACCAAGGTCACTCCTTTGAGATGAATTTCATGAGCCTGCAAAAACCCTTACTTCCACAGATCATATCTCCAAAAATATTGTACAGATTGATCTGAAATTTTTACTGCAGATTCCTCAAGAGTTTTTCTTCACCTCATAAAAATTTCAGCTTCTGAGCCTTCATAGAAAGCAATTTAGAGCAAAAATTCCACGATAACCTGTTTCAGATGGCCGAATCCCTTGCCTAAGGAGGAAATGAAGATCACAATATATATGAATGCTTAAGTTGAGAGGGGCTTCAACAAGTGAACGTGGGAGGGATTTTCGAAGCATAAAAAATACTAATTATGACTTTTCAATGACCCATGCCCCAACCTCATGGGGTTTTAGCCCACTAACTTGGGTACAAACTTCAAACATGAATATCTCTCAAACCGTGAAGAATTACATGGCATGCCATATATCAACGGAAACATATTGATAAGTAGAAACCATCAAAAGCATTATTGACCCAGAATATATTAATTTGGTAGGTAAAAATTCCCATTCAATTTTGGGTTAGCCCCTGGTGCTACTTGGGTTGACATCAATCACAACCGCTGATCAACATACTAGAGCAGAAGGATAACAATATTCCAAAAGGCCTCATACCATTGGACGAATTTTTTGATCAAGTTGATGTAGCGAGGAAGCCAAAATTGGTTTCTACAGAAAAAGGTGTCGAGGATGTAAATATCAGAACAATGGACAAGGCTAAGATGGTCAAACTATCAAAGCCTTTGTCTCCTAAGGAAAAGGACAAGTACATTGATTTAATTTTTGAATTTTTTGATGTTTTTGCATAGGATTATGCAGACTTAAAGGTCCATAATAAATATATCATAGAACACACCATTCCAATTAAGCCCAATCCAGAGCCCTTTCGGCAGAAGTTGAGAAGGATCAACCTGAGGTTGCTTCCATCAATAGAAAAAGTGAACATGATCTACAAGTCAGGTATTAATGTTCCTAATAGGTTTTTTGATTAGATATCTAATTTAGTCCCTGTAAGAAATAATACTGGAGAAATAAGGCTTTGCATAGATTTCAAAAATTTAAACAAGATGTCTCTTAAAGATAACTACCCCCTTTCAGAAATGGATCACATCTTACATAGAGTGGTTGGGGCTTCTCGAATGTCTTTCCTGGATGGATATTCGGGATATAATGAGATTTTGGTAGATGAAAAAGATCAGGACAAAACTGCCTTCACTACACCTTTGGGAACATTCAAATTTGCAAATATGCCATTTGGACTAAATAATTCAGGGGCTACCTTTTAGCGGATATAGGTTTTTCATCTGAGAACGATGTTTTTCTAGTGGTGTATTTAGATGATTTGACAGTTTTATCCCTTTTCGATGATTAACACTTGTATCATTTAAGGATCGTTGTTCAAAAATACAGGAATTTAAGAATCTCCCTTAATGTGAAAAAGAGCCTTTTTCCCAAGGAGGAGGGAAAACTTCTCGGTCACATCATCTCTAAGGATGGAATCTGGATTGACCCTTCTAGGGTTGAGGCAATTCAGCAAGTTGAATTTCCACAGAAAAAGAAAGAAATTCAGGCTTTCAATGGTAAGATGAATTTATTACGCAGATTTATTCCAAATTTGGTTGAAAACCTTCGGAAAATGACCAACATGTTGAAAAAGGACAATGAGGTAAAGTGGTCTAAGGATGCCAAGAATTTGTTGAGCATAGTCATATTTTCTTTGACTACTGCCTCTATTTTAATAAGCCTGGATTACACTATTGATTTTATTATATTTTCTTTCACCTCCAAGCACACCATGGATGTAGTATTAATGCAAAAGAAGGACAAGACCAGGAAACCTATTGCATTTTTCAGTCGAACCATCGGGGATGCATCTCTTCAGTACAATATCATATAGAAATAGGTTTTGGCTCTGATAAAAGCATTGATGGATTTCCATGTCTATATTTTACATTCACATATTTTGACTTATGTCCCTAATGCAGCATTAAAAGATGTTCTTATGCAGATAGATCTAGAAGGTAAAAGAGGGAAATGGATAGCAACAATGTTGGAATATGACCTCCAGATATAACCCACAAAGCTGATAAAAGGTCAAGGTATTGGAAATCTTATGGCCGAGTCAAATTTTCATGTTTTAGATATCAATCTTATTACAACATTGTCTAATGAAGAAGAGGATGTCACTCTGATACAAATATCTGATATGTTTTTTTTGTCTCCTTGGTATTCTGATATAACATACGTTCTTCAGCATTTGAATCCTCCTCCAAGCATGAATAAGAGTAAGGGTAGGTATTTAAAGTTAAAATCTTCCAAATACTGTATTTTGGACAACGCCCTTTATTGGAAAGATCTAGGAGGTATTTTACTAATTTTTTTGGTCGACAATAAACCCCAAGAAGTTATGAGTTATTTTCATATAGGAGACTGTGGGGGCCATCTTTTGTGGAATACCACGACTGACAAATTGTTGAGATCATGATACTACTGGCCAACTCTTTTTGCAGATTTGTACAAAACAGTGTTGAGTTTCCATGACTGTCAAGTGTTTCAAGGTAAAAGAAAACTTCTTCCTTTACCTTTGCAACCTATTTCAGTACATGCATATTTTTAGTAGTGGGGACTTGACTTCATCAGATAGGTTCATCCTCCATCATCTACACCTCACAAATGAATATTAACATCCACCGACTACTTCACCAAATGGATCAAGACGATCCAACAAGGAAAGAAAAAACCTAGTAATTATCTAGTTTTTGGAGACTAAGATATTGTCTCATTTTGGTTTTCCTCATAATATTATTACTGACAATGCGACAACATTCAAATCAAAAAGGATGGTTGAGTTTTGTGACAAATATAACATCAAGTCGGGGCACTCAAACACCTATTATACGTGAGGTGATGACTTGGCAGAGTCCTCTAATAAATCCTTGATTAATATCATAAAAAAGATGTTGGAGGCCAACAAGAAGAACTGGCACACAAATCTTGTGAATTCTATTGGACCTCAGTTTTGTCTCATTTTTCACTCAAAATATCCCATGCTACTATTTGATTAAATGATTATTGTTGCAAGTATTTGTTACTTCTTTTGTTTTAACGGGATTAAAATACCATTAATGGAAGTTTAATAAAGGTTTGTATGTTACAGGTTAAAGTTGATTCGATCATGTTTTGAACCTATAATCACTTGCCTACAATTTGCAACACATTCCTGCACCAATTTAGTTCTTACAACGTGCCTGCACCAGTGCATTTAACATGCCTACACCAGTGCAAGTTTTATAGCGTGCCTCCACCAATGTGGGGATTTGATACATTGACAAATTTATAGGAGAATCTGAAAGAGTTTTATGATCAAAATGTCATTTTAACACTTCCACATAATACAAGACACATCCAGGTCATACAGATTTATATTTAGAGAATAATTAAAGCTACAACCCTGAATTTGTAGCAGTTTCCAGACTCCCTATTTACACCTCGATTTTCTCATCGATCATAGTGAATCTCATAATTCTGAAACATGGGTTTTTCTCTCAGCATAGGAATTTGAGTAAGCCTCAGGCCATTTTCAAAAATTTGTAATGTTTAAGGAGATACAAAGGGGGCTTTGGAGGAAGTTTGTTAAAAATAGCAACTTTTCCAGAATTCTAGAAAATGCCCAGATTTGGGAAATTTGTAGTAAATATCAGTTAATTCAGTAGGGAAACAATTGTACTGATATTATATTAATTATAATTATTTGGGATTCAATCCTCATGATGTTTGCAAAGGATTGGCTTGTTTTATGCCAAGTTTGAAATCTAAAAAATTTATAAAAGAAGAGTTATGGCTCCAAGCCTGACTACTGAATTTTAGTCAATCAATTAAGCAGAGGGAAGAAGCACACATAGGCAAGCATAGTGCAGAAGGGAGGAAAGGTTGCTCCAATGTAGTAGCACGTGGATTTCATTGTGAAATGCTTCTCCTACTTGCTGGGATTAGTCGATGTCTGCATTATGCAAAAGACTATTTTTTAATTAATTGAAGCAATTTTTATTCATGCTTTGTCTATTCATTTATTGCATCTAATGATTTATATTTCTTTGTGAACCACGCATGAGAGAACACAGGTTGAAACAGGTTGGCCACTAGACTAGATCGACACTGCTCTCATCTTTTAAATAGCATTTCAATTCTTGTTTGTTTAATTTTAAATTAATTCGATTTGCTGCAATCCATTATTCCAAGTTTTAAGGTTAATTTGACTTGCTACAATTTGTTTCCATTTCATTTGCTGCATTATTAATTATACTTGCACCTGGAATATTTTAAACAACAATTGCACCCTCCAGATTATACGAATCCATAAGATCGGCTCTGCCATCATGAGCTTTAACTCTAATT
Source organism: Pinus albicaulis (assembly GCA_034641835.2). Classification (NCBI taxonomy): domain Eukaryota; kingdom Viridiplantae; phylum Streptophyta; class Pinopsida; order Pinales; family Pinaceae; genus Pinus; species Pinus albicaulis. Next base: position 1,142,919,337 of record CM076583.1, on the reverse strand, counting down.
CTGTAAATTAATCCAGATCTATTAATTTGTATTCAAAGCTGCGATTTTTACATTCGTTGAGCCGATATTTATAAATACAGAAACTAGACGTTTGAATTGATAAATTATTCATTAATATTATGGTTTCCTTTAACTTATAAATTGTTCTTACACATAATTAAGTGCAAGAAGATGTTCTGCTTGCACCAGTGCAAGCAGAATTAGTACAGGTAGAATTAGTGCAACCAGAATTAGTGCAGACAGAATTAGTGCAAGCAGAATAGTTTGAATTGCTTTTGAATTTATTCCAGCATTTACAATATTTTCGTTATTGTGTTGGCGCCGCTTGATTTATAGTTCTAATTTCCCTTCTGTTTACTCGCAATTAGAATTTCCTTTTGCATTGATTGCTTTTAATTTCCCACATGCTTTTAATTGTTTGGATTGGTGTTTCTCGCACTAGTACAGGATTACATTTATGTTCGGGATTAATCGCAAGATAGACTAGAATTTGTTTTGTAGGTTACCAGGGACTCTCTCTGGAATTTCCAGTGTTGCATCTTGAAGTTCACGAACTCTCCAGATTGACAAATTAAATGTTGGTACATTTATAGACCCTATACTATACCAAAAATTTTGGCGTTGTTGCTGGGGAGGCACTTAGGGGATTGACCTTGGTGACCTGTTGCATTTGGTTTCTATTCCTTCACCTAGTTTCTCTTGAAATTTTATGTTGTTTGAATTTATTTATTTTCCTGCATTTTTTCTTTAAGGTTTCTCATTTTATTTAATGTTGTAATAACCCCCCACCCACCCTACACATATATATATACACTATTCATGTGCTAACAAATGTACCTAGTGGTCTCATTAAAGATAGAAAAATGGTATTTTGAGGCATTTTTCAATGAAGAGTTTGAGGCTAACATCAATCATTCAGTGCACCTATTTTACTGATTAATCGAAAGAATCATTCAAAGGAGTCTCGAAGTAGTACACAGAGAACCTCTTTTAGTTTGGTAAGAAATGGAAAACATTGTTACTTTTGAATTTCCTATCAAAGATCTAGAAGTGGCTAAAATGCATAATATTTCCCCATCTGCACTACCAAAATTTCATGGTTTGGAAAATGAAGACCCAGATACATTCTTATTTTAGTTTGAAGTACTTTGTAGAGGATATAGTTATTGTACTAATTCTCAAAGGTTGCAAGTGTTTCCTCTTACTCTTAAAGGAGCAGCTCTCCGATGGTTCATGAGCCTTGGTGGGAATTAAATTCAAACATGGGAAGACATGAAGAATGTATTCTTGGAGAAATATCAAAACTATTGCCAAGCCAGTGAAGATATTTTTAGAATCACACAAGGGGAAAATTAAAGCTTGGAGGATTATGTGGAGCGATTTAGATACAACCTCCAAAAATCAAAACATAATAATTTGGTAAAAGATACTTTGAAAACACTCCTACTCAAAGGAATCAAAGATGAATTTTTAGAACGTTTAAATCTTATAAGAGCAGGTGATGTTTCTCATGTACCATATGATGATGTTTGTAAATTGTGCATTAGTTATTCAAGAGGAATATCCAAGATTGCTAATAATTATCGAGAACTTTCTTCTGAATTTTTGGAATCTACCACAAAAATAGGAGCTACAAAATCTTTTCTAAATTTACAATTGGATGATTTGTAGGAATAATGGAAGCAGTGTAAGGAGAATCATTCAACAAATTATTTTCCATCACTGTCAGGCTTTCAATAGGTATTTAAGGAATCAAGTAAGGAAATAAATCGACCATCAGGTATAACTCAAAACTCATCATAGTTTAATACTTGGAATAATATTTATTGTCCCCAACAAGTTCCTAAACACATCTACAACCCTAAAATTCCATGGAAAACTTATAATCCTCCTTTGATTCAATACCCCACCTTATGGCTGCAATGGCCCTCTCCTTGGCCCTCATCCTCAAGTCAAATATCTCCATGGCCTCAAGAATCATCTGGATCTTCTTCTCTAGGGAAATCTCCCATGCAAATTCAATCATATGAGCACCAACAACAATCACAATTTATTTCCAATACACCATTATGTTATTCTCCTCCATGTTCCCAGCTGCATGTGCAACCTTATCTTAACCCTAATCCAAACCATCAAGTTTCACAATAGTTTGAACCTCCTATTCTTTCTGTTGATTCCCATATTGAAAGAGATGTTACACCTTCCATATTGGGAAAGGGAATGAATTTGGAAACTTCCCCTATTATCACAGAACATTTACCCCGGGAAGATTCAATTCAAAGACCACCTAAGGATCAATCTTTCATTGGAACTTGTTCTAAAAATGTTGTTGAAACTCAAAGCCCTAGAATCTATCTCAACCTTTCTTGTGAATCTGAAAATCAAATATTTGAGCTTGAACTTAAGGGATTTATTTTTTGTCTTTCACCAGATTTTTTGTGCTTACAGGAGAATGACTATGAGACTATGGAATAATTGCATCAGTTGGAGAATCATAAATACGTGGATTCTATTGACTCCTGGTTTCGGGCAGCCATCAACCCATCTTATTTATTCATCATTCAAAAACTCTTGGTACCATGTCAATTAAAGAAACTGGTTTCTCACGCTTTGCTATGTATTGAAGTTTATTCTTTAAAACTAAGTGTGAATATAATAGACATTTTGTTATGCACATGGCTTCATTGGAAGTATTCCTATACCAAAGGTGATATTTATATCTTTAAAAATAGGGTAGGGTAATGAATAAAGATGAATAAAAACACTCTTAAACTTGTGATACCCTAAAAGCACAACTTTTGAAATTTTTATTATTATGCATTCTCATGGTATAACTTGTCAAAAGTACTTTACACTTAACTCTTCATATTTTTAAAGTGACTTTGATTGTGGATCAATATGTATTGTTATAAGTTACATGTAATAATTTCCTCTTATTCTAACAAAATATCATCCAGAATTTTTTTTTAAATTCCTCTTTGAAGAGACCAGTGAAAAACCTCATATGGTGGACCACGCCTACAAAAATCTAATAAGCTTTCATAAAGAACCATAGCATGATAAACTCAAGGAATCTTTTTGGTCATTATCTGAGATTATTTTTTTAATAATTTCTTAGGGTAGCATGACCAACTAGTAAAGAATAGTAATTAAAAACTTTTCAAGCCATCCTGCACTCTTAAGGAGTAGATTTGCTTCCCCACCTATTAAGTAATCCATTTCAGGTTAATCATAATTAGAGTTTTTTTTTAAAACATAAATGAATTAATTGAGGGATAGGAGGTCTCATTGTGAGCCAACCTACTATGGTCATGGGTCCTAAGGAGAATGACATTACCGCACTAGTCACCAAGCCAGGGTAATGGCTTTTAGTTGGAAAACTAGAAGATGAGATGTCTCATTGCGAGCCGGCTCATTCATTCTTGTTAGTTCTCGTGAATGGCATTGTCGTTAGCTGGTTACCAAGCCAGGATAATGTCCTTCAATTAACTTATAAAAGGATAAAAAGTAAATGCTCATAAAAAACTCTAAATCTATATCTAATAGGTGGGATAAACCATTTCGTAAGGTTAAAAGGTATCCTTGTCGAGGCTATGAATGCTTGCTGGCAGCAGGGCCATGCCTGTGGTATTAAAGTTGACTCTACACTATAATTTACTTGGTTGATTTTGCTTTCTCTGAACTCACTATCAATCTCTTTGAGAATGGATTTAAAATCCTTTCGTTGTTATACCTTGGAGTTCTATCTTTTTGGAATGATTTTTATGGACGTGGGGACCCTTAGTGCTGGTAATTCACTGTGCCTAGACAAGAGAAGCTTTAATTATACATGGATGATGGTAAAATAATCATTATGGGAAGGAATTATTATGTTTACTTGTAACACCATATCATTTAAATCATGTCACTCATGTTTATAATGAGGATTTTAAAGTGAAACTTTTTATCACGGATGCCTCCAAGATATTATTTTTGAAATTTTTGAAAGTTCTATATTTTTCTCAAGTAATAACACCATCCTTGAAATTTAATTTTTCCATGGTAATTTTCATTTTAGGTTTTCTTGAAATCAGTTTAAGTAAATAAAGAGTCTAGCAGACACTCTGTTTTCAAGAGAAAGCTTTATCAAGTGCAAGAAATGTAATCATGCAGAATTTTAGGAACATAATTATGAATGTTTATACATGTTTCTAATTTTGTTTTTTTGCAAAGGAGTAACAATACTGGATTTTCTTGCATGAGGAAATGCAAGATGGTCAGCATGGGGGCATGTTGGGCCTCAGTTTCGTCTCATTTTTCACTCAAAATCTCTCATGCTGCTGTTTGATTAAATGATTATTGTTGCAAGTATTTGTTACTTCTTTTGTACCATTAATGGAAGTTTAATAAAGGTTTGTATGTTGCAAGTTAAAGTTGATTTGATCATATTTTGAACCTACAATTACTTGCCTGCATTGCGCGACAAATTCTTGCACCAATTCAGTTCTTACAGCGTGCCTGCACCAGTGCAAGATTACAGTGTACCTCTTAATACTACAAGCCTGAATTTGTAGTAGTTTCCCGACAGCTGATTTACTCCTCGATTTCCATGCCAATCATTGTGAATCTAAAAATTCTGAAACATGGGTTTTTTTCCCAATATAGGAAATTAAGTAACATGCGAGAAATTTTCCAAAATTCATAAAGGTTGAGGAGATACGAAGGGGGCATTGAAGGTAGTTTGTTAAAAATACCAGTGTTTCCAGAATTTTAGAAAACACAGTCAACAAGTTTCCAGACTGCCAACTTTCGCCTCGCTTTTTGTGTAGATTAAGGAAAATAAATAAATTCCGCGACATGGGTTTTTATCCCAGTGTATAATATTTACTAAGCTCAAAACCGTTTTCCAAGAGACGTAATGGTTGAGGAGATATGAAGGGGGGCTTTGAGGGAGTTTGTTAAAATTACCAAACTTTCCAGAATTCTAGAAAATCCCCTGATTTCGGAAATTCGTATTAAATATTTATTATTTTAATAGGGGAACGGTTGTACTGATATTATATTAACGATAATTAGTTGGGATTAAATCCCCATGATGTTTGTAAAGGATTGGCTTGTTTGATGCAAGTTTGGAATGTAAACAATTATAAAAGAAAAGTTATGGCTCCAAGCTTAGGAGGGGAAATTTTAGTCAATCAATTCAGAAAAGGGCAGAAGCACGCACAGGAAGGATAGCGCAAGAGGGAGGAGAGGTTGTTCCAATGTAGTAGCACGCGGATTTCAGTGTGGAATGCTTCTCCTACTTTCTGGGATTAGCCGATGTCTGCATTATGTAAAAGACTGTTTTTTTAATTAATTGAAGCGATTTTTATTTATGCTTTGTCTATTCATTTCTTGCATCTAATGATTTCAATTTCTGTGTGAACTAGGCACTTAAAGAGGGTGCGAGTTGGCTGTGTTGGCTACCAGACCAGCTCGACGCCGCGCTCATCTTTTAAATAGCATTTCAATTCTTGTTTGTTTGATTTTAAATTAATTGTATTTGCTGAAAACCATTATTCCAAGTTTTAAGGTTAATTTGAGTCGCTGCAATTTGTTTCCATTTCATTTGCTGCATTATTAATTATACTTTCACCTAGAACATTTTAAACAATGATTGCACCCTCCATATTATCGGAATCCATAAGATCGACTCTGCCATTATGAGCTTTAACTCTAATTCTATAAATTAATCTAGATCTATTAATTTATATTCAAAGCTACGATTTTTCCATTTGTTGATCCAATATTTATAAATACAGAAAATATATGTTTGAATTGATAAATTATTCATTAATTTTATGGTTTCTTTTAACTTCTGGATTGTTCTTACACATAATTAAGTGCAAGCAGATTTTTTGCTTGCACCAGTGCAAGCAGAATTAGTGCAGGCAGAATTAGTTTAAGAAGAATAGTTTGAATTGATTTTAAATTTATTCCAACATTTACAGTATTTTTGTTATTATGCCAGCACCACTTGATTTCCAGTTCTAATTTCCCTTCTGTTTACTTGCAATTATATTTTCCTTTTGCATTGATTGATTTTACTTTCCCACATGATTTTAATTGTTTGGATTGGTGTTTCTTGCACTAGTGCAGGATTACATTTATTTTTGGGATTAATCACAATATAGACTAGAATTTGTTTTGCAGGTTACCAAGGACTCTCTCTGGCATTTCCAGTGTTGCGTCTTGAAGTCAACGAACTCTCCAGATTGACAAATAAAATGTTGGTACATTTATAGAACCTATATTGCACCCAAAAAATTCCTTGTGGGAAAACAAGGTGAGTTGTAAGAAATCTATAGGAATGTACCCTTTTTAGTTAGTTTATGGTGTAGACAATGTTTTTCCTACTTCACTTGCAGTCCTAGTCATGAAATTGTTGTAAGAAGCTAGAAGTGGGGAGAATGACGTGCAGCGCCAGATCAATCAGATGATCCATATTCAATAGATGAGAGATGAGGTATTTCAGAACACCTCAAATATTCATGATAATATAAAGATGGTGTATGACTGCAAAACCAAGGCAGATGATTTTAAGCTTGACAATGTAGTCCTCCAGTGGGATGCAAGGAACGAGGAAAAAGGGAAGGACAGAAAGTTTGAGAACCTATGGAAAGGGCCCTACAAGATCTTAGCTATTCGAGGACATAACACTTTTCTATTACAGGAGGTGAATGGAGAATAAAGTTTACAAGGATTGGTCAACGATATTCTCCTTAAGCATTATCATTATTGATGCAGTTTTCAGATTTCCCACTATCATTGTAAATATTAGTTTAAATATCCTTGAATGTGTGAAGTGGAGAATCACAAAATCTTGGAGCCAGAGGTTAAGGCTTTAAAGTTTCATTGGTTTCCTGCTATTTTCAAAATCAAGTTAATCAAAGTCCAGTAAGTTTTGAGTCAAATTTTAGTCAGTTTGAGTTTGTTTCAAATCAGTCCAAATTTTCATTTTTTTGTTAGTATTTTAGCTTTTGACTCCATGCCCCTTGGATAATCACTTGGTCTATGGTGTTATTGGCACCTTCATGGAGCTACCATCCCCAGCTAGAGTGAATGTTAGTGTCATTATTTGCATCTTTCCACCAGTGATCAAATTAACTCTTTCATGTCATGTTAAGTGTCTCATTCTGAAATTTTTGTCATTCCATTACGTCATGAAAATATTTGGTCAGTTTGAGTAGATTTAGATCAAGTTTCACTCTTTTCAAAAAATTTCGTTACCTGATGATTCATTTAATCTCTATGCTAAGTCTCCATCATTCATGAGTTTTTATCACCTTTTCAGTAATTCCACCATGAATTTCATTCAGTCAGGGTTTCCATTAGGTCTTATGGTTTTCAAGGTCCATTAAACTACTATCTGCATAAATCAAAGACCAACAAGTAACTGAGTGACAATAAACACATTTTTATTTTGAAAATATTAATTTGTAAATTTTATTTCAATTTCAATATGAAATTTCATGTCTTCTATATGTAATAAGTACTCATGGTTCTGAGCTAGCTGCAAACTTAAGGTTCCAATTTCCAAGAAATTCAAAGTTCCAAAAGTCTCAGTGTTCAAAAAATCCACCAACTCATCAAATTAAAAAGATGAAATGAAAGGTAAAAAATGCAAAGTTTAAATTGAAATATGAAAAAGGAAAGTGGATGACAAGACCAAATTTGAAAATTTCATCAAGGTATAAAGGCCATCAAAGACCAAGGAGAGCCTTATTTTCACTCTCATCCATCAAGCTCTCACTTCCCATGGCCAAAAAATTGAATTTTCAGCAAAGATGCAATTTTTTTTGGGGATACGTTGCCCTCCTAGGCTTGTCGTTGCACTCGTGGCATTTTGGCATTGCGCTCCTCTGAAGAGCGTTGCACTCCTGTGTAGAGCATTGTGCTCCTCTCAAGTTTGTCCTACGAGATCCTACCACCTATCAAACCTTCTTCCAAGAATTCAAATCATCAAGTGAGGTTATCTACAACTTCTAGCAGGTAAGTTACATCATTTCATACCCTCCTATCCTTGCATGATAATCAGTTTTTTATGATTACCTTCCTCATGAATAATTTCATGTTTTAAAGCTAAGAAACCCTTCTTTTACTCCCATATGCTAATTTTTTTTCCCTAGACACAATTTATTCTTCCCACATCTCAGTAAACAGTTTACTGTTAGGAAATTTATCGCAGAAATAATAAACAATTTTACTAAGAGAAATAAATATAAAGAACCCAGCAACAAATCATAAACATAAACACAATTGTTTATCTGGGAAAACCCCAAATCCAGGGAAAAACCCAACCAATGAAATTTCATTAAACATTGGACAAAAAACCCTGGCCAATCCAGCCAAGTGAGCCTTCACCGCTCACCTCCAGGCCTTGCATTACAATGAAGTATTCCCAGCCTTTTATAGGCTCCATTACATGCAATACCATTGGCCAAAAACATTGGTGCACAAAACCATGTGCCCCAAAACCACTACTATTTACCCTAGTCAACATTGACTCTACCCCGAGTCATGTTTAGCTAACAATTCCCCCCTTAAACTTGACTTGGGGATTATTGACTAAATCTAGCCAAACCTGCTAGATGAGACAACCCCGCTCACTCTAGCTCTTCCCCCCTAAAATTTTTACCCATGGTAATTGTTAACTTTACATACCCCCTATCACCTAGGTCTAACCTAGAATTTACCAGTGATTTACCCAGGGGTACGCATGCCATACTAGGTCTTACAGCAGTATGCCCATTTACATGTAATAAAATTAACTCCATTATATATATTTTTGTTTCATTGTTGTTGTCCTTTGTGTAACCATTCTTTTACATTCATTCATGATGTCCTCTCCAAAGAGGACATCATAGTTGTACATCAATATCCATATAAAAAGAATCCATCTACCGGATTACATGGGTTACTAGCCTCTGTAACCACCAGTCCTCTAGGAATTCTCTTCAGATACATGGTTCATCGATATTAATTAATTCACCTGCAAATATCCTCTCTCATTTTGACGTTCTTCAAAACATTTGACTGACACATTCTGTTAAACACTTTTCATGTAACCAATCCCCATAGTTTCTTACTCTACATTATTCCATGGTAGTCGCAAATCTGGGACTTTCTATGTCTCGATCCCTGTTACAATCTCAATTACATTCGTGGTATTTATGATGATCTCTATTGTGCCTTTTGGTATTCTCTTCTCCCCGTGTTGATCCATCATCTAGATGAAAACTCCGATTGAAGATTTTACAAATATTTTCGATCCAACTCTAAGCTGACAAGGCCCATGCAGCCATCCTCACGCCATATGGAACCACTTCAAAAAAAATACCTACCGAGGATCGTTCCTTGGATCTCTCGCAACTTGTCTTCAAATATTAGACCTCACATTTATTTCTAGGGCATTATTTTGAATATCTTCCTTGTGGATTTTCCCTTCTCCACCACTGTCCATGATCAATGCATGTACCGGTATATATCCAGCACCAACTCCAAGGAGTCAGCAAGCTTAAAAATTCTATCAGCCTACTGACAAAAGGTTGTTTCTATCCATCCTAGCCATAGTTGTTACTACCTCCACCGAAGCATCCTTCACCACATCCATTTAAGCTGCAACCCTTTCCCCACCGACGTCTTTTACCGCGACTCTAACCTCTGGAGGATCTGCCTGCAGGAAAAATCAATAATTCCTGACTTTCATAGGTACAACGTGCACAGTCTGAAGCACCTGATCATAGCTTTCATCCTCTGTGCATCCCATGTATATGAGGTTCCATTCTAGATCATAGTTTAGGGGAACAAGGCTCTCGTAGGAGATCTCAAGCTGAAAGGGATTGAGAAACATGGCAGGATTGTCCAGCACGGTCACGTTAGTTATGCTCACGCAGCTCGCCATATTTCTCTCTGAGATGCAACTACTTCTGTGTAGCTCCCATCCATGCCCATGTGTTGTCCTTATACGCAAGTTCTCATGCCTCCACCTGCTTTCTGTCATACCATCCTTAGTCATGAAGGTACCAGTCCTGGCATAGATTTATACCCACCTATGATTCACCTCACGAGATGGGCATGCCCTTTTTCTTCGGGCCTGACGTTCCTCTAAATCCAGGCACTGGGGGTAGCAATTCTATGCATCTTGTGAGACCCAAACTCCAACCACGTACAAGTTTCCTTACATTGCGTCCATCAAGACCTGCAATGCTTCATCGATTTCATATGGCCATGACCTTGAAACTCTTTCTAGGATCGGTTTCCAAACTCTGCACTAATCTCTCTTTGCATCAGGCCAATACGAACCCTTAGCTTTAGAAGAATTTATCTAAAATCAAAACATGGCTCTGATAGCAGTTGTTAGGAAATTTACAGCAGAAATAATAAACAATTTTACTAAGAGAAATAATTATAAAGAACCTAGAAACAAATCATAAACATAAACACAATTGTTTATCCGGGAAAACTCCAAATCCGAATAAAAACCCAACCAATGAAATTTCATTAAACATTGGCCAAAAAACCCTGGCCAATCTGGCCAAGTGAGCCTTCAGCGCTCACCTCCAGGCCTTGCATTAAAATGAAGTATTCCCAGCCTTTTATTGGTTCCATTACATACAATATCATGGGCCAAAACCATGGGTGCACAAAACCATGTGCCCCAAAACCACTACTATTTACCCTAGTCAAAATTGACTCTACCCCGAGTCATGTTTACCTAACATTTACCTATCCCTACATAATTTTATTCCTCATTCCCAAGCCCCATTTCTTAAAACCCTAACCCTAGGCTACAAATTTCCTAGGCATCCTCATTGCTGTAATTAATTTCCCTACCCTATTTCCCTAAGTTTTTCTACCCCCCTACCATTTCCATAAGCTCCCAAATTCCCTTCCCTACTTCCCTAATTTTTCCTACACTCATTCCCACTCCCTAAACCTATTTCCTACCCCCTTTTCCTTCCCCTTCCCTAGGGTTTCCAAAGCAAAAAAAAAACATGAAGGAGGAAAGAGATATAATAGAGGATGACATAGAGGAAAGAAGACCACACAAGGGAGGGAGGATTTTGAGGCTTGAACCATATGACACTAGAGAGTTAATAGCCTCAACATGACATTAAAATGCTTCAAACATGTGGGTTGCTTTGATTTCTATGAGCTAGTCCAGAGAGTTCAACAACACCCTTCTTTGACCAGAGTCTTCATCTCCAATCTTCAAGACAATCAAGTGACCATTGGAGGGGTGACCTTTACCATATCCACAGATATTATTGATGCTGCCATAGGGATACCCAATGTGGGTGAAAAATAGTTCAAGGCCATAAACATAGATTCCCAACAGTATAAATCATTCCTGAAGCCAATATAAAAAAATGAGAACAAGAAGTTTTTTCCTTTTAGCCACCTACTTGACATATTTTCTCCCATGATGAAGATCATCATGAAATTCTTCACTTTTGAGGGCATATTATCCCGACTATACTAATATCAGATCAGGTTTCTCGTGCACTTTACAAGGGTAACATTTCTCAACATCCCTCACTATTTGTACAGTATCATTGAAAAGATGGCTTACAAAATACAAAGAAGAGAGCCAGAACATTAGGTGAACAACCTTTTTCATCACTCCCTTATCAAGATAATTGTCCTACATCATCTCAATCAGCTGAATAGTTTCTTGTGAGACCTTCATTTAGAATGGTGTCTTCATTACTCCACCATCTCAACTTGGCTGACCAATTCCACCACCAATATCATTGCCTCAAAAATAAATAGGGTCATCTAGAAGGGTTGTAGTGAAAAAGACCAGAAAGGACAATTAGGTGAAAACCAATTAGAGGGGACCTAGGAAAGTTTTTTCTCCAGATATTTTTGAAGGCGCCTTGCCTTCTTCATTAGAAAATCATGTACATCAGGATGAGGAGTAGAAAGAGACAGTTGTCCATGAAGAGGAAGACCTTAATGGGGAAGAAAAAGACTTCATGTTGATTTATTTGGATGATCACGACACCTCAAAGCTAATTATCAAAGAGAAGGATGCCATCATCAAATAATTGTAGGATAACATTTCTAGAGCTCTGTTTGTCACATCATTCCTTGAAAAGGAGAAAAAGCAACTAAAATATCAATAAGTACTCATGGAGCTAGAGCTACTCAAAGAAAAAATACATATACCAAGGGTAAGGCAATGATGTCAATTGATGATCATGACGATGATGACATTCAAACCAGCAGGACAAGACCAAAAAGAAAGAGGTCTTAAGAGAGCTCTGCAGTAGTAGGAACTTGAAGCTAAAAACCTCACTTTTGAGGAGAGGATTGCCAAGGAAGTTGAATATGATAGAGAGATATGGCTAGATAGGGTAAACCTCCACCCTGAGAAGCTCCTCCATAAGGAAACAAAATATAACAATATGCTCATAAACATGTCCAATAGGTACATTACTAGAAACAAGATCTATAACATCAAACTCAAGTAATTAGAGGAAAAAAACAAGCAAACCCTAATCAAGAAAAAGGACGACGATAAATGTGAGATCCTTCTTGTTGCCTCCTTGATTGTTTGAGGCACATCATCAACACTCTATCAACCAATTTTGAATTTTTTTGGATGAATTTTTTAAATTTGGGAATTTTGACAAATTTTCACTAAAATTCAGCACAATGAGCTTGTTAAAAGCGCAAGGCCTAAGGAATTGTGCTTTCTTTAGTAGATTCCAAATGAAACATTTATGCCACCATTGGATTTAGAAGTCCCTATACATTCAATTTTGACTATTGGCACTCGAAAATGGTATATTTTGGCCCGGAGAAATGGCCAAAAACACCTAAAAATTCAACTTTATGCCCCTATTTTCAGGCTGGCACTGCATTTTGAAGAAGTGTTGGGATATTTTACTTTTGTAGGCCTTACACTTTTAGAAAATAGATAGGAGAAATTTTCAAATGAGCTATCCTAAGCTCAATTTGTACTTCAGGAAGTCCCTTAAATTCAGCCTTGAAGTTAGCGTTACACTCCTATGTTTGGCGCTGCACTTTTGCCAGTTTGCTAATTTTCTCCAAAATCTCCATATTTTCTCAATTTGGCCAAAGAAGTCATGAATTTTTCTGATGTAATTTAATGTTGTAAATATAATTAAATTTCTTTTAGTTACTAGAAGATAAATACATTAGGTAAAAGTGGATTTTTGGCTAAGATGAATTAGTTTCATCAATGTTAGGGATGAGTTTGTTGACCTCCCAAGTCTTTGGGTTTTCAGTTCAGTATTATGGGGATTATTTCCTCAAGTCATGGATTCGACCCCTGAGTTGGGGAGAATCAACTTTTGCCTATATATTCCACCTCCTTTCTCATTGCAATGGTTGGATGTTGTTGTATTGATCATAGAACACTATTGTATCAGAATTTTGGCTGGAATATATTGACAGAATTGCAACTATTTTGGTGGGATTCTTATGGTACCTTATTTTTACATAGTTTCTTATTATGTTTACATATGTGTGAATGTTTTTACTTTCCATGATTATGTCATTTCTATAATATTGTTGATTTGAAGTGAGATAAGAAGAATTCATTTTTAATGCTCTGTCTTGGTAGAATCATCATACAAGTGTTTCATTTCTTCATTTTAAAAATAATTCATGTATGCCATGCTCTTTTTATCACCTCACTAATCTAATTCACTCCATCAAATCTCCTTAAAGTTTTAAATTAACTACCTACCTTTCCCCATCAAACGTTTGCAATTGCTGGTCCTTTTTCCCTAACCTAATTTTCTCTTTGACGTAATTCACTCACCCAGCACCCAAGCCAACCAACCAAAACCCCTGTGCTACTATACCTAGTCTAAAACCTAATTGATTGAGCCCTCTTGGTTGTGATCCCTTAGAGAGAGCCCTCTCTTGCCAAGTAGGGTTAGCGACTTGGTGAGATCTTGGTCTGTGGTTACCTTTTGTGGTCTCTTCTCAACCTCAAAGATCCAGTGGAGTGCTAATATGTTCCATCATGAAGGTCATAGAATGCCTTTTCTAAGTATGGTAGTTCAAACCATCTAAGAAGGACATTATTGTGGTGCTTTCTGAAAATAACTCCATGTACCAACCGATATGATAAGGATTTCAATCAGATTTACCTTTTTGTATTATCATTAAATGAGAGGGAAGAGTACCATGCTCAATATGCTATGACACATTTGCATACTGAGATGTTTGGATGTTAGTGGGGAGAGCTTGCTCAATGTTGTACATGTCAATCTCCTGCTTCCATCCATAAAAATCATCTTCAGGTGCACTTACCACTTCTGCTCGTAGCTCGTACAAGCCATGACCTTTAATAGTATGAACTAGTTTGAACTTGATATTATATTCCTATAAACGAGTTATGCATTTCACTCTTCTTTCGCCCAACTATTATTGAACAAATAATGATCTGAATATTGGGTGTGGGACAAGTATAATACAATGATTTTTCAAAATATAAGACCAACATTGTTTCACCACGTTGTAGACTATGTAAGCTTGTTTATCAATGATGGGATAGTTAATTTCAGGCCCTTACAATGTACCAGTCACGAATGATAGAGTTCACTCATTATTCTAACCATATTTTTGTGTACGCAAACTGGGAGGAGAACTATTAGAAGAAAAGGTGTAGCGCAAGAAATATTCGTTGAAATATGGATTATACAATGCTCATTCTTTTGTGATTACTTTATTTACATTGGAGAATGCATATTTTTCCATTTTTTCACACTTGTATATGACATCATTGTTCACCATCTCTTGCAGTGGTTTCACTATGTAGGCATAATCAGAGATTAATTCTCGGAGAAAATTAATTTTCCCTGAGAAGGACTACATATCTTTATTTTTCATAGAGAATAGAATATTTATGACAGCTCTGACCCTTCGAGGGTCTACCTTAATCCTTCTCTTTGTGATGGTATGTCCCAAGATATTTCCCTTGGAAATTGAAAAAATTCTCTTCTTAGGATTAAGAGATATCCCATATTTCTGACATCGCTTGAAAAAATGATTCAAGTGGCGCAAGTGGTCAGATTTGTTCTTTGAAAACACCTTGAATTCATCACAATAAAATTTTATGATCCATCCAATAAATCTATGAAACGTGGTCTCCATCCCATGTTGGAAACTTCCACCTGTAATAACAATCCGAAAAGGCATTCTTCTAAAATAAAATATGCCCCAAAATGTTTGAAAAATTGGTTTATGTTTGTTAGGTTCTAACAATAGAGCTTAGTTGTAACCCGAAAACACATCCAACAATGAGAAATTTATGAACATTATACTATCTATAGGATTTGTTCCATCGATGACACTAGATAATTGTATTTGTCTGAGGCATCATTAAGTTTGAGAAAATCCATGCACAAGAATATTTCCTTTTACTTCTTTCTCTCCAAGACCAAATTTGAGACCGACGTTGAATTTCACACTTTAAATGTGATCCAAGAATCCAGTATATTCCTTAAATATTTCTAAATTAGAGGCTCCAGGTTCAGATGAAATTTCCACAGTTGTTGCTAGAAAGGCTTGACCCACATGGTAGATGATTCATGTGTCATAAATTTTGAGGTAATAATATATCAAGGTGAAAATAACCCATTATTACTTGAAAATATGGATGACATATTGTCACTCTTGAGGTATGATGCACATTCCGAGATTAAAAAAATTCATATATTTTTTTGTTCTAAGATTAATCTATTCATGCGATAAATTTGAACTGTGATTCTTCTCATTGACTAGCCCCTTAAAGAAATTATTCAAGTCATAAAAATTTTCAAGTGATACCACATCCTTAGACATGGGGTTTTCTTTGTTTTCTCAAGCTACATCTCATAATGATTTATCGTGCTCATCCTCATCGATAGCTGAATCTTTTAAGACATCAACCTTCACCATAAAATAAAGTATTTGTTTGCCATAATTGAAAATGTGTAGGTTAGTGATATTATCAAGGAAATATGGCTTATAACTTTTTTCAATAGGAAAAATCATGCCTAAACCATGACAACCTAGTCACATCATTTGCTAATGCATCTACAACATCATTACATACATTAGGAATAGAAACAATATTTTAATATTGGAATTGTGAAATCAAATGCCATACCTCTTCTAGATAAATTCTAAGATTAGGTGATGCACAGTGTATAGTATTTGTACCTACCGTACGACGATTTGAGATTCATTTATTTCCTCGAGAACCCCAACTTTGAGGTCATGGCTTTCATGAGCCACAAGATCAGTGTTTCATATTATGTGACATTGTTAGTGCACTAAAATTCCAAGTGCCAAGAGATAAAATATTTTCTCTAATGCAGGTCCACTAAAACACAACCGACTCCAAACCCCTCTTGCATATTCAAACCATCAAAATATGAAATCAAAAAATTAGAAATGCTATAGCTACAACCTACACTATTACTGCCTACATATATTGTAAAAAGGTCATTACCACTAGTTCAATTTCTAGGAAGGAGTACCAACTATGTGTCAAGTGGGACTGGGGAAGGTTGTGCAAGATAACACCAATGATTGGTTTCTGAGAAATAATTATGAAAAATTATGTTTGTGAAAGAAACATTCTCATTATGCCACTTGAGATGTGACAATCACCATGTTTTTCATGTAGGGTCCTAACTCTACTTGAATTTGGTTATTCCTTCCCTTGTATGGAAGCTATAAGTGTGACAAGTCATTAGAAAAGTACCATTGTAACTTACTAAACTAATCTCTACTCAAAGCTACATTGAATGCCTCAGGGATGTCCACAATTACAATATTTATAAACTAGTGAAGTTGTTGATAAAAATATAATCAAATGAGAACATTATTGAGTTCACCAATAGCTTGGACAATAGATATGTCTAGCCTAATGATTTGTGCATCAAATTTTTCCCATTTAGCATTTATCTTATTGGAAATGGATAATGTAGTTACATTCACACATGCACTAGATTTGAATAAACAATTATGGACATTGTAATTAAAAATTTTAAAATTCAATAAAAATGGAGGGAAGAGATCATTAGCTCCTAATGTAACAACATTAACTATAGAATCCAAGGGACAATAAGACTTACCAGGCACCTTCTTAGAGTAAGAAGATCTGTTGTATGATCAATTCTCACTGACCTGTTATCTTTGTGAGCTGATAGATAGGAATATTACTGCAAACTTTCTTCAAATCTTCGACTATGCTGTAATAAATTATTTCATTTATAGCAGGCAATGCTAAAGTGTCTATAAGAGTAATTTTGTTTCACACTTCCAAAGTAGTAGACTTTATTAGAGGTGTTATTTTAAGTAATGACATTTCCAGACTTACTCTGGGTATTCTAAGTAGGATTGACTAGGGTTGTGATTCTTCTTAATAGTTGTTCCTTCAATTTTTGTCCTATCACATCCTATTAAAAAATAGGAACTTAAGTTCTCAACTTATATCAACTATTCTACTTACAGGGTGGGGCCTCATTCTATGTTGGCTCTTAAACATTATTCTTGTGTGCAGGGTATACACAACCAAAATAATTTACTACATGTTGAATACCTGCACTTAATTCAGCTATAGTATGTTCTCCTTTTATTTTATTTTCTCTGTCTTATCATCTGTAAGAAGAATATCAATAATATGTGCACCGAGAGCGTTCATGATATGGTTCCACTCTTGGCTTGTATTTTTAGAATTATATTCATGATGAAAATAATATCATTGATCCATGCCCATACTTTCAACATTCAACACAACATTCGATCTTTGGGAAGACTTAGCTAGATAATTTTCACAATTTGTATGAATTTTCATGAGATTAAACTTAGGAGGCTTTCTGTTTACATTGGTCTCACTTTTCATTTGGATTAACTCTACCAACTCATTAGATAGAGACATTATGGTCCTGGTCAAGAGGCCTGATACTTCTTGCTAGCTTCCTTGGAGTCTTTAGCTGACTGATCATCAACAATGTCTCAAATAGTTCCCATGTCCTTCTCAACTATTATATCTTCTTCAAATTTTGAGCCAATGTTTCTTTCACAAATCTCTTCATGAAAGAGGAAATTCTCATTGGAAACAAAAATGTAAAATTATCAATAGCGATGGAATTGTGAGGCTTCATATTTTGGGGAAACATGTCCAATATTTTATTAAACTTCTGATTGAAATCATTTACTTTCTCCTTTTCCCCCATTTTCAAGTTCCCTGACTCCTTTAATAACATGGTCGAGGTTTTTTCGTTAGTAAAATTTTCAAAGAACAACTTCTTAAACTCATTCCAATTATGAACTGAATTGACAAGAAGACTATGATACCATGAAACTACTCTACCATCTTAGGTACAAGGAAACCATATACATGAAACATCATCATAACATACCTCCAGAATCTTTAGTTCTAAGTAGAAGTTATCTAAATTTTCTTCCATCTTAATCGAATTGTTAGGGTCATACATCGTTAACAAATTCTTTGGGTGTTTTGGCATCTTATGTACATTTCTCGGGAGATCAAGTGGGCCTTGCATCATTCAATCAAAATCTTGGTCTAGCATGTCTTCATTGCCTTTCACCTGCTTTTCTTCTGAATCTGAAGATTCTTCCTTTTATTCATTAAATTTTACATTTCATTCATGATTTCATTCATCTGTAAACTAAATTCTTGCGCTTCGCCTTCCAAATTTTCTATAATTTCTCATAGAAGATGCTCTCCTTCAACAGTATCGACAAGATACTCAATACTTGTGAAGAATAGATCTTTAATCAAGGAAACCTGTTAGCATAGTTATTTTCTAAGTCATGAGTGCATTTTAAATATTTTTTTTTTAGGATTAGATTTTCTAAATTTTCAAAAAAAAAATTCAACGCTACCAAAATTTCTTGTAGCCTTTGTTTTATCCTTTTTCGGGCAGTCTGTCTTAATTATTTTTGGTCTGTTTTTAATTAATATGATGCTACCGAAAATTTTGGTAACTTCTCGTTTAAAAAAAAATAAAAAAATAAAAGTGCATCCTCTATGTTTCAATCCATGTGTTCTTGTTTTGAAATATGTTTTGAATCTTTATTCATGATTTAAGTCATGTGATAGGTAGGATTTACGGTCAATAATGTTAAGATTAGAGTTGTGGTTATACGTGTAGAATCTAGGTGTCAATCTGCAGTTAACACAACCAATCGATTGTTTTGTCCTATTTGTGAGTTGAGTCACCTCATTCCAATGTCAAATTACGCATTATGTGTTGGAATAGATCATGGATCTGCAGGTTTAATGTGATGACCATTTGTTTGGTCACGCATTGGCGTTGTTGGAAATTTATGCCAATCATAAAGGTTCAATGGAGATGACTTCCAATCACAAATCCTCTCATATCTAGCCACATGTAGCATGCCATCTGAAGCTACTAAACCAACTGAAGATCATAATAACTATCACATGGTGCATGCTACGATCTAGGACACTTATCATTTTGAAAATCTCTTACATGGGAGGGTGAACCAATGTAGACGTTTTAAACCACTCAGAAGGAAAGAAGACTATCGATTTGAGTTTAGTTGTTGGTGAATGACATTTTCTAGTGTGCATCTTGATTAGGGAGTCTTACATTTCATACAAGATCTTATAGAATACACAACAACACTTGTTAGTTGATCTCTTCTAGCCTTTCCACCTGTCATATTTCAGCAGACACACTTATTAATTATTGAAGATGACTAAAAGAGGAGGAAAGCTAAAACGAATTGAACCACAAGGAGATGACCTAGTGGATGCCAATTCAAATGTGAGAAGGATTTTTTTTTAAGAAGGGTGGTATCCATTGTGTTCAAGAATGGGAAGCTCTCACTTAGGAGTAGATCAGGAGTTTTCAAATTCTTTCAATGGACAGGAAGTAACCAGTTATGGTCTTAAATTCCAGGTATCAATAGATTCAATTTTTGAGGCATTCAACCTTCCATAAGAAGGAGAAAGGTTGTTTAAAGGCCAAGTATAATTGGAGGAGAACTCAATAGTTTCCTCAAATATGGACACAAAGATCCCAACTGGGCCAAAGGAATTCTTAGTAGTTACCTTAAAAACGAATGGATTGAAGCTGTTGAGCTCATAAAAATTTACCTCACCTCTGAGAGGAGGCATATTGTGGTTTTTCTTTATTATATGAGATTTATGTTTCATGTTGTAGGTATTAAGACCCTCAACTTTCCATTCCTTTAGCTGAAGAGCCTTACAAAGATTTCAGCCAGGATTCAAACACACACTACTTCTTCAGAATAAAACTTGTATCATAAAGATTTCATTAAAGTGTTAGGTGAGGAAGAAATAATAAAAATAAATAAATAATGGGATCATTTTCTATTTTACAGGGTAGGCCAACCTGCACCTACACCTCCATCTCAACTATCCCTACCTTCACAACAACACCCTTAGCCTACAAAAAGAACAAAGAGAATAGCTAAGAAGGAGAATATCCATAAGGCCAAGAGAAAAAAAGAAAATCCTCTTTTAGCCAAGGTTGAGAGGATGTTGAAGAAATGAGAGATCTCATCTATAATAAACTTAAATCTATGAAAATGGTGTCTCCGATTTCTCCTTTTCCTAATGTCTATACCAGAGCTAGAAGAGGAAGGTTTGCAACTGCAGAAAAATTTAAAACACAGGTGCTACCAGAAATTCTGAATGAAAACATTCAATAGAAGATGAAAAAAGAGTATCAGCCAACAAAGTTTGATGAAGAGCTCCTAAAATATGTAGGGTATAATATCAGTAGCAATAGAAAGAGAGAGGAGGCCAAATCTATTGTTGGTACCAGAAAAAGACATACCAAAGACAACAAGTCCAGGCTCAAATCTAAGGCTCTGCATAATCCATGTTTTCTGATAGAGGTCATTGATATAGAAGGAAAATCTAAAGGAATGCAGACTAATGAGTCAAATAAGAAAGTCAAAAATATAACACCTTCATATCAGCAAATAGAATCCTCAAAAAGAAGAAAGATCCAAAAAGGTTCAATCGAGAAAAATACCATTGTCGAAGAAGTAGCCACAAGGACCACAAGATCAATATCATCTCTTGACAACAAATTACACTTGGAAAAGCTTCCTGAAGTTGCAACCCATATAGAACAAAGGTAAAAAGGTTTCTTGATAAAACACATCTTTGCTTATCAAGTGTAATTTTGAACAACAACTGAAATTTCGAAGTGTATAAGTCTGAATAGATCTTTCAAGTGTTTCTTGTGCATTTTTTTAAAAGAAACATACCACTGCTAGAAATTCTGGTAGCATTCCACTTTTTGTACAGTTACAGTTTTTTACTAGAATTTCCAGTAGGGCCTATTTTAAATGATTTTTGACATCTGTCAGCAAATTTTTCGACCCAGTTCAGGAAAGATAAGGACTCATAAATAAATGGATATAAAAATTTATGGTGACAAGTGGTTATGATGTTGTTGATGGTAATATTTAATGAATACACGTGGTTATTTAAGAACCAAAGACATGAGGAGACAAATCAGCAGAAAAAGGGGCAGCATGTCAACATACATAGAAGTTCAGCCCAAATTCTCTTATCTTCTTTCATCTACATGTGTCCTTTTAGTTGGATTTCGACAGGATATAGATTTAATGTCCTATGACACCTATGTAATTTTAGGAATAGTGGTTCCTTATTGTTAGAAGAGATCAAGTTGATGCCTCTCTTTCTATATATACCATTTGTAAATACCATTTCCAAGTTGGATGTTGGTCTACCTGAAGACTTAATATAATAAATAAAACTCCATTTCTCACTTCATGCTGGAGGATTTTTTGATTCAAGGACTATCTAATGTATGGTGTGTTTATCCCTTTTTTTATTTCTTCTAATTTATGAGTTTCAGTAGTTAGTAAGGTGTGAGTAAGAAACTGTTAGAGGATCTAATAGTAGATTATCTAATTTTAGCCTTCTACAAATCATATGTATGTTGTAGAGCGTGTTTGTGAAGGTTTCATGAAGGATTCATGAAATTATTTATACATGTATGCTACCTTATAAATGTTGTTTAATCTACATAAACAGAGTTTGTGTAAAGAGACATCATTATAGTTGTGTGATTGATTTAGGATATGAATATTTCTTAGAGTAAGTACTAGCTACCCATCTCCTCTCATTTGTTTCACTCTGCTCCCTATACTACCAATTTACCCATACAATTTATACTTGCCACAAAATTCAAAATTCTTGAAATTATTAAAGAATAAAAATCATTTCAAACTCTTTGAGAAGTCGTCCCACCACTCAAAACCTTTAAATTTGAAATGAACTATGATGTTTAAGGCTTAATCCTTTTGCATTCAAGGAGTGACTCCTTGTGGTAACATATTTGGTGCCATTACCATGGAGGCGAATTGATGTTTATCCCTAGGTGAATGACAAAGTTATAAGTCATGTTATGAGGTGTACAATTCGAGTTGTATTTTTAGATTGCTTTACACCTAGTGACTCCATTTTTGAAGTTATGGCTCCTAGAAGGGCTAGAAATAGAGCTAACCCATATTCCATTTTGAGAATCCCAGTCTCTAACCCTGAAAAGTTAATCAAGAAAAATATTAAATGAAATTTTGTTGCCTTTACTATTTTTTTCTCAAAGGCTATCCATAAAAAAGGCCTCCAAGCTCAATCCCCTGATTTTGTAGAAAATTTTGTACCTCCCTTGTTTTCCAGCCAACAAATAATATCTACATCAAAATTTGGTGATTGATCATCTTTTGTTCGCAATCCACCAATTATTGTTCCACAAATCCCAACAACTCATACCATGGCAGGTCCAAATCCACCCGCTAACCAAATGGATGCAATTGTTGCTCCAAGGTATATTACTTTGGTTTTACCTTAGCCTATGAATGCACTACCTCCAAGAGAATATCTCCAATATATGCCTAATTTTAGTGGTGAGGGAGAGGTAACAAATGAAGAACACCTTGCTGATTTTTATACCTATGTTGACAATCTGAATATTGACCATGAGGATGTCTAGATGAGAGTTTTTGTTTAGAGCCTTGATGGTGATGTTAGGAAATGGTTCAAATCTTTGACAGCTAATAGCATCACTGGAATTGAAACCCTAGATGATGCATTTTTAAAAAACATTGGGTGATAAGAAATATTTTATGTATTATATCACTGAATTTTGTGTAATGAAAAAGGGGAATTGATTTCTGATTTTTCTAAGAGATTCAATAAGACTTATAGTAAAATACCTACTAAAATCAAGCCTAATAAAGCTTCAGCCAAAATCACTTATGTTGGTGCCTTTGATATTGATTTTTGTTTATTATTAAGAGAAATAAAATATACAACACGAACACAAATGCAAGAAATTTCGCTAGAGGTAGAATCTAATGTGTTAACAACGGATAGGCTCAGTGGAGGGATTGACGGAGAGAAAAGAAAGAAAAAATATGAAGTTTCATCTTCAAGAAATTTTGAAATAGATCCTAAGTTAGATGATCTAACCAAGATGGTCATGTAATTTACCAATGAGATGTCCAAGCTCAAGATTGAAGAAATACTAGATACTACTAGAAATGTTTCATTTGGTCAGCCTAATAGGAAACAATTTAGAAGACCTATTTCTCCTAAAATTTTCCAAGGATAAATAAGAGATGATGTTGATAAAAAAGTGTAGCCCCCTTTGCAAAATGCTATTTTTGAAGATGACAAGGAAGTTGAAGGTTTGGAGAAAGGTGTTGATATCAATTTTCTAAGAGATAAAGAAGGTTTGATCCATATTACATAAGCAAGATACGAAGATTTCATGTCATATACTCATAATAATGAAGAGAGATCTAATCATTCCATTATTGCAACTGATCATCAAAGTATATATAAACTCAAATCAAATAATATTAATGATAATCCAAAGCATGTTGCACATCCCAAGAAGAATAAGGATGCAGTTAAAATTCCAGCAGAAAAGCAAGTGGTTGATCAAAGCAGACCAGAAATTCCAGTAGCAGTTAACACTCCTTCACTTGAGGTAAAAATTGATCACAAACTGCCCCCTGTTTTTAGTTTTGAGAATGAGATACAAAATATTAAGATTCATTTTCCTCTTTTTGATCTCATGAAGAATGATGATTTCAGAAAGACTTTTATGAAAGCTCTTTAGCCTCCACCTACCAAGGTAGCCTCTGATTTTGTTAACCTACAAGATGACAAGCCCATTGTTATTTTAGGTCCATGGGTAGAAGCCAGAGCTGACTCTACCCCTCCCTTCTATATATATTTGAAACTTCATGATAATATCTTTCATAATTTCCTAATGGACTCTAGAGCCTCACATAATTTAGTGCCCAATGTAGTCATGGATGAACTAGCCCTTGAAGTAACTAGAGAATACAAAGATCTGTACTCTTTTGATTCCCGGAAAGTCCAATGCCTTGGTGTCATAAAATACTTTGCAGTAAGCCTCTTTTAGTTACCTATGAGACATATGGTGATGCATATTGTTGTAGTTGACATTCCTCTTAGATTTGGCATGATACTTTCTAGGTCATGGACTATAAGGTTGGAGGAACTTTGCAAATGGATTTCACTTATGCTATTGTCCTTGTTTTTGGAGGAGAAAAAATAATATTTTCTAGAGAAGCTCGGCTAGCATATATCATTAGTGACAGACAATACGTTATTAATCATCAAATTTATGCTAGAACAACTGATGCTGGGTCAAGAATTTTACATATGGAAAATTATACCCTGCCTACAGAAAATTTTCAGATTTTGAAGCCTGTTGAAATATAGATCAGTTATGAGGGTTCTGTTGGGCTGGGAATATGACCACTTTTTAACACTTATTTCATCCATCTCTACTCTTCTTTATCATGTAATTTATCATAATTTATCATATAAATCCATTTTATAATTATTTATGCTCTTATAGATAAATATTATTTCTTCTCCTTTATTTTTAATAAATTTATGATTATTATGCATAATTTTATCAATGATGGTTTATTAATATATTTTGTAACATCACTCACCATTTTATCCTCCAAGATATTTTCTAGATTGTAGATTTGATCTATAGATCATCATCAAATATTCCAACTTAGAAATTCGTTGGAATAATAAGTGACAGTTTTGCAGTTGAGATTTTGGGCAAATGGAGAAGAATCTGGAAAATCCGGAACATGGGTTTTGTCCAGAACAAACCAAATTAACTTTAAGAAAGAATGGTTTGCCCAAATTCAGCCTGTATTGAGAAAAACGAAAGGTTCTTTGAGCACGATTTTCTTAGATTTACTATTGCGGCCGTCCTCCAAATTATCTCAGCTACAAATCCAAATTTGACTTGCTCTTGTTGAAAGATTGATGGAAATATATTTTTTTGTTGATCAATTGGTTAGGGAAAATCCAATTTTGTTATGAGAGATCATATTTACTATTTAATTTCTCCTCTTTCGGATTATAAAAGGAGAAGCATGTATTGCCATTGGGGAGACTTTTCCTTGTTGTAATTTTCAGAATTGTGCATCGACTCTTGTTAAGAGAGTACGAACTGTTTGTAAACATTATTCATGCCTGATTAACACAAGAGTTTGTTCCCGTTTAATTTCTTAACACTGGAGTAAAGCCCAGCGGCGTTTCACTAGTGGTTGAGGGCCCGGCCCTGGTGGATCGATCTGCTGGTTGTATCATTACCTTTCAATTATTTTGATGTGATAGTTTGTGATTGTTCTCATTACATTTGCAAGTTAATTATTTTTCCGTTGAATTATTAATTTATTTCATTATGTTAATGAATTGCATTACTATTCCATTTCAGTAAGGACTTTAATTCCTGTATTAATCATCTTGTTAAACCTTATAGAGCATTGTTGTTCAGCATTAGATGTCTTGTTCCAATTAATTGTTGTTCTGTTGGATTATTATTTAACAACATTTGTTGTCGACAGGGTTTTGGTGTTTAATAGAATTGTTGTTTGATTTCATTAAGTTAAAGATATGTTGTTCAGATTCATTAGTTAATATTTGTTGTTCAATTTCAGTGTGTTGTTCGTTTCCAATTCATTAGTTAACATATTTTAAAGAGTTTTCTTTCGAAGAGCTTTCTTATTTTACTTTCAATATCAGCCTTAGTTCAATTTCTATTTCTCCTTAATTGCTTTAACGCAGGACTGTCAACTATAGAGAATATTGGTTATTGCTTCTACGTTCCCAGATTTATTGTCTTGTTTCAGTTTGATTTCAATTGCATCAATTTCTAGAGGAATGAGTTATTGCTACTGTATCTTCGATTGATGTTTGCTGAGTGAATAGATAGATTTTTAAGAGCATTTGAGTTCATGTTATTATAATTAGATTTCTTTTTCAAACATCCGTTTAATGTTGTGTTTAGAACACTGTACTACATCTTTCATAGCATTACTCTTAGCTCAATTGCAGTATCAAACAGAGTACACTCTTGAAACAAAAATTCGTTCCTGGATTGATAATTAATGTGAGATAAATAGATGTTAAAAAGATACCTTTTATACCTCAACATTTTGGCACCATTGCCGAGGAGAGTGTATGCCATTTAGAAAGAGTGATGCATATTTAATTTTTTCTGCTTGGGAAGAATTGGGTATTAAAGACGGAAGGTAAGAACCTGCGCACCGAGCAAGGAACACACTTGTTCACTGGCCCGCTTCACAGTAGAATTGAGTGAAAAATTAAGGTAGAAATTAATGTTTGCGTTTTTTTTTAATTTTAGAGGTAGAATTTTTGAAAAAAAAATCTTGTAATTCCACTCGAGTGGTGATGTAAGCACCACCCATTTCACTAACCAATTGACAGGAACATTGGAAGGAGGATCCTTAAAGAAACACCTGAAGAACATCTTCTATTATGGTAAGAAATGGCTCACATTGCAACTTTTGAATTCCCTATCAAAGATCTAGGAGGAGTGACACAAATGCACATAATTCCCCCATTGTCTCTACCAAATTTTCATGGTTTGACAAATGAAGATCCAGATACATTCTTATTTGAGTTTGAAATAATTTGTAGAGGATATGATTATTGTACTAATGATCAAAGGTTGAAAGTGTTTCCTCTTACTCTAAAAGGAGCAGCTCTCCGATGGTTCATGAGCCTAGGAGGGAACCACATCCAAACATGGGAGGACATGAAGAACATATTCTTGAAGAAGTATCAAGACTACTGCAAATCCAATGAAGATATTTTCGGTATGATACAAGGGGAAGATGAAAGCTTGGAGGACTATGTAGAGCGATTTCGATATAAACTTCAAAAATCAAAGCTTAAACATTTGGAAAAAGAGATCTTGAAAACACTACTTCTTAAAGGAATCAAAGATGAATTTTTAGAACTCTTAAATCTGATAGGAAAAGGTGATGTTTTTCAGTTATCATATGATGATGTTTGTGAGTTGTGCATAAGATATTCAAGAGGAATTTCAAAGGCTGGTAAGAATTCTAGAGAAGTTTCTTCTTTCTTTTCCAAATTTACTACAAGAACAAGAGACATAAGAGCTAAAATCAATGTTTTATTCGGAAATTTTAAATATGATTTTATTAGCTCTATAAATTCACAATTCAATGTTTTACAGGTTCGGAAAAATCAAGAATTTGATGAAGTGTTTTGCCCTCATTACCGAAAGGAGCATCCCATAGATAGTTGTTCTTCCTTATCTAATTTGGAAGTGGCATATCAAAGAGATGGGGAAGCTGCAACAAGGTCAACAGGTATGGTTCAAAACATTCCCTCTCCATTCTCTTACTTGCATAATCCATTATGGAATACTCATATGTTAGGGCAGCCATGTCAATCTCAACATAACCACCATCAATCTTGTCTACAAGTTTGGCATGGTTCATCTTATGATTGTATGACTACTCTCCCTCATCTTGTAGCACAAACACATCTTCCTGCTCTTCCACAATAGCTTGCATGTCTATCAATTCATCCACTCAACCCAATCAACTACATCATCAAGAGGCTCCATGCCCTACACAATCTCCTACTCAACTCATTCCACACCCTCACCATAATAAACCAGTACAACATGCTTACAGTGTTGAACTGCAAAATTTACGCACCCTTCCCACCCATTCTATCTCACACGCAATATTAGAGAAAACTTACACAGAGACTCAGAAGTTCAAAAATTGTAGAAGTTATGAAAGAAATGAGGTTTCTTCTAGTTTGCACCAACAAACCATTTTAAAAGCTCAAGAACTTCATGATATGATGGCTATGGGAAATCAAGAAAGTAAGGGATACATTGAATATTGGTTTCACTCCATCATTTGTTTTCAACATCACTCCATGCTTCAACAATTTTTGGCACCATCTTTTCAAGGGGACTTGGCTTCTCATACCCTAATTTTTATCAACATGCATTTTTCAAATTTGGGTATGTACATACTAGAGGCCTTATTTATAAAACGGTTTCATTGGAAATACTCTTATACATAAACATATTCGATTCTCAAAGAAGAGTAGGATAGTGGAGAAAATAAAATAAATAAGGAAATAAAACAAACACATTTTTTTTATTTTTGTAAAAATAGTTGTTTTTGTTGCAACACGCTGTGGAAATCAACATCGGTGATAAATATTTTAATTTATTTATATATGTAGATGCATTATATTGAAAATAACAATTCTATAAACACTGATATTCATTTTTATCACCAATATGGAAAAATTGCTTGAATATCATTTTTTTGGCTTGCAGGCTTGATCAAATTTATGAAAATAAAGTTGGGACAGTCATGTTTGAGGGACAAAAATTGAATATTTTTAAAACCTGTTTTTATCTTAAGTAGCCCTTGATTTCTACTTTCCAACCCAATTTGAATCACTCCATTTGGATTTGAAACGAAAAAGTTAGAACCAAAACATTGACAGAGTGTCTAGTAGTCAGCTCAAGAACAGAGTTGGGACAGTCAGGTTTTGGAGACCTAAATTAATTTATTTTTAAAACCTATTTCTATGGTAGATTACTCTATCAATATAGTTTACAACGCTATTTGAATCACTCAATTTTGATATCGTATGAGGAATTTATGACCAAAATACTGACTGCCTATCATAAATCAACACTCTTGAAACTTTGTTTTCTCGGCTGTTCACTAGCGTATTTTACCCATCAATTCTTCTTGTATTAAAAAAATGTTTCTATTGGAGATCAATAAATGAATCTACTTTAATCTCTAATTTGAATCAGTTCAATCCACCATTAAACGAAAAGTTTATGCTTGAAATATCAATTGTTGGTCTAAGCTGGAAAATTGAAAATGACTCTATTATGCAGGTTGTTCTAAGAAAATTTGACATATCATAGATTGAATTTTTAAAACCTATTTCTATTGGAGATAAAACTTTGAATTAGCTCTGATTTGGCTTTGGAATCACTCAAATCAGACTAAAAAGAAATAAGTTATGATTGAAACACTGCAGGTTAGCATGATTGGCCACTGCTCTCCCGTAGGTAATAAATTAATTTTACTTTGTCCATGGATTTGTTCTATCGAGTAACTAATTGTTAGTTTCTTTCATAATTATTGGATTAAGGGAGCCCGTACACCTCTCTTTCTCTATTATTTCATTTTTTATTGCAGGTAGACACTCGTTTTTTGCAGGTCTTAGCAGAATAAAGAAGGTCAATTTATGGAAGAGCGATTCTTGAATTTTTTTTTAGTGAAACAAGGGAATTTCATCCAATTCATTACCTAACATATTCATAACAAGAAGAAATGAAGAATTGGTTTCCATTTGAAGATTCATGTCACTGCTGCCAAACATTTTTCAAAAAGATCATTTTTTTTTTCCATTAACAAATTGATATTCCCTTAGGAAATAACATCATAGATGTTGTAACTTAATAAAGTGTTGTTTCTTTTCTGATTTCTTTTATGTTTTTGTGTTTCAGGTATTGATCCCTCCAAATTGTAGTTTCTGTTCCATTTGCAATTGCATAATAAGGACCCCACCATGCAAGTTTCAGTTGTAGAAGGCAATTCTTTGGCAGCACCAATTCTGTAAAAAATTACTTTTTCTTGAAACCTGTACATAAATTTACCTTTCTATTTGATTGGATTCGCTTGACGATGGATTTGTTCTTTCCTCTATTTTTTTCCCTTTGTTGTTCCCTACAGCAATTTCTGCATGCATTTTCTATGCTGTTCCTTATAGGGAACAGTAAGGAACAACACTTTTGTGTACTGTTATTTTTCATGTTGTTCCTCTTAAGGAACAGTTGTTGTTCCTCTTAAAGAACAACAACCGTTCCTCTTAAGAATCAGTGCGTTTGTGTGTTTATTTTTGTTGTTCCTTCCAAAAGGAACAACATTTCCGCTGATTAGTTTTGTTGTTCCTTTCAAAAAGAAAAACATTTTTGCTGCGTGTTTTTGTTCTTTCGGGAAATACAGCACTTTATTTGCGTTTTTTTGTTGTTCCTTTCAAAAGGAACAACAGACTTTTTGATTTGTTGTTCCTTTCAGAAGGAACAACACTTTTGCTGCGTGTTTTTGCTGTTCCTTTCGAAAGGAACAACATTTTCGCAGATTTTTTTTGATGTTCCTTTCCAAAGGAACAACACTTTTTGAGTGCATTTTTCTTATTTGTGAGCAACTTTTTGAGGATTTTTGTGAATTCTTCATGACTCTTTTAAAGACAAATACACAATTTATGCAAGGATACAAAAATTAGAGGTTACTGGAATCAACAAATCAAGAGAAAATGTCATTTTTAAGAAATTTTTTTGTAGTGATAAGAAAAAGGGAAAGGACACAACCATCTATATCACTTTTCTGTCTTTATTTTCACTAAAACTAATATGATCGATTATCTTAATCATGTTGGTTCTTCCCTACATTTTCATAACTCTTTTTTATTTTTATTAAATAAGAATACGTGCATATTTTCTCTATTAAGATGTTCATACTTCTTCCACCATCCCTACTCTTAAGGAGTGTTGAGCCACCCTTTATATATAAATAGGGAAGTGCCATATGTAAAGGAAAAGAAAAGAAAAATCCCTATATGATTACTAAAAATTCTATGATATGGCAGGTGGAGGATAGGGGGTCTCATCAAGAGCCAGCCTACCATGATCATAAGGGAGCAGTGAAGTGGCATTCCCATTATGGCCACCAAAATAGGGATATGATCCAATGGACAACTCAGAAAAATAAAAAGTCCTTGGAATAGGAGATCTCATCACGAGCCGACCTGCCCACCTTTCACTCCTTCGTGGTGAATGGCATTGTGATTCATCTAGTTCCCAAGCCAGCACAGTGGCCTCCATCATGACATCACACAACACTTCTTTAGGCATAAATGAAGGATAATGGTTCCAATGGTGAGAAAGCAACTTTGTCAAGGTTATAGACACATGTGGGCAATAGAGCTCTGCTAATGGTATTGGAGTCATATTTTTCACAAATCAATTGTAATGATAAACCCTTTTCTTATATATTTATCTAATATCAAATGAGAGTATGCTCCTAAACCCTTTGTTCAGAACTTCGTATGCATGAAATTTATTTATAAATCGATCATAATGATTTGTGTGGATAATGAATGCATAAGTATTTTTTTTCACATCAGCTGTCCTTTTCCCTTATTTTCAAATTATTGCATAAACATTTCCATATCTACTCACGATTTCAAAATATGCATTGATTTCAGTAATGCGATAATTTGTTGATCATATCATAAGTATGTATGCCTTTCCACGTTGTACAATTGTTGTGCAGAACGCTGCTCTTCTATTTGCCACAATATTCATACTGCATTTCTACAGAAGTTTTTCTGCTTAAAATTTTTGCATGCATCTATTGCCATTCAAAACTAAAACTGTGGATTCAAGAAAATTGCATACAGAATCGTGATTTGTTTACAGGAGAACAACAAGTAAGGGGGACAATTATATTCGCAACATGACCACACTATTGCAACTAACAGCAAAGGCTCACGAACGCGCACAATTCTTCAGACATGATGTGCTTGCATGGCTTCCACCTTTTGCATCACTTTCAGTATCCGCTCAGCCTACATCAGCTTCAACAAAGGCCAGTCCCTACATGTCATTCCACATTTTTTCGGAGGTAACAATTGAGGTAAAATAGCGTAATTTTCTCATTTATTATGAATTTAGGAGAATTTCATGAAAATCCATTGAGTATTATTTATCATCATTCATTCCACATCTTTACCACTTCTCATTTTTTAGAGACATCTCATTTTTTAGTTTGGGGGAGTGTTGCTTTCCTTCATTTCTTTCTTATGACCATGTCAGTAATCTTCTTTATCATCCATTGATATTCTTATTCATTCTCAACACCTCCCTTATTCCATGTTGTTTTACACCAAGCATAGATTTCAACAAATTGTAGCAACCACTTCTCTTTGTTTTCTAGCATCGCATGAGGACATGCTAATTCTTCAGTTTGGGGGGGGAATTGCTACACATGATGGATGTTTTCTACTCTCTTTCTCGTTTAAGGCATACAATTTCATTTTTATACAGTGCAGAAATTGATTTGCATATATTTTTAAAACTATGAACTAAATTCTTGTGATTTCTGGATAACAAGGAGGTATCATTAAAATACACAAACCCAGATAATTTCACGCTAAATTAGTTCATAAAATTTTGAAAATTATGCACTATCACCTACAACCATTTTGTTTATATCTCATGATCCGTGCATCAAAACGATCTGATTTTTGAGAAAATGATTAATGAAGGTTGTTGTTACTTATGTCACATTTTTCTGCAACTTCATATACATATAGTTGAACGTCAACTGTAAAAATTGTTACACCTTCATCAAGATTGCTAAAATTGAATATTCATTATTTGAGGAAAAATTCATTTGTTCCATCCATTTCATGAGTTGGGATGAACAAATTTTCTTTGCTTGGTTAACACATGGGTTTTGTTTTTGGGTTGCATGAGGACTGCAATATATTCAGTTTGGGGGTATGTTGGGCTGCAAATACGACCACTTTTTAACACTTATTTCATCCATTTCTACTCTTCTTTATCATGTAATTTTATCATAATTTATCATATAAATCCATTTTATAATTATTTATGCTCTTATGGATAAATGTTATTTCTTCTCCTTTATTTTTAATAAATTGATGATTGTGCATGATCTTACCAATGATGGTTTATTAATATATTTTGTAACATCACTCACCATTTCATACATTATGACCGTCCTCCAAATTATCTTAGTGATGCCTGTGAGAACCCAAATTAAAACTTGCTCTTGTTGAAATATTGATGGAGATATATTTTCTTGTTGATCAATTGGTTGGGGACAATCCAATATTGTTATGAGAGATCATATTTACTATTTAATTTCTCCTCTTTAAAGTTATAAAAGTTTTAGCATGCATTGCACCAAGTAGGAGACTTTCCTTGTTGTAATTTTCGGAATTATGCATCGACTCTTATTGAAAGTACGAACTATTTATAAGCTTATTATTCATGCACGGTTAATACAGAGTTGATTGCCGTTTAATTTTTAACAGATGCAAAATGACGTTTGGTGGTTGAGGGCCCGACCCTGGTGGATTGATCTGCTGATTGTATCATTACCTTTCAGTTATTTTCGTGTGATAGTTTGTGGTTGTTCTCATTACATTTGCAAGTTAATTAGTTTTCCATTGAATTATTGATTGATTTCGTTATGCTAATGAATCGCATTGCTGTTCCATTTCAGTAAGGACTTTAATTCCTGTATTAATCATCTTGTTAAACCTTATAGAGCATTGCTATTTGATTTCAGTGTGCTGTTCATTTCCAATTCATTATTTAACAAATTGCAAAGAGTTTTCTTTCTAAGAGCTTTCTTATTTTACTTTCGATAACAACTTTAGTTCAATTGCTATTTCTCCTTAATTTATTTAACGCAGGATTGTCAGCTGTAGAGAATATTGGTTTTTTCTTCCATGTTCCTAGATTGATTGTCTTGTTTTAGTTTGATTTCAATTGTATCAATTTCTAGAGGAATGAGTTATTGCTACTGTATCCTCGATTGATGGTTGTTGAGTGAATAGATAGATTTTAAGAGCATTTGAGTTCATGTTATTGTAATTAGATTTATTTTTCAAGCATCTGTTTAATCTTATATTTAGAACACTATACTACATCTTTCATAGCATTACTCTTAGCTCAATTGCAGTCTCAAACATAGTACACTCTTGAAACAAAAAGTCGTTCCTGGATTGATAATTAAAGTGAGATAAATAGGTGTTAAAAAGATACCTTTTATACCTCAACAATTAGCATGATGTTAGTACGGAGGACATGTGGTAGGCATATTCAATGTTTTCAGGTACCCTAGTAGAAAAAAATTGTGTGACACGTGTCACGTTGCAGAGGTGCCACTCACAATTTATGACATAAGCATGATGTCATCTCGTAGGCCTTATCCCATAAGGTTTATATGTTGCATAAAGGAAGGGGCTCTAGGATGACTAGGAACTAGACAAATGCAACATGTGTGAGAGAGAGATCATCTTGATAGTATTGTGATTGGTCCACATGTGCGGAAATGGTACCCATATGGACATATCACCTTGGAGGCTTAACCCCAGAAGGATTCTTAACAATGAAACGTAGGAACTTTCAGGTTGATAACGCTCCAAGGCATAGTGGCAGTATCATTGGGGAGTGCAGGACCAATGAAATGAGCACAAGTAAGGTGCATGGTGTCCCCACACAACACATCATCTTGGAAGGAAAATCCTAGAGGGAAAACAAAGGCACACAAAGGAAAATGGTCAGGATAACAAGCTCGAGAGATGAAATAATTGCATAAAAGTGATGTTCTGTCATGTAAGAGAGAGTGCGTTGGGACATAGTTTTGTTGCGGTCATTTTTGTATTGTGATCAACGGCCCTCAGGCTAATTACAATATAAAAAGAGTTGTGCAAAATTTAAAAGTTTTAGCGCCTTAAGTATAAGAGAGTTGACAACTATGAATTAAGCCCTTGGGGAGATAGCTTAAATAGGGACGGTGGTGCATGAGTCAAAAACTTATAATTTTGGCGTCATATGCCATACTTGCATGTAACGAGTTGACCATTTCGAAAGTTATTTTTTATGCCAAATACAATGCTAGCATTAAAATTTAAAAATAAAGGCATAAATTATTTGGCAACTCTAATGATGGTTGGGTTATGTTTGGAGGAGTTTTTTTTTTCAAAACACTAAGTTTAGAGATTCACCAAAAATAGAAAAGGCCAGCCAAATCTTGATAAAATTACAGAGTAGTAAAATTGAGCAGTTAATCTCAATGTTTCTTGCTGAAAAAAGTAAGGAAAATTAGTTGACTTGAAGAACACATTGAGATGGCTAGACAGAAGCAGAACAAATGGAAAAAATAAATGATTCTTGAAAGAGAGAGCTAGAGTTTCAATTTTAAAAATATCAGTCCAAAAATCTTTATAAACATAACCGAATTTGCAATTTAGGCAATGGTAATAAATGAGTGAATAATAGGGTGATTGTGTTGATGAGATGGATTAATGTTGGTGCTATGTTCAGTGATGAAATATTGATAACGGTGTTGCTAATGGTGGTTTTGGTGAGTGTTTGAGATACAAATTTATTTATGTTTTAATAGGAATGGCTTCACCATTTGAGTTTGAAAATAGATGAAAGATTAATCATTAAGGTCATGCAAGTTGTAGCTTGCAAGTTAAGGATTGTAGCTCCTTCCAGTATTTAATAATAAATACTTAGGGGTTGAAGCTCCTTTCAGTAAAATTTGATAAACTCAAAGGTTGTAGCTCCTTACACTAGTAGCTAATAAATCAGGAAGTAGTTGCTTCTTGTTGGTTGTAGCCAAAGAAATTTGTAACAACAAGTAATAGCTTACCTTGTGAAGTAATTTGAAGGAAATATTTGAAGAATTTGTGTTTTCTAATTGTAATATGTGTGTTATGTCTTGTTATTCTCATATGAATTAAGTTGTGGAAATATTATTGGTATCCTAGTATCATTGTAAGTGAAAGAAAAATTCAAAATTCCTACAACAATGATTCACCCCACCAATATTGGCCCAATTTCTAATACCCCCCATCCAATATTCTCCTCGTTTTTAGCACATTCCTCTACATCATTGGTTGTTCAATTTCTGTAGAAATTTGTTGAGGTTTACTGGATAGGTTTAGTATTAGTTTGGATTTTAGGTATTCTGGGCACAAATATTGCTTCCCATCATAGGAACAAAGGAAAATCCCCTATTATGGGGTTTCCTTGCAGCTCAAAAGTGGAGAGTGATGCAAATATGGTGGCTATTGCATTTCTGATTTCCATCTCACCCAACCAAAGTTTCTACATTTAGAAACTGGAATGAGACACCAAATCCTCCATAATGATGATAGATAAAGGTTGGATGATGGTTGAAATCATTGACTTTGTGATAGAATGGGGAACCTTGTTCACAAAAGACACCAAGTTTCTTTTGGCTTGGGAGATTTAATAGCGCAGAAAGGGCTTTGTCACTTAGGAACTATCAGCCTAGGATGAAGAAAAGAAAAGCATCCATAAGGATGGAAAAATATGTTTCTTATAATGGTTTTTTTGGCATGTTATAAAACAGGGATTTACAATCATTGTGCAGACACCTAACACTTCAAAAATACTCCTGTTGAGTTTTTTGATGAGGTAAACCACTAGTGTAAGCATTAACCTCCTTGATATTATTTATATGTATTATATCTAGGTTTTCTTTAGTTTCTTCATGCATGTTTATAACACTTGAACTTTAGACATGGTTTCCCTTCACTACCAAGGCCAATTTTTTAATTTTTTTTTCTAGGTCTTGTTTCCATTCATAGTTATGATCCAATATTTTTAGTATTGTAGATGGACAAATGGATACTAGTTTTTTGTGTTTCCATCAATGACTCTATTGGGGCCTTTTTTTGGGTAAATTGTTTTTGAGTTGCGGACTAACTGTTGCGGGAATATCGAGTGGCAGAGAACCGTTACGAAAGAAAGGGAGCCGTTGTGGGTTGCGGAGAAGGGGCAGTTAGGTGGTAGAGTGTAAAAAAGCAGCAACACATATGGCAAGGACAAGTGACAGAAAACAAGCAGAAGGACTCCTAGGGGCAAAGCCAACCACGGAAGAGAACAGGAAATGGCAGAGCGCAACAGAACATGAGAGTGAAGAAAGGGCGAAGATCGACAGTGCCAATCGGAGGAGATAGATAGGAAAGGGAAAAGAGAGTTCATGTGGTGAGCTTTGGATGGAATAGGTTGAGTTTTGTGTCATATGAAGCTCTGCCGAGCCTGAGATGTAATGTGTTGTTTATGCTGAACTCTACGGAGTCTGATATGTACTGTGTTGATCATATGATATAATAGATTGAAGTTGTTTTTTGGACCTAAGGATGTGTATGTTAAATAGTTCTTATATGTGATGTATGACCGATGATTTCAAAATTTTTGATAGCATTACTTGATGGTTGTTAAATGGTACTTTATTTCCTGATTAATATGTAACGAGAGTGTTTCTGCATTGCTGTAATGTTTGGATAGTTCCTAAGTAGTTTCTCTTCGGTAGTATGGTTCTATTTATTTTATATTAGACTCCTTGCTCTCCTTCAGCAGGGGGAAAATGGCAGCGTTGTCCTAGACTACAATGGAATCTTGTTGGCCCCGATTCTGAACCTAGGTCTTGCCCAGAAGTCACCCTTTTTCTCCAACAAATGGTTCCGTTGACAGGACCTGAAAATTTGCTAGAGAGCTAGATCATGGTATCGAAGATCTACGAAAGGGAATTGTGTAGTTGGTGGGATAATCATGTTGATTAGTTCATATCACAACAGATTGAGCTTTGACATCAGAAGGAAATGACTATTATGGATCAAGTTCCTTTTTTACAACTCGGGGAGTGATTTGTACGATATTTTTTGGGGAAAGTTTCCCGAGGAGCTCTATAAATCGTTGCGAAGACTCCAGGTCAAAGCAATTCCTGGGGGATTGTGTTGATCCTGTCGTAGTTGGAGGCATACAAATTTGACGAAATTGCACAGTCTGGATACAGATTTAACCCACGCGGTAGATTTCTGGATTCAAAACACTTTGGAGGGATATATTGTGGAGTTAGCAGCTGAATGTTATCAGTCTTTTACTAAAGTAGAAGATATATTTAAATTTTGGTTAAGGGGGAAGCTGTTAAAGGAAATTCTATTGTGGATTAAGGCTTTAATGGTGGATGAGGGAATAATGCCTTTCCAAAACCTCGTTATGGAAGCCTAAATCTCTAGTACTCGGGGAAGGGCCTGAAGAAGAGATGTTATGGAAAAGGGAAAAGGGGAGTAGGGATATGGATGTCGGGACCTCCAGTCGGTTAAGAGAGCTAAGAGCACATCGAAGGGCGCAAATCGCTAAGAAGCGGCAGGAAAGGGCGATATGGGAATTTGAAAATAAGATGAGGAGCATACAACAACAAAAAGAGGCGTCGCGGATGACATAGAGGAGAGAAGATGAAGTAGTACCCAGAGGAATGGACGGGTCCGCCAAAGAAGTTAGAAAAGTTCA
The DNA here is from genome assembly GCA_034641835.2 of Pinus albicaulis. Classification (NCBI taxonomy): domain Eukaryota; kingdom Viridiplantae; phylum Streptophyta; class Pinopsida; order Pinales; family Pinaceae; genus Pinus; species Pinus albicaulis. Next base: position 1,142,880,746 of record CM076583.1, on the reverse strand, counting down.
TAGTAGCCCATCCCGAAGAGAGAAGGGAAAAATGTACAATGAAGAGGAGGATGTGCGCCCCGAGGATGAATCCGATGATGAGTTGCATGTTGCGATGGAACAATTGTTTCGAGAGAGACCAATGACCATAACACAAGATAATCCTATTCCCCATGTTTCAAGTAACACTTGTCCTAACCTTCCCCTAGTACTCTACCACCTGCCTGATAAGTTTTTGATAAAGTTTCATATTGTTCAGTCTACAATACAGGTAACCGCTAGTAGTAGTACTAGCAACATAATTTCTCAACCAGGAAGTAGAGGATTTATATCAGTTCCTCTCACACAAGCAGAAATGGTAGGATCATTTACCCGATACATGGATTTTTTTGGAAAGAGTAATGATAATGTAGACTCTAGAGAAACATTGGTATCTGTGTGAAGCAATTTGGAGGGCTCGTCAGACACCAGATGCAATTAAATTAATTGAATTCCAAACCACACTCAGGGAAAGAGAATTACACTAGTTTATCAAATGGACAGAAGTACATCAGAACCCTGTTATAGATGATGTTAAAAGAGATTTTGTACAAGAGTTCAAGCCCCCGCAGACTAATCAACAAGGATTGTCCGAATTATGGGAGATCAAGCAGAAAGAAGGAGAGACTAGTTGAGATTTAATGAGAAGGTTCAAAGATGCAATCGGGAAACTAAGTTACCCGATTGATCCAAATCACCAACATGACTAGTTCATTAAATAACTTTTACCCCTTACAATAATGCCATTGATCGAGAAAAACATTCATACACTCCAAGATGTGCTATAACCCGCGCTCTCGTCAATTGTGTTCCAGGACGTATTCGTAGGAGTTTAAGGGAGTAGCTGCACGTCCTTCCATATTGGGATTGCAACATCAAATAGAAATTTTGACGGAGAAAATCTCAAGGAATGTTGTAGAACACGACCAACGCGACCCGGCATGTGGTGTACACATTGTCTTTTGGAAAGGAAATTTGGTTACAAAGTGCTCAAGGTTAGGGGAAACAACTTCAAGACATCGGCGACAAGAGCCCAAGGAAACGCCACTAGGTCCCAACACCAGTGATTTATCCGAGTCTGGTGGCCTCAATGTTCATGGAGTCCCCAACAGCATTTCCATCTAATCCATCTCATGCAAATTTCTCTAGTGTTAAAAAATAATAGTAAACGCAAACGAGAATTGGAAGTAGATATCATGATTCCTGTCTGCTTAATCTTTAGTGATGTCTCTGCAGAAGTATGCATTTCTCAAATGTCTTGTGGCATTGTAGCTCGAATTTCGTGGTATGTCGGTGTCGAATTTCCCGAAATTTTTGTGTATGGTTTAAAGGATACGGGAGTTATAAAATCGGAACATGGTTAATGATGTTCACTTTGACTTTGAACTATTGTTGTAATTCTGTTCTCCGTAAAGTGATCTTTCTATGTTTTCTTGCTACGTACGGATATACTTTTCAGATACGCGTAAAATGGTTTTTTTATGTTTTCTTACTACGTACCGATGTACTTTTCAGATGCGCGTAAAGTGATCATTTTAGGTAATATATATTTTCTCGATTATGGGTTATTTGCAGATTTTAAGTTAAATCGGGTATAAATTTTTAAAAATTCAGGTTATAGTTATTAAGTTGTGAAATTTGGTGTGTTCTAAGGATTTTTGTTTTTTAATTTAATGATGGTGAATTTATTTAGTGTTATGACTGATTTCAAAAGAAATAATATGTTCAAAGTAAAATTGAGATAAAACCATTTATATTATATGAAAAAATTATATGTAATTTTTGTTAAAGAAGTTTTTATTAAATTGAATATAGAACTTTTATAATTAAATTTTAAAAAAATATATTAATTTTTAAAATTAGTATTTTTTTTTAAGGAGAAAAAACACTACATTTGTATTATTTACATATTACAAAACAGTACGTTTTATGAGGGATACTTTCCAATGTTATTCAATTGCCAGAATATCAAGAATTGTAGTCAAAGTTGGACATTGAAACGGCTAGATTGTACAGTAAACAGAATATACAACTATTTGGTTCTGACTAGTCAACAAGATGTTTCCTGAAATTATCAGCAGCAACAGAGATATACAAGTATATACATTGAAATTTAGTATCCTAAAGCATAATATATACCAGAGTACATACATTGAAATTTAGTATCCTAAAACATATTAATATCATAATTTTTTTTATTTAAAATTATGCATATTTACAACAAAGCGCAACAAAACATAATAAAAATTGTTGAAAAAAATGAATTTATTAGTGAAATTGAAATGAAATATTATGTTTTTGACATAAAACATTATAAAAATTATTAGTGAATTTAGATGAAACATCATTTTTTTGATCTAGGTGGAAAAATATCTAATAAAAAAAAGTCAATCACAATGATAAAATAAACTCTGAGAATATAAATTTTCATGTTTGACATGGCTATTATTTTTATAAAACTACTTATTAACCAAAACTTTTTATTGAACAGATAGACTCATTTTACATCTATACTAGTTTATAATATATATATTGTAAAAAAAATGTTTCGATAAGTCTTAAGCAATATCAGTAGTAACTGAGCCTCCTCTGCTTTTAAACCTGTAAACCAGACATTGAAAATTATGACATGAATTGAGCCTCCTCTGCCTTTAATTTTACAACAGTACTTTGTATTTATTTTAAATTCTATGGCCGTACGTTTTAGATGTAGCACTTTTTAGTGTTCATCTATCCAGTGAGGCTTGTTCCGCGAAGGCGGCTCTCACAGGCCCTTTTTCCTAAATGTATGTCTTAGGCAAATGTGAAAATGATAAACGTTAAAGGTCAAATGGAAAATGGCAAATGGTAACGGGTGTTTTCTTAAATTCATGCACCTGTCTCACACACGTTGGAGCGTCGTCATCTGCAGGTGATGTAATGTGGAAGGTGAATTTATGTCATAAAGTATGCAAGGGGTGGATAGGGAGTAAATGCTCCTTTCCCATCCACGCTTCCGTAAACCAATTTACTGCTTAAATGCGCACTTTGAATTCCATCTCCCTCAAATATCGACGCGACAGAGGAATTGGTCATTCTGTCATTATGTATCTGCAAATCGTCGAGGGCATTCTTTCGAGCTCTGAAGATCTATCAAGGAATCCCTTTTTCGAACTGTGTTCGCTTCCATCGAGCTCAGAAGATCTGTCGAGGAGTTTTTCGAACTGTGTTCTCTAGCACAAAAGAATCCTCTACACAGACGAAGCGATTGCAAATCCACAAACGTACTCCATTTCACAAATATTTATATTGTTCACTCCATAACATTGTTGTTGCGACAGTGGCCATGGAGTTTCCACAATGGTGACCAGTGAGTTGCTGCAACGGGTCGCAACTCATTGTTACCGTTGGTGACTCATTGGTTATCGTTGCTGCAACTCGACTGGTTAACGTTTTTTTGTTTGTTCATAAGTATCAATATGTGGTTAGCGTTGCTCCGTTTGTTCATAAGTAACAAATTACAATATTTCGTTAGCATTGCTCTGTTTGTCCATAAGTAACAATATTTGATTAGTGTTGCTCCATTTTTTCATACGAGGGGTGGAGCTTTACAAAATACCAGGTGTGGAAAATACCAGGCGTGAATTCTTACCGTCTTTGTCTAGCGAGATAGGAGTTGTCTCCCTTTCTTTCTGGAACAATAGCAAAGGTAAATTCACTCACGGTTATTTGGAAACTCACTATTTTTAGGCAACTCACTATTTGTTTTTTTGTATATGTTTGCTAAGTATATATTATCTAAGATAATTAGTTGATTCCGCAATATATATTAGCTAAAGTCCCCAAATCCGTTTTCTTTTGCTCTAGGATGTTGTTTCTGAGAGTTGTCGCATAGGTGACCAGTGATTTGCCACAACGGTGACTAGTGAGTTGCCCAACTGGGTCGTCATTGAGGAAACTCACTAGTTACCATTGCGACAACTCGTTTCTCATTTTGTTTGTAATTTGTTGGTGGGCTTCCATGAATGTTGGTTTACTCATTTTATCCACATTGGCTTCCTTAAAGTGTACTATCCTCTAATGTGTTGCTACAATTGAAAATTTTGATAATATTATCTCAAGTTGTAGGTCTAAAAATCTATCGCTACAACTAAATTCATAGAAGCTAATTTATAGTTTTGTCAAGTGACCATTGGAATAGTAGTGGTTTTTAGGCTATGATGAAAACAATAATGGATTTAGTGTTGATTTTGGGCTTGTAGTATATTTTCTCTAATACTAAAGATAAGTAAAACACTGATAATAAATCAGTACTATCTAAAAAGAATTGTCTATCCATATAAAACTAAAAATCCCTTAAAATATTATATGACATCTCCTTCAACAACTAAAAAATGCTATAGCCCCAACAATGAATATAAAAGTTTCGAACAGACATTCTACCATTCTGAATTAAAAAAAAAAAAAAAACAAACACAATTAATAAAGGTTTTAAATAAAGTCTTAAATCTGAATCTTTAAATATGTTAAACCTATGAAAATGATAATAATCATGATAGATGCTTAGTAAATCTATCATTATGCACAACAACTGTAATGAAAAATGAGCCCAAAACATATGCATGAGATTTGAAATGAACACCATATTGTACACTCACATTATATAAGTACTATTTACAGAGAAATGTACAACCCAACCCTATGCACCGGTTAACTGCAATATAGCTTCAACTCTTTTTCTTACATCTCTTCAAGATTTGTGGTTCTATTACTCAGTGTTACAGTGGCAGCAATTCACTTTTAAAGTGAGTTGTCGCTATTGTAACAGGGAACTGCCACCATAGTTGTCGCCACTATTATGTCAATGAATTATGTGGTGAATTTAGATAGCAAGCTTCTGAAAGATTAAGTCACCCCACTAAACAACAAATAATGTGAGACATCTTACCTAATTAAACAACAAATTAGCATGAGACATATTTGTTAGTGAGAGAACTCAATGTCAATAAAGGTACCATTCCAATTCAAAAGTATGATCATCTAGAAAATTACAAATTCTTAGGTGTTAAACCTAAGTATGAAAAATCCAAACACTTTCGACCCCTAAGTTTATAACATAATTAAAAAAACAAATTAATGTGAAAAATCTTAATTAAATATCAAAGTAACGTTAGACTCTTTGTTTGTGAGAGAAATCAATGGCAATAAGGTAAAATTCCAATTCAAATATATGATCATTTAGAAAATTACAAATGTTTAAGTGATAAATCCACCTTTTAGATCAAATCCATTTATTTTTACATTATCATGAATTAATAGTAAAAAGCATGAAGGCCCACTTATTCTTTTAAGTCCAATGTCTTGTTCCCAAGCTTCGCTGGAAACTCATAAAGTATGAATGTATTATTTGAGTACCAAACCTTACAGATTGGAGGATTAAGACATGTGAATATCAAACTAGGTTAATTGGAGGATAAATATTTATAGTATACAATTAAAAATGAATATATAGGTTGTTGCTCAAAATATATTTTTTATTAAAAAAATTATAAAATATAATTAATATTAATAAAAACTTTGTACATTCCTTTATTCAATTTCAATAACATCATCAAAATTTGAGAGTGTTTTGATATATACTAAAATTAATATAAGAAAAAAATACATTTCATTTAAATATAATAAAATTAAAATAATAATATTGAGATAAATACTAAATCACAAAATGAAAACTCATCTCAATATTAACATTTTATTCTTTATCTAATTTTCTAAATTCAAAATAGTTTATTATTTGTAATTCACATCTTTTTATATTTTTACATATACTAAACTTCTTTCTTTCTTTATTTATTTCTAAATAATGTTCAATTTATAATTATAAAATTAAATACTAAAATTAATTATTTCAAATCATATGATTTTACAAATATTATATTTTCAAATTTTGTATTTTATATTAAAAAGTTCCCTATGTTCCACTAAGCCCATAAATTGTAGGTCAGCAAAGCTTCCAAAAATCATATTCTTTAAATGCATCTCACAACTTCTTTGGGCTAATTGAATTCTTATAAAGCATTATTATCATATTTATTAAAAATGTTTAAGATTTTTATAGTCCAAATTACAAGTTGTTGGGGTCCAGGATTTTGCATTGATTTTTAGGATGTAGAAAGTGAATGTTTCATTTTGATAATTTTAAATTAAGTGAATGTTTTCTTCAATTGTATTTGTGGCTATATGAATATTTTTCAACCAATATTCTCATTATATTTGTGGTTTTATTACTCATTGTTACAGTGCCAGCAATTCACTTTCACTAGGAGTTTTCGCCATTGTAACACGAAGTTTCCGTTATTGTTACATTGGCAGCAATTCACTTTTACAGGGAGTTGCCACCACTGTTAGAGTGGCAGCAATAATTCACTGTTACAGTGGTGGAAATTCAGAATTACAGTGGTGGCAATTCACTGTTATAGTGGCGGCAAGCCACTGTTACCACTACTGCAACAAAAATTTGTCGCTACTGCAACAACGAGTTGCCGCTACAACATTTAAACAATCTAACAATATTTCCTTAAATTTTTTTTTTCATTTAATTATTTTCTTCTTTTGCACATGGTTTAGAAATTGGTTTTGATCATCCAAATATTCACTCAAATCCAGGGCATGCACTGACAAGGTTTGTGCTTCTTAATGAAGCAATTAGAAAATTGTACCAAAATAGTAGACAAATACCTGGCATAAGAACAAACAATGAAGCATATCATCATGCTTTGGTTGATGGGCTCACAAAAGTGTGAAATTATGGTGCAAGTGACATTGTCACTTACAAAAATTCTGAAATAATCAAAAATCAAATGAATTGTACCTACCAGGTCCAAAGACATAACTTGAAACCCCTTCACCAACAAGCAAAAACCATTGATTCACATTTTCAAAGCTTCAACATTATTTACAAATCATATGTCCAAAGCGTTGTTGACTTCATACTCATTGAAGTAGCATCAAATGGACATGGATGTGCTAGATATGTGGATTCAGCGTGTGCTCCACCAATTACAATTGATAGACATCGATATACATGGCGTGTTAATGAATGGATTGTTCTTGTCATTGGTATGGGAGTATAATATAATGTCTATTGTGAATTATGTGCTTTAACAACTCATCATACAGAGAACTTCAGAGCCCTGGATGCATTAGCAGATCGACTGGATAAGTCATCCTACAGATTAAATGATACTCCAAGAGGACAATGAGGATCAGGAATGCGAGGAGGCAGGACTGGAGGAAGAGGACCCTTGAGATGTTACAATTGTGATCAAGAAGGCCATGTAGTGAGATAATATCCACTAAAAAGACAACCATGGTGTTCCCAGTGTAAAGTGAATGCACATGCCACAAAATATTTTCCCAAACTAATTAAAAGGTGGGAAGAAAGGACTAGGCAACGAGGAGCCAATTTGGTCAATGTAGAGCCAAGATTAGTCGAGACACAACCTCTACCAACTATGGCCATAATAACCCGAGGAGGGAAGAAACTGGAGAGGATGCAAGAGAGATGGAGCCGGTAAAATTAATCAAACCAACATCACCAAAGAAGTTCTTTAATTTTGAGCAACATAAATAGTACTTTAAGGAAGCACTGGAAACATTCTCAAAGCTAGAGAGCCGCAAGGATATGCAACTAATGCAACCAGTTAAAGAAAGTGGAAAAACTGCTACAACAGTAACGCCGATAGAAGAATGGTTCAGGTTGTTCTTGAATATTATAAATGATGGGCAGATGCTAGAGCAGTTAAAACAAAATTTTAATGCAGCAGTAGAAGGAGGAATAGATCATGAAAACCCAATTAACACTAACCTTCCAGAAAGGTATGTAAGGAGAGTAAAAAGAAACGAAAGAAGAACAAGAAATGAATTTCTCATAAATGCTCAAGTTGTGGGATTTCAGATAAGAGACACAATGCTAGATCTAGGGTCATATGTGAACATATTACCCAGAAAAACATGGGAAGCATCAGGCAAACCGAAGCTGCCATATTCCCCTATACAACTAAGGATGGCAAACCAATATTGCATTGAGCTAGTAGGAGTAAATACTTGAACTAGATGTCGTAGGAGTAAAGACTTGCACTAATTTTGAAGTAATCGACATCATGGGAGATAAGGATCCATATCCAGCTCTGTTAGGGATAGAATCGACATTTGAAAATTATGCAATTATTGATTTGAAGAAGGAGCTGATAATATTTGAAGATGGTGAAGTCAGAGTGGTCCAAACATTGGATCCATATCAAGGACCCTAGCATACAAAGATTTTCGGGACTAGGGATGATGTAGAACTTCTTGACCAACTTTATCAGATGACAAAAAGTAAAAGAGAAGATTACATCAGCCCTACAACAGGAGGAATAGTAAGTTGGCGAAGTGTTCAAAGTTTCGATGTAGGATCAGAAGTTGCATGGGATGATTGGTAGCAAGAAGGGTACGAGGTCAACACAAGAAGATGTGTTGTTGTTCGCGAAGTTAACTAGATTGGCACAGAGGTAAGGGTTTACCCCACCCTTACTAATATGCAAATTATGAATACTTTCATTAACAAAATTTAATATAACATTCCAGAGGAGCATAAGGTTCCTCTCATGGATGTAGCTTTGCAATCTACTTCGGCAAGGTGGTAGGTAAATCACCGCAACTCTCTTCATAGTTGGGAATAGGTAGCGAAGGCACTGAAAATGATATTCCAAGTGTCTTCGAGACTGCAACTAGAAGAGAAGTACAGAGGAGTTTTGGATCCCCAAGTACATATAAAAAGCTAGAACATAAGTGGGAAACAAAGAATTACTCGAAATCCTTGTGGGTGCATAATTTTGTACATTCATTGGATATAGTCCCGCAAGCTTGGTACCTGACAGAGGAAAAGAAGAGACAAACAGGTAGCTAGGAGACAGTAGCGGAAATATTTGCACGAAGTTTCTCTTTCAAAGGGGAAAATGAAAAATTTATGGACACCTTGCAGACAATCAAAGGGATTATGTTATGTTCAGAATGTGAAGAAACTAAAGTGACACTTGCGTCAAGACAGATACCTGAGTCTAGTTATAAAGAAGTAGTAAAATGTGGGAAAGTAGACCAGGAAATAGATGATGATGATTTAGAAAATCTCAGACACTTGTCATTTGAAGAAAAGGAAGGAGAATGCAAAGTATAGGAGGAACCTAGCACAGAAGGACAGCAACGGTTACCCCTAGGGACAAAGAAACAAAATATTGGCAGTCAAGAAAAACCCAAGTTAGCATTTATACGGGACTATTGGGATGAAGAGGCTACAAAGGAAAAAATTTATTTGCTAAAGGAATATGAAGACCTATTCCCATTTTCAGTAGCAGAACTAAAAGGTATCAAGGGACATTTGGGGGAGATGTGGATAATGTTGAAACAGGATTCTAGATCAGTAAAGCATAGACCCCATCGCTTGAACCCAAGGGTGAAAGAGAATGTCAAAGAAGAAATAGACAAAATTCTAAATGCAGGATTGATTTTCCCAGTGGAAGAGGCAGAATGGGTTAGTCCAATAGTGATCTAGAACAAAAAGGAGAAGTCAGAGATAGAGGTGTTTGTAGACTACCAAAGTTTATATAATGCATGTGTCCACAATCCTTTCGCAACACCATTCAATGACGAAGTTCTGGATAATGTAGCTGGAAATGAAGCATATTCATTCACGGACGGATTCTATGGTTATCATCAAGTCCGAATAGTAGAGGAGGACAAAATAAAAACCACGTTCACTATTGAATGTGAATTGTATGCTTATCACGTAATTCCCTTTGGGTTAAGGAATTCACTAGCAGTATTCTCAAGAATAGTGATAGCAACCTTCAGATAATATATCCACAAGTTTCTTGAAGTGTACATGGATGACTGGATGATATAAAATTTGTTGAAGAACCATGCAAGTCTCCTTTGGATAATGTTTGACTGTTGCAGACAGCTTCAAATCTCAGTAAACCTGAAAAAGTGCATATTTGTAGTACCATTCAGAACATTACTTAGCCATGTGATCTGTAAACAAGGAGTATGTGTGGACCCCGCAAAGGTGGTGGTAATTGTCAACATGGACACCCTAGAGAATTTCAAACGATTGAGATCATTACTTGGACACACAGGTTATTACAGAAGGTTTATCCGCAACTATGCTCGGATCACAGCCTTGTTAGAGAAGCTGTTGCGGAAGACCGAGTTTTTTGTATGGAAGGAAGAATGTAGTAAGGTGTTGGAAACCCTAAAAGAAAAATTAGCAAGTGCACCTATTCTAAGTCATATTAGCTAGGATAAATAGTTCCATGTACATATTGATGCTTCAGGCATTGCTTTGGGGGTTGTGCTAGCACAACCAGGAGAAAAAAATATAGCCCACCCGCTATATTTTGCAAGTAGGAAGTTGTCAACTATAGAAAAGAACTATATAACCACTGAGAGATAAGCTCTGGCAATGGTCTACTCTCTACAGAAATTCTACAATTATTTACTTCGAGGTACCTTTAAATTTTTTGCATATCACTCTACATTGAATTATTTAGTATATAAACCTGTTCTAGAAGGAAAATTTTGTAGGTGCCTTCTACTATTCCAAGAGTTTACATTTGAAGTCATAATAAAACCAGGGAGACTAAACGTGGGACCTGATCATCTATCAAGATTGGAAAATGGAGAAAATGGGGGACCACTTGATGACTAGTTGCCATATGCATATCTCTTTCGGATGGAGGTTGTCCCGGATTATTTACAGAAAATAGTAACATACCTGGCTACAGGACGGTGCCCAGAAGAATATAAAGCCACTCAGAACAGACATTTTGTCGTTAAAAAATCTGATTACCAACTTATAGTGGGTCAATTATACAAAATGAGTCTGGATCAAATGTTGCAAAGGTGTGTATTAGACCATGAAAGAGCATATATCCTATGGGAATGCCACAATAGAGTTGTGGGAGGACATGTAGGAGCAAAGCCTACCACAAGAAAAATATTATAGGCAAGGGTATGGTGGCCTACAATGGATTCAGATACCAAAGAGTATGTGAAGAAATGTGATGTGTGCCAAAGAATAGGGAAACCTTCATGCCATGACGAACTACCCTTACAGCCTGTGAGAGCAATGCAGGTATTTGATAAATGGGTCGTCGAATTTGTAGGACCCATTACACCAGTTGAACGCCATTCATAAGCCAGATACATAATCACCACAACTGAATATCTGACTAGGTGGGCAAACGCGGCACTGGTGAAGGATTGTATAGTAGACACAATAGCCAGGTTTATCTTTGAAAACATTATTACCAGATTTGGTTGTCCAAGGTGCCTGAAAAGTGATCAAGGCACCCACATTATCAACACCACAGTCAAATCATAGCTCGAAAACTTCATGATACAACATCATAAGAGCAGTCCGTATCACCCGCAGGCAAACGGAATTGTTGAAGCTTTCAACAAAATCTTATAAAAAGGCTTAACTAAGATCCGCAACGCAAATAGTGATGACTAGGATGAAAGAATACCAACGATGTTATGGGCATACAGGACCATTGTAAAATGATTACACAATCAAGCCCCATTCTAGCTTGTGTACGGGAAAGAAGTAGTGGTACCATTTGAATTTATTGTCCCCAGTCTATTGATTGTTGCAACAGCACAAATGACCGAAGCAGAATCCATCTCAACATGCCTTCATGAACTGCAGGAATTAGTGGAAGCAATATTTTTTGCAGAATTTCAATAATCAGTGGAGAAACAGAGACAAAAAGTCTGGCATGACCACCACATCAAAAGAAATACATTTAAGATTGGTGGAAAAGTACTACTTTACAACAACAAGTTTCAGAAATTTCCAGGGAAATTTCTAATGCATTGGATGTGGCCATTCTACGTCATAGATATCTGCAACTCAGGAGCGGTGAAACTAGCATAACTGGATGGAGAAATACAACTAGGTTGGTTGAATGGGGCACGCCTGAAACCCTACCATGAATGAACATGTTAGGGTCCTATAATAATAGGATTCATAATTTTTGAAAAATGAAAAATAATAAAAAAATGAAAAGAGGGTAAAAATCCTAAAAGGAAGATCAAAGGACTTAGAAAAAGATAGACCCCAAAAGAAAAAGAGATAAAAATAAGACTTGAAAGTGAGAAAGTTAAAATGACACTACTATTTACTTTGTTGCAAGAATAATGATTATGTGCAGATTGTCAATAAATGCCATAATCCATGATCAGTTAAACAACTTAATCTTAACTTTTGATGCTTTGAATTTCATGTTTTAGATAGAGAATAAAGATATGTCAAACAGTATAAACTTGAAAAATCAGTAGATTAAATAGAGAATAAATGAGGAGCTCAACAGTTTAATCTGAGCTCTCGGATGAAATAAGGTTAGACTTAGATAGTTTTATGTTTTGAAAGAAAATTGATTTAGGGTTGCAAGCATAAACACACCCATGAAAGAAGTAAAAATGTTAGAAATAGTGATAGGTAGGTAGAAAGAAGTTGTGAAAGCATGTAATAAAGTATCATCGGGCAAAAATCATTAATTCCTCTCCCGTACAATTATTCAGTATTGTAAACTATTAGTAAAAAAGGCTGAGAGCATTTCTTTGACTTTTGTTGGGACCATACCCAAGGCTCGATGATTGATTGGTTAAAAATATCGAATTCCTACATAAAACTCATATTCATAATATCATTTATCCTTCATCCATTAATCATAATCCCATTTTCCTAAGTAAAAACCCATTTTTACTTAGTAAAAGTAAAACCCCAAATAACTAATTTCATTTCTTTTAAAAAATCATTCAAAAACTCATCAAATGCATTTATCCTAAGTTAAAGTGTGAAAAATACAACAAAGATAAGCTATGATTTATTTTGCACTTTACTTAGTGTTAAAATATGTATTTTATTCATTATATACATTATCCCTTTTCATATTAACTTCTAACTATATTTATTAAAACCCTAAACTACACCCTCTCGTTTAGTATTAAACCCTTATATTTAAAATAACCCACAAAACCCTATATTTTATGTTTAAGCCAATGTTTAAATATCCCATGTGCGAAATATAAACCCCCCCCCCCCTTGCCCCATTGGTTTAAACCTATCGATAAAACAAAAACCTTGCCCCTATAGTTATTAAACAAATATCAAACATTTAAAAACTATATAATAAACCCGCACATATGTATTGATTAAAACAATTTGAATTGTTTTGATTTTCACATATAAACCTTCTTCCCGCCGCATATTATAAACCCAAGGTTTTAACTTTATTAAACACATATCCATAAAGTTTAAAATCTGTTCCCGTCGCGTTAATACACCTGGACCCCACTCCCAAAACCCGATGCAACTCTCAAAGTTGATCTTAACCGTTCACATGAATCCTTCAAGATCCAACGGCGGAAGATCCATATCACAAATAAACTTGCACGATATTCCCCATTTCATTTCTACGTGAAATGGGTGGTATTTGAATTTCTCCCTCCTCCACGTTGTCCCTTCCTACTGGATCGTGTCCATTCCAACCAAAACAAAACTTACCACTCAAAGTGAACACAATAACTACTTGCGGTTTTTGATCCTTTAAGCCCGAAAACTACCATTTTTTATATGAACGCCATTTATTGCAGGTGCCTGCTAGCCCTAATTTTCCTAAAAACATTATAAATGCATTGATTTCCTCTCTTTCTATGCGTAACCTCTGTATAACCTATCCTGACTATGAAACAAGAATTTTCCACTATTTTCATGCCAAAAACCTGCAAATTTCAGCCTGAACCTATTGAATATTGTCGAGGAGCTTTGTATTGCTCAAAGGATTGAAAAGATACCATAGAAACTGTTCAAACCCTTCAAATATGTCTTCAAAAAAATAGTCCCTGCGTATAACAAGTATTCCTCTAGCAATTAATCCTATTTTTTATTTAAAAAGACTTTAAAAAAGTAACCAGTTACATTCAGAGCTCGAATCTACCCAAACAAACCCATTAAAATATAAAAAAAACAGGCCAAACCTTGTCAAAATTTCTCAAAAAACCCTTTTATGCTGCGCATTGTTTTAAACCCCAAATTGAGCCCAAAAACCCTCTGAAGGTATCCTAAACTTTTGTGCCTGACCTGAAAAGACTTTTTATCCAATTACTCATTGAGAAAACCCAGGAAAACCCTATTTCTTGTTTCTAAACCAGTAAAAGTATGTAAATCTTATTAAAAGTCCAAAATTGAAAGGAAAAGCCCAAAGAAAGACTATATTTTTCCTATTTTCATCCAAGAAATCCATGTCAGAGTGAAAAATACTTCTGCAAATTGTTTAATCTTACAAAAGTAACCAAAAAAAGCCTAAAAGTAAGGTTTTGTAATCCAAAATGTTTCAAAATGCCTAAACATACTCCAGCTGCATCTTCTAAGATTGCCATAGTTATAAATCCTCTACAACCCCCTATTGTAGACATTAAGCATACCCCATTAGCAGATATTAATTATAAGATAGCAGATCCTATTGTAGAATTCAATTTGCTGGAACTTCATAATTGGAGCTATGAAAAATCTTTCGATAATGTTGAAGAAGTTAAAATTTGGGAATCAAACTTGCCCAAATATGTTGTTCCAGTTACCCATTCATGCCCAAAATTCATTAGGTTATGCAATAATCATTATATGCCTGAGCAAAGACCAATATTCAATGCCAATAAATAAGTACTTTTCACTATTACTGTTGAATCCATTAATCAAATGTTATAGCTCAAGCTTGATCCTCAAGCAGTTCCTCTATCCATTGAAGCACTTACCAAGCTGTATATTGGCCTTGAATTTCTTAGAAGATTCCAAATTTTCCAAATATTCATTCCCTTACATGTAGAAATTCCTCAATTTAATCCTCCATACTCAACTTCAAAATTTCTAGAGGGTTCTAGGCATATAATTTCCATGTTATCTTTCATCCTAGGATACTTTATTGATGAACACACAAATGAATCCATTTTAGGTTTCCTATCCAATTTCACACCAGGACAACCTCCATATGTTATCTTTGATTATGCTGGGTATATTGCTGATAATATTCATGACCAATTGGTTAAACTGCCAATTGAAGGAGTGTTTAGATACACATCCTTCCTTTTCCACATGTTCTTGTATTTTCAAGAAGATAATTTTCCATTAACCCTTCAAAATCTTGACATAGATGGGAATCCTCTTTTAGTTATTTTCTGGAACTCTTTGATCAGGAAAGAGTCCACAGAGTTCACATGTGTAGATTTTTCATATTCCTTCATCCATCCATTGATTAAAATGTTAACAAATACTAAAAAACAACGGATAAATGATGATATGAATAATATTTTACAGTTGTGAGAGAAAACCAAGACTGTTGATTGGTACTTGTATGAAAAACATACTGATATTAGAGTATTTGGATCCAATTTATTACCGTACAAGCTACCAAAATTTGTATCAATGAAGGTTTTTGCCTTGGATTATATCTAGAAATATTAAACTCTGATTCTATCAATTTCCTAGCAGCAAAGAATAAAACACAGTTTAAATTGAAGAATCAAGTGGGACCATTCATTTGTAATCATAGAGATGCAGAGGCAGAAGAAGCTAAGTGGTTATTGGAGTACATGTTTGGAGAAATCTTTCCTTAGAATATGATCCACAAGGGATTCTAAGTAGAATGAGGGTTAAGTGTAAATTGACACCCTACATTCATGACACAAAAAAAGAGATAGAAAAATGTGCCGATCAGACTGAGTGGACAAAAAATAATTTAGTAGATGTAGTGAAGAAAAGTGATACTACTCACACTTTACAAACTGCAGATCAAACAGAAAAATCCCACCAAGGGTAAGAGAAGAAGAAACTTACGTTGCTGAAACCACTACTGAAACTAGGTTCAAAATAAGATATAATAAAAGGCCTAAAATAGATTTAGTAGGTAAAGAGAAGGTAACCATTGATGTTGAAGAAACAGATCTCCCAGACACCAACATAGATGCTGCCACTGTTATCAGAAATGAGCAGAATACAGAGAATAGTAATGAAGAATAGGTTGATAATGGAAATACATAGTTAATAGAGAAACATTAGAACATGGAAGCTTCATCCTCACAAACAAATGAAGAAAAATATTTAGATATTAGGGAAAAGTACAAACAAATCAAGTTAAAGAATGAAGAGATAAAAAATGATATCTACTCTCAATATCTGAAACAAACACCAAGTGTTTAAAATAGACTTTTGTCTACCTTTGATTATTCAAACAAAAATCTAATCATGTCAGTATTTCAACCTATATTAAAAACTCCAAAGACAGTGGCATATTATAAGAAAATTGATTTAGAAGTCCAAATAGAAAAAATTCATGCCCTTGATCAAATAGAAATTCATAGGCAGAGTTCAGAGTTGTTGTACTCTACTGTTACAACCAAATCTATGAGTGTTCAGAAACTTTAGAACACTATCACAAACATGAAAGATCAAATGAAATTGGACAAATCATCCTTATATGCTAAATATCTTAGAATTAAATCCTTGGAAGAATTGGTCTTGTAGGTTGGATATGACCCTAGCAATGTCAAAGCAGCAGAGAAGTTAGTGAAAAAGAAAAATGAGGACATTGCAACATTGAGGAAACAACTTAAATTTCCATCAAGTGAACATCCTCAAGCCAAGGAAATAATAGAAGGATAGAATAATAAGGATGACATGATGAATTTGATTTTTCAGCTCACAGCACAAATCAAAGAAATGGAGAATAAAATTTATAAACTTGTCCAGGAAAAAGAAACACCAAAAGTACCAGAAATTCCTACAGTTATTCCTGTGATCACTACAGTTGTGCCATCAACTCTAGCATAAGAGTTGGCACCCAAAGTGCCACTGGCTACTGCAGTGCCAGTGACATCATCCACAACATCACTTATAGAGTCATCCACTACAACAATTCACCCTATAGATGAGGCCAGCAAACTAGTGAAAGCTATGGAATAAATCTCACTTCAGACAAGTGAAATTAACAGATTGAAAAAGATGGTTGACAATCTAGAAAATTCAAACAAGTTGGCTAAAATAAATTCCAAAACACATGAGCAAAAATCCATTAGACTAAATGAAGAATTGAAGAAGTTACAGAAGGAATTAACCTTAAAGGAACAGATTTCATATGTGAAAAATAATTTATGGAATAAGATCATAGAAGGCATTAATGATGTATGGCCTTCTATTCAAGTGATTTTTGAACAGAGAGATTTACTCAAAGCAGCATTAGACGAGATTCAGAAGACTAAGGAGGAACTTGATAACAAACCAGAACAAGCTATAGAATTGAACAAGTTTCTTAACAACAAAAACAAGCAAGAGCTAGAAGAACTTGAAATTACTGTCAGGAATGAAACTATCTTGGAGATAAGGAAAGTCATCACCAAAAAGAACCTGATGAAGCAGCTTGAGGAAAAATGTGAGAATATGAAAATCACCATAACTAGGTTTATGGTCAAATTTGAGAATTTGAGGCAAAGAAGTTTGCCTAATATTTTGGTCATCAATGACAAATTAATGCCTAAGGAGGATTACAATAAAAAGATCAAATAGTATGCAAAGGAGGAAGTTGAAAAATCAGGTGGCCAAGGAACTCCAACAAGAAAAGTCTTACTTAGAAGTTTTGAGGACTTATTTGACTTGTAGCATGAGATAAGACACTTGTTTTTCATTAAGCCAACTTTTTCCAGGTATATAGAAGCAGATGAGAACTTCAAGAAGCTCAAGAAAATACAAATTCAAAGTGATGAATATTTTGAGTCATTAATAGATTTACTATAAAAGATAAAAAGGCAGAAAGAGAAAAGAGAAAAATAGTTTGTTGAATTGTAGTCAAAATAGATTTTTACAACAGTAAAAAAAATGTTTACAGTGGTTAAAGAGTATCCAAGTTTAAAAGAGTATCATGGATTAAAGAGAATTAGTGAAAGAGTATAAGATAAGCAGATCTGATTTCAAAATAAAATTGAAATATTTAAAGCCAGCAAGAAGGACACCAAGGCAACCAGCTGCACCTCATCCATAATCAGTTACTATTTCTTTTGGATAGATAGGACAACTTGCTAATTTGTTAAGCAACTGTCTCTATTTTGTTGTAAAGATGTTTTTATTTTCCTGATTATTCCTAGAAGCATTCTAGGATATTTTTTAAACAATTATGTATAAATACTTCATCTTTAGAAGTATTATTTTCGAATAAATTGTTGAATATTTCTATAGTCATTTTTTATTGGACTTGAAGGCTTTTGTGTCTCAAATCTCGAGTAGCAGATTGGATTGGATCAAGCAGCATCATATTTCAGGATTCATGTGATGAGTTATTGAAGTGAAGTATTTCCTTCTTTTCATTGTTTATCTTTCTTTGTTACATGCATCCATAATGTTTTCCAAATTTGAATGAATAAACAGGAGTATTACTTTAGGATTTTTTAAAGCACCCTGTCTTTACTGTTTATCATTTCCATGTTTTTTGTTGATTTCCAGAGTAGGGAACCCTTAATTTCTCCCTCTTTCGTTTAACCTATATCTACTACTTCTCTTTTCTGGATCAAAGAACCCTTCATTACTCTTTATCCCGATCATACCAACTCACCAAACAGCCTTCCAAGATCTTCATAGGTTATCTATCTTGCCCTGAAAACATTTGACTTCTTGACTTTGATCCTAGCTCTGATTGCTTGATTTTTGACTCCTTAGCCCAATGGACAAACCGATTTCCCACTCTCCATCTCATTAGGTAATTTTTCCCACCAAAACAAACCAAATTGCACAATCATAACTAGCCTAATATCTTATAATCAAAACGAAGTTAAATCTTACAGAGAGAGCCCTCTCTGAACCCTAGGAAGGCTATATCCTAGAGTTTAAAAGTTGGTCTGTGGTTACCTCTAGTGTTCTTAGACCTTAAACCAAAATCTCACAACTTTAGAATTACTAGAGTGATAACATACTGGAGACCATAATTGGAAAACTAACCAATCCTCAGTCATAAAATAAGTCTTAAAGAAAAAAATTTCATCATCGTTTTGCCTTTAAGACTATTTTATAAGTTGTGAGTATCATTTTATCAAAATAAAATTTGTAATTTTGGCTTCTAGGAAAGTTTATCATACCAGGTCTAACCTAGATCCTAAACCTGTTGTTATAGTGGACAATCTAGACAGAATTGGAAAAAAGAAAAAACAGATAGAAGTTTCAGATGTTAAAATTTCATTTAATAGAGTCAATTCATTACCACAATAATTAGTGAGTTTACAGGATATAGAGTTTGATTTAAAGTTTGAAATTCATTGTTCAGAAACAAAGCTGAAATTAATTTAAGTACTTCTATTGTAGACCCTGTTTTTATTTCATTTCTGGAATCAAAACAGAAAAATATTGCAGCAAACTCTGAATTAAAGAAAATCGAAAATCAAGACAAACTTGAAGAGATTAATGCCACTATTCTTAAAGAAATTGATGAAATTATAGAGTTAGCCCAACTGTTAGCATGTACATCTAAACTTTCCATTCCTCTTTTAGATACAACTACATCATCTATAGTTTCTACTGCCATTCAATCTACAGATCCATTTAGTCTTAGATTTCCATTACAGCCTAGAGTATTATTTCCTTCATCCCCTACATCCATTTCATCCATTAGTTTACCTTATACTTTTTCAAACACATCATTCTCATTTCCCACTAGTTCCTATAGTTTAGTTTCACTTCCTAGTACCTCCACTTTAGCTTTTAGTTCTTCTACTACTATTTCTATTTCAACATTCTATAGTCCAGTTTCATCAACTACCTCTTCCAGGACAGCCCCAAGCACTTCCACTTTACCTCCTAGCCAAGCTAGAATTCAAGTTATGGCTACTAGGTATGCCCCCTAGTTCTTCCAGGACAACTTCATGACATGCCCCAATATTACCAAAGTAAAATATCACAGTTTGATGCTAATACACATTATACTGCACAGCAGCACATAAAAAAAATGACATATTACTTTGAACTCCATGAGATAGATGAATCAGATGTACAAATGAGGTTGTTTGCCCAAACATTAACAGGAGAGTTAAAGAAATGGTTTAAAGGAATTATTGCAGGTAGTATAGCTGATTTAGCTATTTTCCATAGATTATTTTTAAATAAATGGGAAAAGAAGAAAAATCCCCTACAAATATTTTCTGAATTTGATGCAATGAAGAGAGCTCCAAATGAATCCGTACAGGATTACTGCACTAGATATAACAATGTTTACAATTCAATTCCTGCAAATATAAAACCCACTCCTGACTTTGTCTTGCTCAAATTCCCAGATGGATTTGACACTGACATGGTATATCAGTTAAGAGAAAGAAATGCAGAAACATTGGAAATAATGCAAACAGATGTTGTAGCTGTAGAAGTAAACATTCTAGCTAAAAAAGAAAGATTAAGAAATGAGAGGAGAGTAACCATGAAAGAAGAAGCCTCTAGTTGAGACACAAAAATAGATATGTTAGCTAAGACTTTAGAAAGAATGATGGATAGACTAGATAACATAGAAAGAAGACCTCAATGGGATAATCAACAACAAATCAGAAATCCCAATTTTAGAAAAAACATAAATTCAGGAAAATCAAAAGAATCAGTCCCAGACCAAACAATAAGACCTCCATATCAAGAGAACTATGTTGAGAGTTCTCAAAACAATGTTGAGGATGAGGATACCATAAGTTTAATGGGAATAGATGATAATAACACTATCTTTCTCACATAGGAAGATCAAGAGTTATTTGAGCTCCAACAACTCCAATTAGATTCAGGGGAATCCTTCGATTATAAACAAGGTTATGATTTTTCCATAAACGAAGTTCACTAGCAATATAACCTTAGGAGTAAGAAAAAAACTGAAACTTCTACTAAGAAAACAACACAAGTTGAAAATAAGAAAAAAATAGAAGCCCCAACAACAAAAGTTCCGCAAACTCTCCCTAGGGAAAATAGGAAAAACTCTAGTTCTTCCCAAAAAGTTTCTGATCCTAAAATTTCACCAAGCCTTAAGATTGTTGACATAACAGATGAAGTTTCTCAAGCTACAAAAGATTCATAAAAATATGTTGTTGCAAAAACATATGATTTTGCTAAAACAACAAACTTAGATCCTAAAACACCCACTGTTGATCCAAAATCAGCAAATCCAAAAGCTGCCACTACACAAGAAGCTTCTGACAATTCTAAATCTAAAAAAACATCTACTACTTCACAAAACATTCCTGAAAAGAAAACAAAAGGCAGTAATACACAAGAAACTCAAATTGAAAATGAAAACATAACTATAGAAAAACAAGATAAACCAACATAAACTACAGTTACTAAAGAAGAGTTAATTCAAATAAGTAAATCTCAACCTTCATTCAACATACAAACTGAAATTGAAAAGTTAAAAATATCAATTCCTTTAACAAAATTGATAAAACATGATTTGTATAAATCAACCATCACTGAAACACTGAACATAAATGATGGAGAAGACTCCATAAACTTGAATGATGATCAACCAAAGTTGATATTTGGCCCAGATGTAAATGGAAAACATCATATGGATCAGTTCCTCCATTTTACTTCATTTTAACCATTCATGATCAAATTTTACACAACACAATGTTGGATTCAGGAGCTTCACATAATTTAATGCCCAAAGCTATAATGGAAACCCTGAACTTAGACGTTAAAAGGCCTTACAAAGATTTATTTTCATTTGACTCAAGTAAAGTAAAATGCCTAGGATTAATCAAAGATTTATGTGTAACACTAGTTCAATATCCTGGTAAGGGTATACTTATGGACATTATAGTAGTTGATATCCCACCCAAATATGGAATGTTATTATCATGCTCATGGGCAGAAAAGTTACATGGATCTCTACAATTGGACATGTCTTATGCTACTATATCAGTTTTTGGTCAACCTAAAAAGTTATATAGGGAAACATTAATGAAATAAATGGTAAGTAATGCAGAAATATCGATAAATTACCCAATTTATGCTACATCTACTGACCTAGATTCATTCATCCTATGTAATGTTGAAACAGATAATGAAATCAAGACTGAACTAAAGGAATAAAAGGAAACAAAAAAAAAAGATAATATCTTGCATGAATCTCTATGGAATTTATATTTTGATGGCTTAGTAAACAAGTTATGAGTAGGAGCAGGAGTATGGATAACCAATATAGAGAAAAATCATGCAAAAGGGCATACTTTTAGACTGAATTTCAAATGCACAAACAATATGGCTGAGTATGAAGCCCTCATTTTAGGACTCCAAATAATCAGAAATTTAGGAGGTAAAAGAATAGAAATAATGGGAGACTCAGAGTTGATTTTAAAACAAATTAAAGGTGAATATTCAGTTTACAATCCTAGATTAGGCCGATATAGAGAGACTGTATTAGATTTGATTGATGATTTATTGGAATGTAATTTCTCTGCAATACCAAGAAGGAAAAATTTACAAGCACATTATTTAGCAAAATTTTCTAGCACTTGTAATTTACCTTTTCAGCCTAATCATATGTATACTACAGAAGTAAAACATAGACCAATGATCCTAGACAACCTCAAATATTGGCATATTTTTTCACAAGATCAGCAAATTTATAATTTTATGAATACTAAAGGTGAATTTCAGAACGGTAAAATAGACACTGATTGTACCATAGATCAAGATTTAGATAGTGAAATAGACCTATGTAATGTAGATGTAAATAAATTAAAATTTTCTAGACCAACTAAATTCAATCAATCAGATATAGGTAAATTAGAGAGAGTAGAAATTAATGAGATAGTTGATGAAGAACCTGATATATTAAATCTCAAAGATATTTTTTTACCAAAAGGTTTAACTCCATTAGAAGATTTATTTGACTCAAATGATGTTTCTAGAAAACCTAAAATGGACCCACTTAGATCTGACATTGAGGAATGCAACATAGGCACAGAACTAAAACCCAAAATGATAAAACTATCCAAAGCCTTACCTCAACAGGAAAAGGAAAAATATATAGCTCCTTTTAAGGAATTCCAAGATGCTTTTTCTTGGAGTTATGAGGACCTTAAATCCTATGACACCAACATAATTCAACATAAAATTCCAGTAAAAGAAGATCAAAAGCCCTTTAGACAAAAGTTAAGGAGAATCAACACTGTCTTGATGCCCTTAATAGAAAAAGAAGTGAAAAGAATGTATGATGCATAGATAATTGCACCAATCAGATATTCTGATTGGGTTTCTAACCTAGTTCCAACTAGAAAGAAAACAGGAGAGATTAGATTATGTGTTGAATTTAGGAATCTAAACAAAGTATCCGTAAAAGATAATTATCCTTTACCAAAAATGGATCATATTTTACAAAGGGTAGTTGGATCTTCTAGGATTTCTCTTTTAGATGGATTTTCAGGATACAACTAGATTTTAGTCCAACTAGGGATCAAACCAAAACAACTTTTACTACTCCTTGGGGCACTTCTATGTATGTAAAAATTCCCTTTGGTTTAATGAATGCACGGGAAACCTTTCAAAGAGCTATGGATATAGCCTTTGTAAAAGAAATTCATGAATTCTTGGTAATTTACTTAGATGACATAATCGTATTTTCTAAGACTGATTATGAACACTTAGATCATCTTAGAAAAGTCTTTATAAAATGCAGAAAGTTTGGCATCTCATTAAATTCTAAGAAAACCTTATTTGGATTACATGAAGGCAAGTTACTAGGATACATAATTTCTAAAGGAGGAATTAGAATAGATCCTGCAAGAGTAGAAGCATTTCTTAACATCAATCCATCAAGAAACATAAAATTGTTACAAGCCTTTCTCGGTAAGATTAACTTTTTAAGAAGATTCATATCCAATTTAGCTGAGATAATTAGAGAATTAAATAACGTGCTTAAAAAAGATTCAGTTTTTAAATGGACTTTTGAGGCCAAACAATCTTTTGAATCCATCAAACAGGCCTTAACCAAAACCCTAGTCCTTATAAGTCCCGATTTCAAAAAGGGTTTCATCATTTTTTCATTTGCTTCAGAACATGCCATTGCTGCAGTTTTACTGCAGAAAAATGACCAGGGTTATAAACAGCATATAGCCTTCTTTAACAGAACACTTAGAGATGCATCTTTGAAGTACAATATCATGGAGAAACAAGCCTTAGATTTGGTAAAGGCCATTAAAGACTTCAAAGTTTACATTCTCTATTCTCACATTATTGTCTATGTCCCAAATGTTGTTGTTGTAAAATACATTCTTACTCAGGATGGTCCTAATAGAAGAAGAGGTAAGTGGATTGCCACTATCTTAGAATATGAAATAGATATAAAACCCACAAAGTTGATAAAAGGTCAAGGTTTAGCCAAACTTATGGCTGAATAAAATTGTCATGCCCTAGACATAAATTTTATTGCCCAAATAGATGATCAGGAAGAGATGGCGACTCTAGAGATCAATGAAGCCTTTTCAGATTCACCATGGTATGCAGATATTATATTTGTATTACTAAAATTACAAGCTCCTCGTGGTTTATCATGAACAAAAGCTAGATTCCTAAAGCTTAAGGCGGTATGATTTTGTATTTTAGACAATGTAATTTTTTGAAAAGATCAAAGTGGGATTTTATTAAATTTTTTATTAAAAGAAAAGCTGACAAAGTAATACAAGAATTTCATGCAGGTGACCGTGGAGGAAATCTACACTGGAAAACTACTGTAGACAAGATTCTGAGAGCTGTTTTTTATTGGCCTACCTTGTTTGCAGATGTGAAAAAATATGTGACCTCCTATCATAAGTGCCAAATATTTGAGGGTAAGAAAAAGTTGTTACCCCTGCCTTTAAAGCCCATCTCTATAGAAGTGCCATTTCGACAATGGGGTCTTGACTTCATTGCAGAAATTCATCCCCCATCATCAACCCAACATAAGTGGATTCTGACAGCCACTGACTATTTTACCAAGTGGATTGAAGCTCTACCCTCTAGGCAAGCCACATATACTGTCATAATCTCCTTCCTAGAAAGTAACATTATTTCAAGATTTGGATGTCCCCAAAAGATAATTACTGACAATGCAGCAGCATCCAAATCTAATAAAATAATTGACTTCTGCCATAAATACCATATTACCCTAGGTCATTCTACTACATATTACTCTCAAGGTACTGGCCTAGCTGAATCTTCAAATAAAAGCCTTGTAAACATCATAAAAAAGTTACTGGAAGATAATAAAAAGACTTGGAATAAGAAGTTAGTCAATGCCTTATGGGCAGATAGACTTACAACTAAAAAATCTATTGGTACATCCCCTTACCAACTTGTCTATGGAATGGATATTGTCTTTCCATCCTCTCTAGGAGTACCAGTGATGAAGATTATCCAAGAGTTACAAGTTGAAACAAATGACATTAAAAGAAGGATCAATCAAACTGTTCACTTGCAACAAACAAGGGAAGAATTTTATATCAAGTCTCAAATTATCCAGGATAAGATAAAGAAATTTTTTGATAAAAAGACTAAAGAAGGTGATTTTTACATTGGAGATAAAGTGTTGAAATGGGATTCAATAAGAGAAGACAAAGGTAAACATGGAAAATTTGATTTTCTATGGAGAGGACCTTTTGTGATTTATGGATATAGAGGTAATAATTCTTTCTACTCGAAATAAATGGATGGATCAGCTATGCTAGATGGACCAGTAAATGGTAGAATGCTGAAGCACTACTACTCTCTTGAGTTAAAAAATAGTTAGTTTAATTTACTTTGATCATTGTACATATACATTAAAGATTTTAGATTGGATTGGATGTTTTCCTAACAAAGTTGAAGCCCAGAGAGAAGGCCCTAAGCTTTGAGAGGTAAAACATCATAATTATGAATAATTGTAGAGATTAGAAAGATACTTACAGGGTCACCATAGTCAAATTTCAAAGGCTACTAGTCTTAAAGTTCTTGACATTTCACTAGGAAATGCCATCCCCATGTGGAGCCACTATTAGGGTCCTATAATAATAGGATTCATAATTTTTTAATTGACTTTGATAGTCTTGTAAATATGTACATACCTTGCTTTCTGCAAGTTGTTTTCCCATATTTTGAAAAATGAAAAATAATAAAAAAATGAAAAGAGGGTAAAATTTCTAAAAGAAAGATCAAAGGACTTAGAAAAAGATAGACCCCAAAAGAAAAATAGATAAAAATAAGACCTGAAAGTGAGCAAGTCAAAATGCCACTACTATTTACTTTACTGCAAGAATAATGATTTTGTGCAGATCGTCAATAAATGACATAATCCATGATCAGTTAAACAGCTTAATCTTAACTTTTCATGCTTTGAATTTCATATTTTTGATAGAGAATAAAGATATGTCAAACATTATAAACTTGAAAAATTAGTAGATTAAATAAATAATAAACGAGGAGCTCAATATTGTAATATGAGCCCTCGAATGAAATAAGGTTAGACTTAGATAGGTTTTATGTTTTGAAAGAAAATTGATTTAGGGTTGCAAGCCTAAATGCACCCATGAAATGAAGTAAAAATGTTAGAAATAATGATGGGTAGGTAGAAAAAAGTTGTGCAAGCATGTAATAAAGTATCATCGGGCAAAAATCATTAATTACCCTCCCCTACAATTATTCAGTATTCTAAACTATCAACAAAAATGGCTTAGAGCATTTTTCTGACTTTTGTTGGGACTGGATCCAAGGCTCGATGACTGATTGGTTAAAAATATCGAATTCCTACATAAAAATCATATTCATCAACATTTACCCTTCATCCATTAATCATAATCCCTTTTTCCTAAGTAAAAACCCATTTTTACTTAGTAAAAGTAAAACCCCAAATAACTAGTTTCATTTATTTTCAAAAATCATTCAAAAACTCATAAAATGAATTTATCCTAAGTTAAAGTGTGAAAAATACAACAAAGACAAGATATGCTTTATTTTGCACTTTACTTAGTGTTAAAATATGTATTTGATTCATTATATACATTATCCCTTTTCATATTAACTTCGAACTTTGTTTATTAAAACCATAAACTACACCCTCCTGTTTAGTATTAAACCCTTATATTTAAAATAACCCACAAAACCCTATATTTTATGTTTAAGCCAATGTTTAAATATCCCATGTGCAAAATATAAACCCCTCCCTTACCCCATTGGTTTAAACCTATCGATAAAACAAAATACCCCACCCCTATAGTTATTAAACAAATATCAAATGTTTAAAAACTATATAATAAACCTGTGCATATGTATTGATTAAAACATTGTGAAATGTTTTGATTTTCGCATATAAACCTTATACTCTTCGTATATTATAAACCTAAGGTTTTAAATTTATTAAACGCATATTCATAAAGTTTAAAACATGTTCCCATCGAGTTAATACACCTGGACCCCACTCCCAAAACCCAATGCAGCTCACAAAGTTTATCTTAACAGTTCACATGAATCCTTCAAGATCCAACGACATAAGATCCATATCGCAAATAAACTTGCGCGATATTACCCATCTCATTTCTACGTGAAATGGGTGGTATTTGACTTTCTCCCTCCTCCACGTGGTCCTTTCCTACTGGATCGCGTCAATTCCAACCAAAAAAAATTACCACCCAAAGTGAACGCGATCACCACTTGCAGTTTTTGACCCTTTAAGCATGAAAACCACCATTTTTTATATGACCGCCATTTATTGCACGCGCCTGTTAGCCCTAATTTTCTTAAAAACATTATAAATGCACTGATTTCCTCTCTTTCTATGCGTAACCTCTGTATAACCTATCCCGACTGTGAAACAAACATTTTCCTCCATTTTCATGCCAAAAACCTGCAAATTTCAGCCTGAACCTATTGAAGGTTGCTGAGGAGCTTTGCATTGCTTCAAAGATTGAAAAGATACCATAGAAACTGTTCAAAACCTTCATATACGTCTTCAAAAAAATAGTCCCTGCATATAACAGGTATTTCTCCAGCAATTAAGCCTATTTTTATTTAAAAATACTTTAAAAAAATAACCAATTACATTCATAGCTCGAATCCACCCAAACAAACTCATTAAAATATTCAAAAAACAGGCCAAACTCTGTCAAAATTTCTCAAAAAACCCTGTTTATGCTGCGCATTGTTTTAAGCCCCAAATTGAGCCCAGAAACCCTATAAAAGGTCTCCTAAACTTTTGTGTCTGACCTGAAAAGACTTTTTACCCAATTACTCGTTGAAAAAACCTAGGAAACCCCTGTTTCTTGTTTCTAAACTAGTAAAAGTCTGTAAATCTTATTAAAAGTACAAAATTGAAAGGAAAAGCCCAAAGAAAGACTATATTTTTCCTATTTTCATCCAAGAAATCCTCGTCAGAGTGAAAAATACTTCTGCAAATTGTTTAATCTTGCAGAAGTAACCAAAAAAAGCCAAAAAGTAGAGTTTTGTAATCCAAATGTTTCAAAATGCCTAAACCTACTCTAGTTGCATCTTCTAAGACTGCCATAGTTATAAATCCTCTACAACCTGTTGTTGTAGACATTGAGCATACCCCATTAGCAGATATTGATTATAAGATAGCAGATCCTATTGTAGAATTCAATTTGTTGGAACTTCATAACTGGAGCTATGAAAAATCTTTGGATAATGTTGAAGAAGTTAAAATTTGGGAATCACACTTGCCCAAATATGTTGTTAAAGTTACCCACTCATGCCTAGAAGTCATTGGGTTATGCCATCATCATTATATGCCTGAGAAAAGAGAAATAGTCAATGCCAATAAATAATTACTTTTCACTATTACTGTTGAATCCATTAATCAAATGTTACAGCTCAAGCCTGATCCTCAAGCAGTTCTTCTGTCCATTGAAGCGCTTATCAAGTTGTATATTGGCCTTGAATTTCCTAGAAGATTCCAAATTTTCCAAATATTCATGCCCTTACATGTAGAAATTCCTCAAATTAATCCTCCATACTCCACTTCAAAATTTCCAGAGGGTTCTAGGAATGTAATTTCCATGTTATCTTTCAAATTATGATACTTTACTGATGAACATATAGATGAATCCATTTTAGTTTTCCTATCCACTTTCACACGAGGACAACTTCCATCTGTTATATTTGATTATGCTGGAAATATTTCCGATAATATTCATGACCATTTGGTTAAACTGCCAATTGAAGGAGTGTTTAGATACACATCCTTCATTTTCCACATGTTCTTGTATTTTCAAGCAGATAATTTTCCATTAACCCTTCAAAATCTTGATGTATAAGGGAATCCTCTTTCAGTTATATTCTGGACCTCTTTGATCAGGAAAGAGTCCACAGAGTTCACCTATGCAGAGTTTTCAGACTTCTTCATCCATCCAATGATAAAAATATTAACAAATGCTGAACATCCAAGGATAAATGATGATATGAAGAAGATTTTACAGTTGCCAGAGCAGACCAAGACTGGTGATTGGTACTTGTATGAAAAGCACAATGAAATTAGAGTGTTTGGATCCAGTTTATTACCCTACAAGCTACCTAAATTTATATCAATGAGGATTTTTTCCTTGGAGTATATCAGGCAAATATTAAACTTTGATTCTATCAATTTCCTAGCAGCAAAGAAGAAAACATAATTTAAATTGAAGAATCAAGTAGGACCATTCATTTGCAATCATAGAGATACAGAGGCAGAAGCAGTTAAGAAGTTATTAGAATACAGGTTTAAAGAAATCTTTTCCTGGAATTATGATCCATAAGGGATACTAAGTAAAATGAGGGTTAAGTGTAAACTGACACCCTATATACATGAGACAAAACCAGAGATAGAGAAATATGCCAACCATATTGAGTGGACATAAAATACTCTAGTAGATGCAGTGAAGAAAACTGATACTAGTCACACTTTACAAGCTACAGATCAAACAAGAAAAGCCACCAAGAGGGTAAGAGAAGAAGAAAATTATGTTACTGAGACCACTACTGAAACTATGTTCAAAATAAGATATAATAAAAGGCCTAAAACAGATTTAGTAGGTAAAGAGGAGATAACCATTGATGTTGAAGAAATAGATCTCCGAGACACCAACACAGATGCTGCCACTGTTATCAGAAATGAGCATAATACAGAGAATATAAATGAAGAACATGTTGATAATGGAAATACACAGTTAATAGAGAAATAACAGAACATGGTAGCTTCATCTTCACAAACAACTGAAGAAAAAGATTTATATATTAGGGAAAAGTACAAACATATCAAGTTAAAGAATGAAGAGATCAAAAATGATATCTACTCTCAATGTCTGAAACAAACACCAAGTGTTCAAAATAGACTTTTGTCTGCCTTTGATTATTCAAACAAAAATATAATCATGTCAGCATTGCAGCCTACAGTAAAAACTCCAAAGACAGTGGAAGATTATAAGAAAATTGATCAAAAGTCCAAAAAAAAAAAAATCATGATCTTGATCAGATAGAATTTCATAGACAAAGTTCAGAGATGTTGTACTCTACTGTTACAACCAAAGCTATGAGTGTTAAGAAACTTCAGAACACTATCACAAACATGAAATATCAAATGAAACTGGACAAAGAATCCTTATATGCTAAAGATATCAGAATTAAATCCTTCGAAGAATTAGTCTTGCAGGTTGGATATGTCCCTACCAATGTCAAAGCAGCAGAGCATTTAGTGAAAAAGAAAAATGAGGACATTGCAGCATTGAAGAAACAAATTTAATTTCCATCAAGTGAACATCCTCAAGCCAAGGAAATAATAGAAGGATAGAATGAGAAGGATGACATGATGAATTTGATTTTTCAGCTGACAACACAAATCAAAGAAATGGAGACTCAAATGGATAAACTTGTCCAGGAAAAAGAAACACCAAAAGTACCAGAAATTCCTACAGTTATTCTTGTGATCACTACAGCTGTGCCATCAACTCTAGCAAAAGAGTTGGCACCCAAAGTGCCACTGGCTACTGCAGTGCCAGTGACATCATCCATTGCATCAGCTACAGAGTCATCCACTATAGCAGTTCACCCTACAGACGAGGCCAACAAACTAGTGAAAGCTATGGAAGAAATCTCACTTCAGACAAGTGAAATTAACAGATTGAAAAATATGGTTGACAATCTAGAAAATTAAAACAAGTTGGCTCAAATAAATGCCAAAACACATGAGAAAAAATCCATTAGGCTAAATGAAGAATTGAAGAAGTTACAGAAGGAATTACATATTTCATATATGAAAAATAATTTATGGAATAAGATCATAGAAGCCATCAATGATGTATGGCCTTCTATTCAAGTGATTTTTGAACAGAGAGATTTACTCAAAGCAGCATTAGAAGAGATTCAAAAGACTAAGGAGGAACTTGATAACAAACCAAAACAAGCTATAGAATTGATCAAGTTTCTTAACAACAAAAAAGAGCAAGAGCTAGAAGAACTTGAAATTACTGACAGGACTGAAACTCTCCTGGAGATAAGGAAAGTCATCACCAAAAAGAACCTGATGAAGCAGCTTGAGGAAAAATGTGAGAATATGAACATCACCATAACCAGGTTTATGGTCAAATTTGAGAATTTGAGGCAAAGAAGTTTGCCTAATATTTTGTTCATCAATGAAAAATTAATGCCTTATGAGGATTACGATAAAAACATCAGAGAATATTCAAAGGAGCAAGTTGAAAAATTAGGTGGCCAAGGCACTCCAACAAGAAAAGTCTTACTTAGAATTTTTGAGGACTTATTTTACTTGCAACATGAGATAAGACACTTGTTTTTCATTAAGCCAACTTTTCCAGGTATACAGAAGCAGATGATAACTTCAGGAAGCTCAAGAAAATATAAATTCCAAGTGATGAAGATTGGGAGTCATTAACAGATTTACTATAAAAGATAAAAAGTCAAAAAGATAAAAGAGAAAAACAGTTTACTGAATTGCAGTCAAAACATATTTTTATAGCATTAAACAAATTGTTTATAGTGGTTAAAGAGTATATGAGTTTAAAAGAGTATCAATGATTAAAGAGAATCAGTGAAAGAGTATAAGATAAGTATATCATTTTTCAAAATCAAATTCAAATATCTAAAGCCAGCAAGAAGGACACCAAGGCAGCCAGCTGCACCTCATCTATAATCAGTTACTATTTCTTTTGGATAGATATGACAACTTGCTAATTTGTTAAGAAACTGTCTCTATTTTATTGTAAAGATATTTTTATTTTCCTTAGATTATTCCTAAAGCATTCCAGAATATTTTGTAAACAATTATGTATAAATACTTCATCTTTATAAGTATTATTGTGGAATAAATTGTTGAAGATTTCTATAGGCATTTTTTATTGGACTGGAAGGATTTTGTGTTTCAAATCTCGAGTAGCAGACTATATTGGATCAAGTAGCATCATATTTCAGGATTCATGTGATGAGCTATTGAAGTGAAGTGTTTCCTTTTTTTCATTGTTTATCTTTCTTTGTTACATGCATCCATAATGTTTTCCAAATTTGAATGAATAAACATGAGTATTATTTCAGGATTTGTTAAAAGCACCCTGTCTTTATTGTTTATCATTTCCATGTTTTATGTTGATTTTCGGAGTAGGGAACCCTTGATTGCTCCCTCTTTCGTTTGACCTCTATCTACTACTTCTCTTTTCTAGATCAAAGAACCCTTCATTTCTCTTTATCCCGATCATATCACCTCAGCAAACAACCTTCCAAGATCTTCATGGGTTATCGATCTTTCTTGAAAACATTTGACTTCTTGACTTTGATCCTAGCTCTGATTGCTTGATTTTTGACTCATTAGCCCAATGGACAAACAAATTTGCCACTATCCATCTCATTAGGTAATTTTTCCCACCAAATCAAAACCAGATTGCACAATCATAACTAGCTTAATATCTTATAATAATAATAAAAAGTTAAATCTTACAGAGAGAGCCCTCTCTGAACCCTAGGAAGGCTAGATCCTAGAGTTCAAAAGTTGGTATGTGGTTACCTCTAGTGTTCTTAGACTTTAAACCAAAATCTCACAACTTTAGAATTACTAGAGTGATAACATAGCAAACAAAATTTTATTTTCAATAACTCTCGCACCTGAGAGAAGTCAGTAGGTTAGAAGTCATTAACTCTCTCGCAACTGAGATGAGTTAGCATGTTAGAATTCAATAACTTTCTCACAACCGAGATGATTTAGTAGATTAGAAAGTCAGCCAGTTTAAACAAAATAATCTAGTTTCCGGTAATAAGATAGAAGCCTCATTAAAATAAGGTATATGTCGTGAACACTCAATCACCACACTGTTGCAGCATGGGGACCATACCGCAACAAATTGTGGTGGGGGGGGGGTCTTACAGTGACTGTACGACCAAGCATGTCAACCATCACTCATTCATAATTAGCCATCATGTAGGTGTCAGTCCGTAGTGTTAGCCAAAAATTCGAAAATATTTTCCGTAATTGGAAACACCATTCCATGATAAAGTTTCCACATCATGTAACAATAATTAGCCATCACATATGCTCAAATTTTGAATCCACCATCAGCAGAGTCAGATTCCACCTCATCCAAGTAACTAACTACACGATTTTAGCCGCGGGGGGCACCATGGAAAAATTAATTAGTTATTCAGTCACATAAGTGCCCTTCGTGCCAACATTCCTACTTAATCTGCATGGAAAAAGGAAAAATCAGAGTGTCGAAGAATTTTGAATTGCAAGAATTAGAAACTGCTATAACGGTCAGCCAGAGGATGTTAACAAGAGTTTAAAGGCGCATACCGACAACACTACTATTGTATTACAGGAGAAGAGGTATGAAGAAGACAGTGGTTTCGATAGTTGAACCAGAACTAGATGGGAGAATTCAAAAGCTAGAGCCACTTATAGGCAGGTATGAAAATGCAACCTTGATAGATACATATTTTAAGGATTCTTTCCAATTTCCAGCTTTGAAGAGGCAAGTATATATTGAAAACTATGTGAGGGAGAGTGGTAGTGAACCGACAAGAGTTCACATGGATTTCAAAGGTATTCAGAGGTCTACAATCCTAGATTTGAGAAGTTTAGTGTGTTCGGTAAAATAGGGGTGGAAATGCAATGCAAAAAGCTCCTTATCTGCAGAATTCATAACTCATCACTCTGGCTCGAAAAATAAATTCCCATTCATGCAGAGGATATCCACAGAATTACCCGGTTATCAACATCAGGAAGTGATGTATCAATGTCTTTTTAGAATACTTCTAAAAGAGCGAAGAAGGTAAGAGAATATGACTACGATAGGAAATATGAGACTAGAAGAGGAGGAAAGGGGGGGAAATTAGACATTATCAATGTCCCCAATGTTAAGTTCGCATGTTATTTGACAGAAAGAAAGACGATGAGGCACTACACCAAGGGGGAGTGTATTGTAGACACCATCTCAGTTCTGGAGCATTGTATACAGGGAGTGTAGCTCAATTGGTGTGTCTTTCTACTGCAAGATCTCTTTGAAGCTTGTGGGGACAACTTCAAGAGAGCCACAAGATTGATATACGACTACTTAATCATGGAATTGGCTATGTGGAAGTGAAGTCCACTGGAGAAGCGGCCTCTTGCGGATATAAGTGAAGGTCAACCAATGGATCTCAGATACACACCATGAAGGGTCTCAGGGGACCCTAGCACTAAATAAATCAATGAAGAATCATTCAAAGGGTGGTACAGATTTATGTTTGATGTTTTCCAAGCACAAAAAAGAATCCCTAGAACTATGTTAGATAAGTACTCTCATCAAATATGGTTTAGAATTTCACATGGAAATATGTGGATTAGACCTGATTGTGTTGTGACAGATACTTTCCATAAGAAACCATTGAGATTCCAATGGACAGAGGATATTTTCCACACAAAAGTTTCTTCTTGGCTGGGACAAGCAGGAGAAATCAAAGAAGGGGAGTGCAAGTATTCCTTCGATGCTATGCTTCCACACCCTCTACCAGGAAAAACACCAGTAGAAACAACTCAAAGGATATCACAGTTGTAAATCCAGTCATTGATTCAGAAGCTTGACACACAAATAAATTCATGGTAAGTATTGGAGCAAAATCCGCTAAATTTCTAATGTACAGTGAATTTCAAACATTTAATGTAGGATCGCCATCATTGACAACCCCAATCCTCACTGCTCTCCCTTCCACCACCTTCCATTCACATTGACAATCGACCATTGCCCCATTTCATAAGAACAAGGTGACCAAACCACCCATCCCAGGGCCTAAGGGAAAGAGAGCCAAAAATCTAAGATTCGACCTAGTGGTAGACTTAACAAAGGAGGATCTCGTGCAATAGATAGTCATAGGAATCCCGATCACAGAGGAACCAGAAATGGGTACTCCAACTTCCCCCATCATACCACAACCCAACCCTTCATCATCACAAAGTGCGCCAGCCTCCTCATCACCAACTACTCAAAATTCAACACCACATACCTCTAATGCTTCCAAAGATCAATCAGGCCACACTGCATCCACTTCTGCCACCATTTCTGATGTGATACCTACAGGCATGGTAATGGCTATCGATTTTGAGGCTAAAGTTAACTCAGGTACGGTACAACTAACCGAGGTTAACTTAGCCACGATAGAAATGGGGACCTTTTTAAATTTACTCATTCATATTGATCTACCCCTTTCTCAAAATTCTCCCACCGAGACTTCTCTCATTCCATTTCAACAATCGATGCTGACATTACATCCATTTCTACCCACTCACCTACTTTCCAATATTTTTCATACCCCCGAACCTCAAACCATTCTGTTGATTCAACCTAACTCTCCACAAGGTCAATCTAGGTGTTGCATTGCCAGTGGTCAGCCGCTCAGGGAGAGGAATCCTAGCCCTGAGATGACAAGCAGTGGAGATCTTCAAAGTTAGGGACCCAACCAAATTTTTAGTTTCATACAGGCAACAAATCGACAAGCAAAGTCCCTTCACAATGAACTTCTCTTGAGGTACGAGCATCAGCATCAGCAGATCACAATGCTCATTGATGCGCGTAACCAATTACAACAGGAAAGAGGCAACCTTCAACAACAAATCAACCAAATCACGAAGAATTTCTAGGATCTTTGGCCAACCATCACCAATGTAGTTGAAGTCTCACCTGTAGATATGTGGGCTTGCCTGGTAGTCAAACACTCCATTCACATGAAGACAACTTACATGAATCTAGGCAGCACAAACCAGGAGATCCGGCGGGCCCTGTTAGGAAGACCAACACTAGAATATCCTTCTACAGTGTATGCAGAAAAGATAACATAGAGATAGAAGCAAATGAGCCAGCTCAATGAGACTCTCGAGAGCACAGTTATGAAATCTTACACTTTGCTCGAGAAAATCCATGAATGATCAAATTCACTGATGATGAAGGAGAAATCGATTTTAGAACAACTGCAAAATCTCTTCATCGAAATTAAAGGAATAACTGATCCATCCAGTCGTAGATAACTATACGATCAGGCTGAAGCTCTGCAACTAAAATTGCAAGCAATTGAAGAGAACTCAGCAAAGAAAAAGTAGCTCCTTCGGGATCTCAGGAAACTGGTTAAATAGAAAGTCGAGACAATACAACAATTGGTTTCCGAAGGAGACCCCAAGTCTAGTGCAACATTTACTAACCTACCACAACCAATTGATGCCACACACACTGACAAAGTGGTAAGTGAAATATATTTATTGATGAGAACATGGAAAGAAGCGATCAATGATTTCATGGAGTTTAGAACAGAAGCCATGCCCAACAACTGATGGTCAACTAGGGATCTCAACGTCAGGAAAAATTTGACTTGGAATGAGTCGATAGCTTGTGGTTGGGTCTTGTTGGGGCCTTTGTTTTGGGTAAAGTATTTTTGAGATGTGGATGACTGGTTGCGGGAAGATCGAGTGGTAGAGAATCGTTAAGAAAGAAAGGGAGTCATTGTGGGTTGCGGAGAAGGGGTAGATAGGTGGCACAGCGTAAACAAACAACAACACAGATGGCAAGGACATGTGACAACAAACTAGCAGAATGATCCCTAGATGCAGAGCCAACCACATAAAAAAATAGGAAATGGTGGAGTGCAACAAAACAATTGAGTGAAGAAAGGGCAAAGACTGATAGTGCCAATCGGAGGAGATAGATAAGCAAGGGAAAAGAGAGTTTGTGCAGTGATATTTGGAGGGAATAGGTTGAGTTTTATGTCATATGAAGCTCTGCAAAGCCTAAGATGTAATGTGTTTTTTATGTTGAACTTTGCGGAGTATGATATGTACTATGTTGATCATATGATATAATAGATTGAATTTGTTTTGTGGACCTAAGGATGTGTATGTTAAATAGTTCTTATATGTGATGTATGATCGATGATGTCAAAATTTTTGATAGAATTACTTGATGGTAGTTAAATGGTATTTTATTTCCTGATTAATATGTAACGAGAGTGTTTCTGCATAACTTTAATGTCTGGATAGTTGCTAAGTATTTTCTCTTCAGTAATATGGTTCTAACTCTTTTATCTTAGTAAGGTCACGACACGCCTCAAGTGAGACTCATTTCTCTCCTTGAGCAAGGTGAAAATGCCAGTGTTGTCCTAGACTACAGCGGAATCTTGTTGGGCTCGAGTTTGGGTTTGAACACAGGTCTTGCTGAGAACTCACCCTTTTTCATCAATAGACTCTATTAATAATACA
Organism: Pinus albicaulis; assembly: GCA_034641835.2. Lineage (NCBI taxonomy): Eukaryota > Viridiplantae > Streptophyta > Pinopsida > Pinales > Pinaceae > Pinus > Pinus albicaulis. The sequence goes on along the minus strand of CM076583.1, from coordinate 1,142,842,920 downwards.
AATAACCATAAGAATATGGGTAGTATACTAGGAAAAAATGTCTCTATGTCACGATGGTTCCTTTATTTAATTATATAATGTAACAAAATAATAACTTGAAGAAAAAACATAGAAATGGTGTAATGAAAAATCAGATACATTGGTCTGAATAATGGTAAAGAGAATATTATTGTATGTTTTAACCATGTACAATTAATTGTTGCAAAAATATTCTTAATAAAACAAAAACATGCAATGAAAAATACACAATTTAACACAAATATTTTACCTTGGAAAACCAAAACTAGGAAAATCAAAATTGGGAATAGCAAAAAAAAATTTTAGTATATTCTTCTAAATGAATTGGCGGTATATATATATATATATATATTGCCAATTCATTTGCCCTGAATTAGAATACAATTGTAATTCCTTAATCCAAACTATGGTTCTAGGCTAAACCACCATATACCAAAAACCAACTAAAGGAAAAATATGTGTGTTGAAAACCACCAAAAATGGATGAAAAAACCACCCAAATTTTACCCCCATGCACAAGGGATTTTTCTCCCCTACAAACCCCTAAAGGATGGTGATAGTCATGAAAATAATATAACACAAACCAAAACATACTTATATTATAATTTTCAAATTAATATTAGAACTATATACTCTTCCATTATGTAGGACTTGCATTCCTTTTATAGTAACTAACCAATATTTTTTCTAGCATGTCTATGAATTTTGAGACTAGCCTATGGTCTAAGAAACCATGACCCAGGGGCATCTAAGCCATCAAAATCACCCAGGGATCACACTTGGTTTACGGTACACCAAATTTTAATATAGGTAGAACATTTTTGTCTCCTCCCAACTATCGGGATTTTCGAACCTTGGCAATGAAACCCTTGAAATATAATTGCATTAGTGAGATTTAACATAAAATAACCCAATTATAGGGTAAGCTAGTCTCTGTCACATAGTATTTGAAATCCTTTAATATTAAAATAATTGGACTACTTAAAACAAAGAAAAAACATTTTATATTTATGGTGCTTGAATTTGCAAGAAGTCGTAGATTGAAGTTGTATTTTAGGAGATAGAAATTAAGTTTTAGTAATGGATTTTGTAAAGGAATATCGATTTATTTGAATGCATTAATTTTGGAGAATATCATCTATGAATATGTGAAATATTTGTAAGAACAATAATGTAGTTGCTTTGATTTCAATAATGATATAACACAAAAATTAGAGCATATTGATACCAATGATGATACAAAGTTAATTGATCCAAAAAATAGTTTATGTTTGCATGTTACTATATATAATTAAGGAAATTTTCTTTAACATAAGTTCAATAGAAATCGATTGTAGGAATAGAAAATGCACCATGCAAATAAGTCTATACACTTCCTAGTAGCTATAAAAATGACCTCCTCACAGAGGCAATGTGTGTTCCTTGCACGACATTATAGGAATTCATCATTTAACAATTTCATTTTCATTTGAATGAATTGGTAACAACACAAGTTTCTTTTCCTTGGAATATAATTCATCCCACATTCAATCTTTTTAGAAAGAATGAAATTGTTTATATGACATTAATCGTCTCACAAATACATTCTCATTTTAGTGAATGGGTAACAACACAATTATTTTCCTTACAATATAATTTATCCCAACTTCAAGCTCATAAGAAATACTTAGATTATTTTACCATGCTACACCCAATAACAATTAGTTTATGAGGAACCCCCACTAACAATAAGTTCATAATGATAAAGCACATGACAAGTGCAATTTGAACCTAGGTGGAGAGGATAGCATACCTCCTCTCAAATTACCAAGGTAGACCCATTTGGAAGTAAGAATATAAGTTGGTACAAAAATGTTACAATTTAACCATTAAATATATTATATATAGGAAATTAAATTTGTACTCATAAGTTCATAAATGTAATTATTTGTTTGTTGAGCTAGAGTTTGAATGTAAGAATATAAGTTGGTACAAAAATGTTACAATTTAACCATTAAATATATTCTATATAGGAAATTAATTTTGTACTGATAAATTCATAAATGTATTGATTTGTTTGTTGAGCTAGTGTTTGAAAGTAATAATATAAGTTGGTACAAGCGTGTTACAATTTAACCATTAAATATATTCTATATAAAAAAATAAATTTGTACTGATAAATTCATAGATGTATTGATTTGTTTGTTGAGCTAGTCTTTGCCTTGTTAGACCATTTAAGTTATAATTCTTCACATTGTAATAAACTTTAAGTTGTAAATTATGAAATGAAATATTAATGGATTTTGATTTTGTATTATAGAAAGGTGATTATAGTGACATTCATTGCCTCCAAAATATATATAGCATCAATCCATCTTAAGCTTGAATTTCTAGACATTTGAGTATTGTGATTTTGAAAAAGGAAATTATTTTAATCGAATTATGATTACTCCATTAGAAATTGTAATTATGAATTATAAGTAGCATTGAAATTGATTTCTTTTATTTTAATGGAGTAAGTGATATAAATGAAATACATAAAAAATAAGAAGAAAACCATTTTTTTTTAATTGGTATATAATAGTTTTCAATTAAATAGGATTTTCATTCCTTAATTAATAAATAACAAAAATATTCAATAAGCAAAGTTGTTTTTTCTTTTTCTTTTTCTTTTAAGTATAGTAACAATATAGTCCATTGGCTTTAGCACCAACATAATATATGCTACCTATGAATTATTCCTAAGAGAAATCATGTAATTGCATTGAGTTCAACAATAGTATAAAGAATTTTGGATGCGGATGATCATTATGGTTGATGAGACGTCAGTCCCTTGGCGACTCCCAATGGAGCTCATGTGGGGTGGCCATATGGCCCCCTGCAGCTCCATTAACACGACATTAATTCCGCCAGCTCGCATGGCATTAACTTCACTTGCTCGGCTTTTTCACCACCCCGCTCTGCTCGTCTGGTTTGCGATGGCGTTTGTTTTTGGTAGCTTGGCATGCTCCTGTGCCGATTGCAGCTCTCTGCCTCCTCTGTGTGGAGCCTACCCTCTTGCCTGTGTTGAGCCAAGTGCTCGCACTCAAACAGGATGCCACTGCACGCTTCTTAGATGTCTGGAGATGTTGTCGGGCCACCACTTCACCCAAAGTGCTTTTTTTTGTTTGAATTCTTATTTTCGTGCTCAGACTGTCGATTCCTGTTGGTCGCCTTCGCTTTCTGCCTTCTCTCCTTGTCTCAGGAACTACCAGCTCGCCTCTGTGTCCATGCCGCGGCTCCGTCACCGGATGCGATGACGTCATGGCGCAAGCAGGGGTCGAGCAACCTGCTCTCGGCCTTCTACTAGCTCTGACTCCGATTCCTCCTCTGAGGATGTCGCGTGGGGTCATTACCCGGAAACTCGCAGTCTGAGGGGTCGTGCTCGCCAAGTTGGGAATGTGCATTTTGCCCAGCCCACCCTGCCTCCCTTTGTTGACCCTCCCAGGCCTGTTGTCTCCCCTGCCTCCCATGCGTTTGCCAGTCTTCCCCTTCGCCAATCCTCCCAGAGAGTGAAATTCCGCTTCGAATGCTCTCTTGACAGGCCCGTTATCACCACTGTTTTCACTGTGACCCTTAGAGAAGAGTCGGTTAGCCATATTCCCTCCCCTACGCCCTGCCCTCATCCCACCCCGATTAAGAACGAAGCTTTGAACTCAGAGGCGCCTGTAGGAATCGTGCAATCCGACTAGGGCAAGGAACACATGTAGGTGGACGTCGTTAACAAGGATAGTGCACCCAATGAAGACAATGAAGACAGAAGGGACGAGTACTGGTGCAGAATTGTGGAGGAGCCGCCATCCCAGCTCATGATTAGTGAACCTAGCGACCCTCGACCTACTTCGGTACTGTTGCTCAATCATCTTGGGAGAATTTTTGTTTTTTTGTATTCCTCTTCAGCTGAAAAAGCTGAATGCTACTTTAGTATGTTTATTTATGCTATGTTAGATTGCATGGACAATGGGCCGGTTTCCCTTCCAAGGGCGACTAAACTTTTTCCAAAAGAACTGGTTTCCCACTCAGGGCAGTTCAGATTTTTTGTAAAGCATGGCTATCAAGCCCAGCGTTTAGGCTCACATAGCTGAAGCTGAGGCAGTTTTGTACCAGTATGTTATATAAATAGAATTAGCATTATTCAGAAAAAACAAAAAAAAAAACAAAAAACAAAAAAACAAAAATAAAAATAAAAAAATACAAAACAAAACAAAAAAACAATAGTATAAAGAAAATATTATGAAACATTATTATTCAAGATAAAGATATAAGAAAATTTATTTAAAGCATTGAAGCGAAAATTTTCTAGTGAAATAAATTCTAAAACAATAAAGTGTATACAAATTTCACAGTATACATTAAATTGTTGCAAGTACTTTTTCATTTATATGTTTACTCACCATTTTGTTTTATTAGGTGTGAATACTATCTTAATATTTACATATTACTTAAAAAACCATATAAATTAATTAGCTAGCAAACACCAATATGCATCAAAGCACTGACCTTATAATACATCTTACATTACCAAAATAAATAAAAAATGACAAAAAGCAACTAAATTGTAATTTTATTTTAAATTATTATTATTATTATTATTATTGATGACAATCTCAAGTTTAAAATCCCATTGTAATGTTGAAATATGCTTCTCCCTTTAAGTTTTTGTTTCAACTTTCTATCTTTTATAGGCATAGGGGATTTAAAGGAAGGAATATGGATTTTTCTCAAAACACTTCCCATCCTTGTTGTGTTATCTATTTTAACTACTTCCTTTACCTAGTGTTTCTATACTTGGACTTTCTTTGTTATTGGTGTTTTTTTATAACATTTTCATTATTATAAGTGTTTTGTAGGTGTTATATTAGGTGTGAATCTTCTCTTACTATTTACATATTATTATTCTATATTGTAGATGCCACTTAATAGATTGGAATAACATTTTCCTTTGTTTTTTGGATCAATAAAAAAACATTGAGAAGATGAGTAATTATCTATATCAACTTTAAATTTATATCTAGAAACCATCTAGTTGGATTGTTTTGTATTAGATGGAAATCTTAAGTTTTGCACCTAGAAAAGTCGTTTGCACATCCAAAAATTTCATATATACATGGTACATCCAAAGTTAAAATAAACCAAAATCAATTAGGAATATTCATAAGATTCATGTAAGATTTATGAACCAAGATTTTAAAATTACATAATTTGTGGTTTTTTTATTTCAAATAAATTTGGCAATATACACCTTTTTTATGATCATTATAAAAGACCTTTAATATAATTTGACAAACCCAACTAGTTATATAAATTACTCAAATTTTTCATATGGATATTTTTATCACAAGTGCAACAATATTTCATAACCTACATCTCTTCAATTTTTAGTTGTTCCTTGTTTACATAGTAAATATATACTCTCTTTTCTTTTTTTTTCCAATTTTCTCTATTGTCTTAACATTATAATATAAATGACTTGAATTTTATTTTTCAATATATATTTTTATTTAATTATTATTATTGTTATTTTTTAATTTTGAATATCCAATTTTATGGTCTTTTTGCTATTAATATTATACTTAAAATAAAACTATTATTATTATTTTCATAAAATTATCATTAAAATTAAATTGAAATATTTAAGATCAGTTTTTTATCACAAATATCTACTAAATTGAACTTGGTATTTTTACATTACCTCCCATTAGTACCAAATTTCTTTATCACAAATATTGGACTTCGTCTTTTTACATTACCTCCAATTAGTACCAACAAATTTCTTTAACATGTTGAGATATGTGAATAATTTTTTATCCATTATAAGAAACTCCATTTTAGGGAGAATGTAAAATTGATGTGTATGATTATTTATGTCCCAGAACTTTGTAGAGGAAGTTACACAAATTTTAGAAAACAAATCACCTAATCAAATTAGCTCCATATGTGAGCCTCTGTATATAGACTACTCGAACTGCTGCTCACACTGCTCTATACCTTCTCTAACTAAGACAAAAAAACTAAGACAAATAATCTTCTTTATCATATTTACCAAACAGATTGCTCTTCTCTTTCTGGGCATCACAGAGAGACGGTGATATCAAATGTCCTACTTCGTCTTAAGATATTTTTTAATGTGACAAAGAACTTCATTTCAGTGAGAAAATAAAATTGGTGTATGGTTATTTGAGCCTCGAAACTTCCAGAAACCTACAGAAATTTTAGCAAACAAATTACCACCATATGGGAGCCTCTGTAGAGAGTCTAGTGTAACTAGCCATCTTTGTCATTGGTCTGTTGGTTAGGATTTCTACGGCCTTCCTACATAGGCCCTTCACGTGGTTACAATCGGCCTCCTTCCTACATAGGCCCTTCACGTGGTTACAATCGGCCTCCGAAACGTGTACAGGTTTTTGTCTTTGTACGAGCTAAGACGGTAAGCCTGTCTGTCCGGTCTTGTCAGAGAGGTACTTGAGCGAGGTCTGTGATTCTAATTAATAATTCTAATTTGTAATTCTAATTAATTTCTGTTAAATTTTAGATACATTAAATTTAAAATATGTCAAAAACACTAAAACTTAAAATCACACATAAATTTGTCCTAAACTATTTTTTTTTTTAAATTCATCTAAAACATCAATGTTTCAATATTTATGACATGTTTCTGCATTCTGTGTTCATTTCCTCTGTGGCCCGTAATATGTTTTTGGGTGTGGTTTTATGTGCTCTACATATATCAGTCTCTATCAGTGTGTTAATTAATCACTGTTATAGTGTTTTTCTTTTTGATTTTTTCTTTATGAGATGTAGTTTTTAGTTTTGGTTTGGAATTGTGTAAGTGTTTAGTTTAAAAAAATAGTGTTTTGGTTCAGAATTCGATAAAGATTTTGAAAAAATTATGCAAATATTTTATCAGAATCTTGTTAAACTTTAGTATTTTGAGTGCTCTAAAGGTTTTTGATAATGCTGAATCCATTTCCATTATCAAAAATGAATTCCAAACACTCCAACTATCTGATTTTTTGAATTTTAGTTAACTAGATTCCAGCAAAAAACTGTCGTCCAAGCTATTCCACTACCTTAGTAAACAACTTCTTGTGGAAGTGTGCTAAACAAATTCCCATCAAATTCCATCCTGACTACATCCATCCCCTCTGCAACATTTGACAAATGTCAGGATGTGGCGTGTTCTATCTTGTACCCTGTATTATATAGTATATCAGCATGTAATGTTCCTTTTTAGGAATAGCTAGCAATCCATGGCTGAAAAACACATTTTCTAGAAATGGAGGCAGCAAGATTTGATACCAAGACCTGGATCCCTTAGACCAATGTGTCTAAGACCAAAATCCAAGGATTGGGATCAAGGAAATCCTTCTAGGGTGGTGAGACAAGCCTCCCACACCTAGTTCCCTTCAAAAATTGCCCAAGGAATGGGGCTACAACAATTGATGTACACACAATGGATTCTCTGCGTTATTTTTCTGAGCTTCCTTATGAGAAGAAGTAAATAGCCAAAATATATGATTACAATAGTAAAATAAATTCAATGACTTGAGGAAACAATCATTCAATCAATACAATACAAGCCTCTCATCATTAGCATAATGAATATAAAGCACACTACTGTAGATAAGAAATTGCAGGCTATGACTGCGCAGTCTTTTATAGAGAACTGCTGCAAAATAATGATATTAAAATGATATGACAACATAGAGCTCAAATAAAGAGGGGGAGCATGATCTCAACCCCTGAAAATAAAATACATCAATCCTCTAGAAGGATTATATGAAATACAAGCAAAATGACATTCCTGCAGAAATGCCGGAGTTGCTGGGTAGCAGCAGCAACTCAAGAACTGGAAATAGATGGAGAACGCTGAAATGGATGCATCAAATGAAGAACCCTCCTCCAATGGAAATCTGAAGTGAAAGGCTGATCCCTTCACCTAAGTTCTCACCCTCCAAACTATCTGCTAATCCCTCACAGCAAATGCTCTCCAAGAATAACGTTGTCTAAGAGAGGAACTGCACTGCATATGATGGCAAGTGGTTGGCCTAGTGCCAAAGATGGTGGAATAAGCTCATGAACCTCCTTTGTTGATCTCCCAAAGGGATGGAAGCTCCCTCCTCTGGAAAACTAGCCAAGGATGGTGTTGTAGAAAACCTCCCTAGCAACACCCAACAACAATGCACAATCTCCAGTTGAAATTGCATTGACGAAGAAGGATGATACTTGACCTCAATGTCTGGATTTGGGGAATAGAGTGCAATCCTCCAAGAGCTACTCAAGAAGGAGAGGAAATCCTAAACAGGAATTTCTCGGCAATTATTCCTAAGCAGTAAGAAGTTGCAGCAAGTCCAAAGGACCAAAGATGAATAATACTCAAGATATCCCATAATGGCTACCTTGCCCTCTTTTTAAACAATGTGAGCTCCCTCTCAATGGACCCCACTCATTAGGGTTTCCTTCCTCTAGAAGCTTCCCTCTTTATCCCACTGCGCTGGCCCACAATGTGCTCTCCACCTCATGCCACTACGCTGTTTGACTTGGTCAAACTTGACCTAGTCATCTTGCAAGAGCCCCCTTTCACACATGGAGGTGTGAAATCCACCTCTATAAGTGATCATCCTTCACACTAAGAGGATTTTTTATTCCCTATTCATGAAATGAATGGGTCTCCTACCCTTTTTATTTATCTCCTATGTTAAAATGGCAAAAATTAATGTTCCATAAAAAATGGGAACATTAGAGTCCTCCCCTCTCAAAGATTTCTTGTCCTCAAGCAAGTGCAAGGATAGACTGATACATTTTCCCTTACTCTCCTTATAGCATCCATGCATGACGAAATCCTCTGAGAAAAGGATGTCTTATCATCAATCAAGTGTCCAAGTTGTCCCTCCAACATATGCAATCCAGCTTTTGGTGAACATCCCCAAATAGATGTCATGTAGAAACAAATATCCACGAAGGAAACAATGGGTTGTCTAAGGGCCTCCTTGAGGCATGAGATCTGATATATAATGGGACTCATCATCCCCATATGAATCTCCCATCCCCAAGCAATCATCCATACAACATAAGATGCCTCCCTACATGGCAACTCATAGAAATCTCTCTCCACCTTAAGCTCTAGAAATGAAGGTGGGCTGAAAATCTGAATATGGAAAGCCTCATAGCTTGCCCCATGTTGTCCTCCTCTCCACTTATGATAAGTGTAGAGTGTGTGCTGATCATTGGCTACAAAATTATTGCCCTCAAGTGGAAAAATGAAGAGTAATCCTCCAAGGATTTCTCCTCCATCAATGATAATCCGGCTGGTCCAAGACATTTCATCCATGATGAGTAGGACATGATCATCATAGAATACCCCAATGACATGTTTGTTGTAGGTTATACCATGTGCAGCAAGGTACAAACAATGTCTCATAGGGTTACAATGCAACCTCATCCACTGCAGCTGCAGAAAATAACATGGCAAGCATTGTATAGAAAATATCACCTCTACTACTGAATAGTAAATAAATGAGTGAATCAGCAATACAAAATCAAATACATGCCCATATACATAAAATGGATGGATATCATCATCAAACTCATGGCCCACCTCAAAATAAGGCAAATAGGTGGTTGTGGTGGCCATGTCTCTCCTCATGTTCCTACTAGAACATGCAATGCATAAACTATGGGGATCATCTGCCCTCAAAGACACATTCAACTCATGTGTCGATCCACCAATCATGCTCCCAATAATAATATGGACAATATCAACAAATGGAAACATGCTCATCATCAAAATAGAGGAAGTACTGATGGTTTTACATGATGCTTGATGACACCAATAGTCTCTCAAGTAGCAACAATGCAATTTTTCAAACTGCTACTTCAGAATTTTACATGGAAAAATGTTTCTTAGTACATGGTCAAGTACATGAATTTGCTGAACATACATGTAATGAGAAAACCTTTGCCCAAGGCCATATAAAATATGGTTGTCTCCATCATATGGTTTGGCCCAATTTTTCTCATGGAGCAACATGAAAAATCTGCCCCTTTGAGGAGCCATGCACTGCAACCTAATGATAAAAGTGTGTAAATCAGTAAATGTAAACACAAAGCTCTTACCATAGGCTAGAAGTAAGATGATATATGGATCCATGTATGTGACCCTGCTCCCAAGTGTCAGCACTGTGAGCTCATGCAAAAAGGCTCTTGTCCATGCCAATCTTTGTCTCTTGACATGCTCGTTGTCAAGAACACCTCTCGTGATGTTGCTGTACATATGAAGCTTTCCCCAAGATGGAAAGGCCTCCTAATCAGTCCAAACCAAGGAGTAATCCCTTTGCACTATGAGAGTGCCCTCCTCTACTCCTGCAACACCATACATCATATGAGAGAAAATCTGCTTGTGCTCTCTCCAAGATAGTTCAAGCAATCTAAGTGCTTGTTGCCTCCTCATGCTCACATCATGTAACTCATGTGATGAAGGTACCATGACTGATATATATGCCATATTAGTTCCATGTATCCCTACTCTCTGCTACTCAATGATGTAAATATCCTGCCACCTCTTCTTCATTCCCATCCTCCTGGAAAAGGGGTACACCAAGTGATGGCCAAACTCCTTCAAGAGGAGCCAATGCGACCAAGCCTCTTGCTGCCCAGTATCATATATTTGCAAGTGGAAAATTAGCCTCTTGCTCCTCATCCACACCCACTCAGCTCCTTGTGGATTTCTTCTCCTTCTTCCTCCCTTGGTACTCCTCCCATGAGGGCTACCATCCTCCCAAACTAAATCACCTCTCTTGCATTCCATGGAAGATTGGAATGCAGCTCCTTGGAGACCTCCTAAAGGAGACCTCTCACCATGATTGTGTTGGGTCTATGATGACCCAAATGTGATGGAGGTAGTATCTCCTCTCCACCCATGTTTAATAGCGCTGCTAATCCCTCCAATGGTGTAGCAGTTGTTTCATCCTCCGGTTCAAAATTTGTTTCATTGTTTTTCATGGGGGTGTCATGGTTCAATCCATCCTCCAAAAGTTCACACTCCAACCTCAATGGCTACTCCTTGAACCCTTTACACAGTGCATTGCAATCATGGTGCTCTAAAATATAAAAGTGTGTAGATCCTTGGACCTCTACATGTGAGTTTCCACATTCTCTTAAATTGTTTGCTGAAATGAAAAGTGGAACTTTACTCATACCTTGGTGGATCTTGGGGCCTTCTTGTGTGGCTGCAGTAGTTGTCTCCTCCAATGCAATGGCTTCCTCATCCATAGATGTAGAAGGCTGCTCCTCCAAAGCTGTAACAACGTTGGCGCAATCCTCCTCCCATGGTGGTATGGATTTCTCTTTCTTTGGCCTTTCTCCATCAAAGGTTTGGATCAACCTTTGAGAAAATTCTGCAAAAGAACTCACCCTTGAATAGACCAAGGGTTTGAACCACCAAAAAAATGCTTCATCATCCATGTGCAGCGCTGCAATCTCCACTACTTCTTCCTCTACCACTGGATGTAGCAAGAAAAATGCCTCTATATTTTTCACCCAAGCTCTAGCTGAAGTGTTCCCATCAAATGTAGACAATAGAAACCTATTGCCTTTGATTTCTCTTTTGCCATAGGTCCTTCTCTCCTCCTTCTGCTGAATAAACTGTGGGAACGTTGTAGCTCCCTTGAATGCTGCAGAATGGGATTTATACTCACTCAGGTATTGATCTAGACCCTGATGATCCAAGCATCTCTCATGCTTTCTTTATTTTTGAGAATAGGAAGTGCATGGACCTTCCTCTTCTTCTCTTTGCTTCTCCTCCTTGGGGAAGCTCTTCTTTGTCCTGAAAATAGATGAGATCAAGCTCATCTTCTGCATCATCATCTTCTTCTTCTTTCTTGGGCTTGAAGGCCACAGGTTGAGCCAACAAAGGGGCTCTAATACCACTGTAATGTTCCTTTTTAGGAATAGCTAGTAATCCATGGCTGGAAAACGCATTTTCCAGAAATGGAGGTAGCAGGATTTTATACTAAGACCTGGATCCCTTAGACCAATGTGTCTAAGACCAAAATACAAGGATTGGGATCAAAGAAATCCTTCTAGGGTGGTGAGACAAGCCTCCCACACCTAGTTCCCTTCAGAAATTGCCCAAGGAATGGGGCTGCAACAATTGATGAACACACAATGGATTCTCTGCGTTATTTTTCTAAGCTTGCTTATGAGAAGAAGTAAATAGCCAAAATATATGATTACAACAGTAAAAGAAATGCAATGACTTAAGGAATCAGTCATTCAATCAATACAATACAAGCCTCTAATCACTGGCATAATGAATATAAAGCACACTACTGTAGATAAGAAACTGTAGGCTATGACTGCGCAGTCTTTTATAGAGAACTGCTGCAAAATAATGATATTACAATGATATGAAAATATGGAGCTCAAATAAAGAGGGGGAGCATGATCTCAACTCCTAAAAATACAATACATCAATCCTCTAGAAGGATTGGCTGAAATACAAGAAAAATGGCATTCCTGCATAAATGCGGGAGTTGCTGGGTAGCAGCAGCAACTCAAGAACTGGAAATAGATATAAAAGGCTGAAATGGCAGCATCAAATGAAGAACCCTCCTCCAATGGAACGAGTCTGAAGTGGAAGGTTGATCCCTTCACCTAAGATCTCACCCTCCAAACTATTTGCTAATCCCTCACAGCAAATGCTCTCCAAGAATAACGCTGTCTAAGAGAGGGACTGCACTGCATATGATGGAAAGTGGTTGGCCTAGTGCCAAAGATGGTGGAATAAGCTCATGAACCTCCTTTTCTGATCTCCCAAAGGGATGGAAGCTCCCTCCTCTTAAAAAATAGCCAAGGATGGTGTTGTAGAAAACCTCCCCAGCAACACCCAGCGACAATGCACAATCTCCAGCTGAAACTGCGCTGATGAAGAAGGATGATGCTTGACCTCAATGTCTGGATATGGGGAATAGAGTGAAATCCTCCAAGAGCTACTCAAGAAGGAGAGGAAATCCTAAATAGGAATTTCCCAGCAATTCTTCCTAAGCAACAAGAAGTTGCAGCAAGTCCAAAGGACCAAAGATGAATAATACTCAAGATATCCCACAATGACTACCTTGCCCTCCTTTTAAACAATGTGAGCTCCCTCTCAATGGACCCCACTCATTAGGGTTTCCTTCCTCTAGAAGCTTCCCTCCTTATCCCACTGCGCTGGCCCACAATGTGCTCTCCACCTCATGCCACTGCGCTGTTTGACTTGGTCAAACTTGACCTAGTCATCCTACAAAAGCCCCCTTTCACACATGGAGGTGTGAAATCCAGCTCTATAAGCGATCCTCCTTCACACTAAGAGGATTTTTTATTCCCTATTCATGAAATGAATGGGTCTCCTACCCATTTTATTTATCTCCTATGTGAAAATGGAAAAAATTAATGTTCCATAAAAATTGGGAACATTACACAGCGTCTAGTGTTCCCTTTACAGTTGTTTTAAAATTCCATGCTCATGACTACGTACATCTCCTCTGCAATATTCGTGAGGATGTGGCATGTTCTGTGTTGTAGGGTATCGTATATCAGGGCGAACAATATTTCCTAGCCAATAGGATAACGAATGCGCCTAAGAGCCAGACGTGATATCCGTTATCGTACTATCATATTACACTACGTGTACCTGATATATATATATATCTTACCAAACCAATTTTTATAGAAATTGTCTACCTAGGTAGTGGAATAGTTTAGACGATAGTTTTTTAGCTGGAATCCGGTCAACTAAAATTCAAAAAATCAGGTAGTCGGAGTGTTTGGAATCCATTTTTGATAATGGAAATGGATTTAGCATTATCAAAAACTTTTAAAGTACTCAAAATTCAAAAGTTTAACCACTATAAACAAGATTCTGATAAAATCTTTGTCAAAATTTTTCAAAATCTTTGCCAAATTCTAGACCAAAACACTGCGTTTTTAGACTACCCCTATTAAATATTAACCAGATTTAGAAAAAAGTTTATCAATATTTAACGTGATATCCTTTATCGTACTATCAGATGTTCCTTACGCTCTGGTTCCTTCATACATGTACCCGATCTATATATGAATATCTTACCAAACCAATTTTTATTAAATACTAACCAGATTTCGAAAAAGGTTTATGAATATTTAAAGTATTAAAATAAATAAATTTATTTATTTTCTTAAGATTTTGAAGTGTTTAAAGTTTTGAAAATTAAAGTTGTTTAATCCCATATTTAGTACATATATCCGTCAAATTAAACACTTGGACATGTACTAGATAAATACATGGAAATATATCACAATATATTAAATATTGACAAAAATTTAAAAACAAATTGTATATTTTTAAAATATTAAAACAAATCACTTAATTAATTTCCTTATAGTTGTGATAAATCAAAGTTATTTAACCCATGTTTAGAGTATATATAAATAATTAGATAAATAAATTGATTTATTAAATTTCATTCAATTTTAATTTTATAAATTAATTTACTTATTTTTATTTTAATAGTTATTAATATAAATAATTAGATAAATAAATTGATTTATAAAATTTCATTCAATTTTAATTTTATAAATTAATTTACTTATTTTAATTTTAATAGTTATTAATTTTAATTTTAATTATTATAGTTTATTTTAATTTTATAAATTAATCTATTTAATTAATTAAAATAGTTAAATAAATAGATTGATATATAAAATAGTTAGATAAATAAATTGATTTATAAAATTAAAATAGTTAGAATTAAAATTAAAATTAAAATAAAATAAAATAGTTATATATATATATATATATATATATATATATATATATATATATATATATATATATATATATATATATATATATATATATATATAAGCTTAATCTAATTTATAAACTAAATGATATTTTTCACTACCATTTTTCTGGTTAACTTTAATTAAAATCTAGAGGTTTTTAAAAACTTGAGTTTAGTGCTGAATCTATTTATGCATTCAAAAATGTATTGTAAACAACAAAAAATCTTGAAATTGTATTTAGTGAATTCCAGTGAAATATAGTATTTTAATACATAAGTTACACTACACCCATATATATATATATATATATAATGATGATGATGATGATGATGATTAACGTCCACTAAAACCAATGCGGACTATCAGACTTCAAGAAAGGAAGAATCTAAGTTTGATTCCAAGATCACTATAGGTGGGTTGGCTTAATAGGTCAAGAAAATTGGAAGTGTGACATATGTCAGGGATTGAGAGCGGATGTGAGCAAGAGTCAGGTATTCTAAAAGAAAATATTTTCATCTTCCACCTGCTTAGTATCACAAATCTGACAGATTCTATCGATCCAGCAAGTCTTCCGAAAAGACCACCTCTCAGTCTCACTCCAAAGCTCATGAGAATTAGTTCTAATCCTAGCAATGTTCATTTTTTTCTTAGTGTTGGTCAACATAGATAGATAATTCTGATTATCAAGAGTGGGGTTGATTACCTTCTTATAGTATCTTAACTTCCTTTTACCCTCCAACTCCTACTCTTCCCACTACTTGTCCTTAAACTTGGAGGTAATAGTATTTTTGACACTATCTTTTCTTCCCATACTGAACTCCTCCTTAATTCCCTAGTGGTTGGGCCAAGATTGGGCATCCTTATGCCACCTCCATTTGAGACAAAGGTGGTGGTTTTGACTAAAGTTAGAAGAAATTTTAGGGAACCTTTTGGATTCCACGCTATAAAGCTTCTTCTTATACATCAGATATCTAAACATAGTCATACTTTCGATGGGTGACAAACTAGCTTCAATCAAGAGGATAGGATAGGGAGCATTTCCCTTGATCTTAAGGTTGTATGTTATGAATTGCTTTTGAATCATCTCAATCTTCCTCCATGACTCTTTGGATATACTGCAAACTCAAACTTCACATCTGTATAAGACAACAAGGGTGACGAGAGTCTTAAAGAGGAATCTCTTTTTACTCCAAATGTAAAGATGAGATGACTTAAAATTGTTTTGAAGCTCATAATAAGCTTTCCAACCACCAATAATCCTTTTCTCGATGCTATAATTCCAGTTGATTTGATGGGGGAAGTCAAGGCCAAAATTTTTATAAGAAGAAACCTGCTCTAAGCATTGGTTATTATACACGAAACTACCCTCAGTGATCTTTTTGGATTTAATAATCATGACATTAGTCTTGTCGGTATTAACCGTCATACCCATCTTGGAGCAGTATGCCTGAAGAGGCTCAAGTTGTTTGTCAAGGTCATCTTGGATTTTCGCAAGAAGAACAATATCATCGGCATAGAGAAGAAGAGTAATGAGAACACCAACAAGCTCAGTGCCCTTGCACCCCATAGTTTCCAGACACTCTTCCAGCTTATCGATGTACATGCCAAAAATGGTAGGAGATAGGGGACACCCTTTCTTCACACTGATATTGCATTTAATGTACTTATATCACCCCTTGATGGCCTTAATATTGGCAATGACATTCTCGTAGAGACGAATCACAACAATCCTGAGCTAAGGAGGTACCATGATCACTTCAAGTTGCTCCCAAAGTTTATCACGAGGAAGAGTGTCGATATATTTTCTAAAGTCCACAAAAAAACAGAAGAGATCGACTTTACTATTGCAACATTACTTCGTAATGATTCTAAGAGTGACAGGATGGTCAATAGTCGAGTGATGCCTCCTAAAACCAACTTTCCCTTTAGCTCTTTTGCCCTGGATTTCAAGCCAAAGGCTAAGCTTCTTTTCCAAAATGAGACCATAAATCTTGGCTAGGATGTGGTTGATCATAATGGTCCTGAAG
Source organism: Pinus albicaulis (assembly GCA_034641835.2). Taxonomy (NCBI): domain Eukaryota; kingdom Viridiplantae; phylum Streptophyta; class Pinopsida; order Pinales; family Pinaceae; genus Pinus; species Pinus albicaulis. The sequence goes on along the minus strand of CM076583.1, from coordinate 1,142,826,052 downwards.
TTAGATGGAATGCTTTTGTCCCCATTTTTAAAGATATGCACAATAAGGATTTGCATCCAAAGCTGAGGGAAGCCATGTGTTACATCCAAATTGAGAAGCTTGTGGAGATGAGGAATGAGGATAGATCTTCCCATTTTAAGGATCTCAGCTTGGCATCCTTCAATATCTTTAGCTTTCCCATTAGCAAGCTTATTAATACCAGACTAGACTCAATGTCATCCAAAGAGTATACATCCTCCTTAATTGGAGTGATTAAGGTGGTGCCCATAGTGTTTGGAGAGTCATACATCTTCTTAAGACAATTGTCCCAGTGCTCTAAGGGGATATAATGATTATCTTTGGCTTTAAAAGTATGCACATTCCACCAAAAAATTTTGGGCGCAACTTTAGAAAGGTGGAGAAGATAATCTTGTTTTTTATTAATATATGACCTTTTCTTCCTCTTGATGATAATTTTGTAAATATTGATATTTCAGAGCTTAATGATTTCATTAGGAGCATCTCTCATCGCTTTCCTGACAATTTTACAATCTTTGTCATACCATGGATTGGAGATTCCATTAGTCTACTTAAATGAAGTCTCATTAGAGAACTTGCTAATGGTATTGGAAATGATAGTAGTGAAATGGTAATAGATTTTATCAATGTTATTATTATAAGTCATGGAGCCTAAATCCCTCTTTAAATCCCTTGTGAAGAGGTCGAATTTACCCTCATTGAATCGAATGTGTCTTTTGCTTTCATTGGTCTCCTACCTATGGGTGGTATGCATAGAAAAATTGAGGGATAATTTTTTGGGTAGAGTCAGGTTTGAATCCATTAAGAAACTCAAACTTTATAATACAGTTGAGGATGAGGGTGTCAGAAATCACATAATCCATGACACTGCTACCCAACCCATGAAAACAGGTCATCTGACTAGAGAGGGGCCATTTGTTAATACCATTACAAGTTATTAGGTCCTGGGAACGGAAAAGCTTGAGGAGCTTGTTGTCGAATAAGTTCTCGGTAATGTCCTCAGATTTTCTCTTGAATTTATTAACCAAGTTACTACCTTCATCAAGCCACAAAGGGTTGGGGTTAGAGTTCTTACTTAACATAATAGCTTGGTTAGTAGCAGTTCTAGCATTAAAGTCCCCCAACAAAAGGATATTACCTTCATTCCTTAGGTTGAAGATTTATTTTTCTAAAGAATTGAAAGGACAATTCTTATCCAAGTTGTTCTTCTTATAAGATGTGGAGTTGACAAGAGAGAAATAGCATATAGCAAGAAAGATTCTATTGGTGGTAAAATCAGAGATTTTGATCCAAATGTATTGATTAAAGGGTTAAATTTTATGAAGGCGGATGTGAAAGGAAACAATGGTCCTTATATAGCAGTATATACCACCAAAACCCATCCGAGAGGATTTCTTATTCCAAACAGACTAAAGAGTGAAACCAAACATAAACATTTTTCAAATATTATTAATATTTAATATATTTAATAAAATTCTTTTGGTTGTAGCATAAGATGTCTATATATGTCCATGTATACTAGATATATACATAGATATATATAAAACTAGCAATTGCACCACATGTTGCAAAAGAAACGCCTTAAGGCAATAGAATAGGAAAGAGTAGCCTAAAAGAAATAAGATGTTGCAGAGAAGGAGCCATTGTGAAGGAATGATTGGCAAATTTTGCTTCCACTAAAACACATCGTGAAGGTTTCAAAGATATCGATGATAAGAGTTATCAACCTGAAAGATACAGTTCGTAAACTCTGAAGCCTCTTCTTGATTGAAAAAATACTAAACTAATAAGATATATTAGACTTCTTGGCACAATATGTCATCTTGCAACATGTCCAAATAAAACAACTAAAGTAAATACTATAAGATTGTTTTTAATGCATTTATGTAATTAAAATAGAGCTAAGAACTTTTGAAGACTACTTCATTGAAAATTAGAAACATATTCATGCCTGTTGGCATCAACATAAAACTGAAATGAATAGCATATATCATTGTAGACATGGTTACAGTTTTTCATGGATTAGGTGGCATGTATCAGCAAGAAATGATATTAAATTGTGTTATAAGTAATGCAACTGTTACACCAACTATTCATAGTCCTTAGTTATATACTCAAATTTATTTCACAATACTAATCAAGTGTCTAAAGAAGCCATCATCACTTCCAAAATCATATATTTAAACATACAAGTTATAAAAAATGAATTTGTTTCTATTAAAACATACAAGTTGTGAAAATTGAATTTGTTTCATAAATTTTAATAGAATCATGTGCTCAGATCTAAGATATATTTCTTAAACTATGAAGCCTCTTCTTGATTGAAAACATACTAAACTCGTAAGATATAGCTGAAGAGAATATATGTGTGTGTGTGTGTGTGTGTGTATTTTAATTTAATTTAAAAATAAAAAATTAATTTATTTGAATACATTAAATAAATAATTTTTAATTTAACAAATAATTATATCAAGAAAAGGCAAGGACCATGTTATAGTGAAATCTTATGGAAATATTGCTTCCTTGAACATTACAAATCATGAGGCCTATGTTGAAATTAAATTAAAAACCTTTTCTGATCATGCGAACATGAATGCCTCATGAATGAAGAAATATATCGCGATTTTCTACCTTCAATATCAAAGGTATTTTTGGTGTAGTTCCTCCATATTTAATCTTTACCACTTCCTATTGAGCCACCTATGTATTAGTTTTTCATGATCTTTGAAAATATTCAAAAGATCAGTGATCTCCCTAGTGTCTACCATGTTCTTTTTTTTTCAGTGTTGCTTATATGAATTTGGTTTCTTTTGTTCTTTGTGAAGATAGTAAAAAAGGTATGTAGAGGTGGCTTTCATCACTTCAAGAGAAGTAAAAATAAGGCTATTAAGAAAATAACTGCAACACTGAGAGAGATTCGGTAGCATTTATGGAATTGGCGAATATGTCTTGTTCTCCAGTGTTGGCTACTCAACATAGATTTCTTGATATCGTGTAGAAGAAATGAATTTGTATTTAGCTTATATTACATTAACAATGAAATTGCCAAAATTCATGGCAGACTTTCCATCACATTTGTAGAGAAAATTATAACACAGTTTCACACTTTTCATATGAGAGATAAATGCTCCTATATGCACGATGGATTTCGTCACTTAAGAGCAGTAAAAAACAATTTTATTGCGAAAAAAACTCCTAACGCATTTGTAAAGAAAATTATAACACAATATCACACTTTTCTTATCAAAGCTAAATGCTCCTATATGAAACAACTATGTATTTCATCACTTAAGAGCCGTAAAAACAAGTTTATTGAGAAAAAAAATTCCAACACATTTGTAGATAAAATTATAGCACATGATCACACTTTTCCTATCATAGCTAAATGCTCCTATATGCAACAATGATGGCTTTCATCAAGAGCAGAACAAACAATTTTATTGAGAAAACAACTCTAGCACTGAGAGAGATTTGGAAGCAAATGTTGAATTGGTGAACATGTCTTGCTCCATGGTGTTGGATATTGGGCATAGATTTCTTGATATTGTATACAAGAATGTAAATTTTCATGTAGCTTATACTACATTAACCATGAAATTGTCAACATTTACGGAACACTTGCCATCACATTTGTAGAGAAAATTACAATAGAGTATCACATTTTTCTTATCATATCTAAATGTTCCTATATGCAACAACTACTGCAAGCTAGAATATTAAGAGAAAGAATAATCTTGTTTGGGAATTGAGATAAATTCATTCTCTACACATCTAGAGTAAAGCTTAATAAAACAAAACTCACCATACTTTGAATTTTTGAAATAAATATCTTAAAAGTTAGAATATCAATCTAATACATTTTACTCAATTACACATTTAACAATATTCATTTAAAAAGATGCAAATACAAATTACTATTTTAAATAAAACTATTCTAAATAAAAAAATTACAAAGAATAACATTAATTACCATAACCCTCGTTTACATTCCTCTTATTACTTATGTTTGTAGCTTATTCTTAATAGTGCCAATTTATTAAAACTATAATCTACAAGTCTCACTTTTTATATCTTTGGTAGAAGCATAGAGTATGTAAATTCTCTTACCCTTTAAGAAGCATCCTCAATTACTGTACCACCCACCTCGACATCCAATCTAGAAATCTTAGGTTATTCTAAATTGATCAAGAGTACATAACTTTTAGGGTGGTGTTTTATGTGCACTAAAATTCCCATGAGGTCCATCACTATGTAAGCAATTCATTACAACCTTGGATATATTCTATGAGTTGCTGTGATTTTTTTCCTGTGGCTACAACTTAGTTTTGGTTGTCACCTAGTTATCATGATTCAAAACTTTGGTATCATCTCAGATCATTATAGCATTAGATATATTATGTGAGCTAATGTGATATTTTTTTTGTCACAATGATTCAAAATTCAATTATTATACCACAAGATTGACTTTCTCATTATCTGTTTTGTTTATGAACCCTTCAGGAAAATCACATGAACATTTGATTTTACACTCTGATCTTCCCAGCATGGGTGGGGGTTTAAAAAATTAGAGAGTAAATTGAGCGGTTATTGTTAGAAATTGTTGTATAAGATGGAAAATTTGAATGGTTTGTAGACAATATGGATGCCATAACAGATATCCATTTTGAATTTTTTAATGCCCCTGACCACCATTTCAATTGAGAACGTCAATACATCACTATGTGAATGATAACTTATGACATCGCTAGCCATTTTATTTGATTTTGGATCAAGTTATAAACTAATAAATTGTGAAATCTGTAGCCATTTTCTCTAAGTGTGGGTTTCAAAAACTTGAGAGTAAATTGAGCAGTTATTGTTAGAAATTGTCAATGCATCTAATAGGATCCATTTCAACTGAGAATGTCAATGCCTCACTGTGCATCTAATATGATACATTTCAACTGAGAATATCAATACATCATTGTGTGAATGACAACTTGTGACATCCCTAGCCATTTTCTTTGATTGTGGATCAAGTTATAAACTAATAACTTGTGAAATCCCTAGCCATTTTCTTTGATTGTGGATCAGGTTATAAACTAGAATATGCTCTCTCTCAGAAGACTCTGGAATATATACTGGATGGATGGAAAGGTTATGGCAAAACTTGTACAAAAAACCCCTTAGGGTTGTCTCAACTTACTCTATTGTTAAAATCATATAGTGTCAATTTTGTAAAACTATAGGACTTAAAAACGGGAAAGATGTTATTAATAGAACACAGTGGCCTCATGATGAAGTTGCGGTCTCTATGGAAGAAGAACGGTATTTCCAACATGATGGAAAATTCTCGTGGAAGATGAAGGCAATTTCTTTCATCTGTTTTATGATCTTTTATTATGGGGAAGCTATGTCTACATATAGTAATGATGATATCAAAGCTTACTATCAAACATTGCCCCTCTTGGATATTTTTGACGCTTCAAATAAGAGCACCCACACACACATACAAATATATATACTTCTAGGCTGAAATGTACGAAACAGTATGATTAAATTCAAATACTTAAAAAATATTGATCATATCATGAAAACTAAATTTATATTTCACATAAGAGCAGAAATATATACTTCATAGCTAGGAGTATTGTTGACTTTTACAACTAGGCATTATTCTTGATAGTTTTTTTAGAGAAAAAATTGTGCACCTTTAGATAACATTACATATCACATCTTCCTTCATCTACACTCTTCTTATATATGCTATTGAGTATGCCATCAACTTACGGGGTTTCCTTTGCAACATTTGGTGCAAATAATAGTTTGTATATTAAAAAATACTATTTATGAATAATAAAAGAGTTGTAACATAAATAATATATAACAAAAAAAACCATGTATTTTTGGAATAATAAAATAGTTGTTAGTACAAGGAAAATTATGTATATTTGGATGTATGAAAATTTAAATGCATTCTATTAAGTAAAATTTTAAAAGAATAATGGTTATAAACATTTAAAAATAATTATTTTAGATCTATAGTATTTATGAGATGGATCAATTCTCTTTTCACTCTAAAAGAGCTTTTCATATCAAGACATTGATCTCTCTTGGCTCTTGATATTGATCTAGGCCATCTTAATTCCCCCCTTTAAATAAACTATATTCCCCATGAATACCATGGGCCATTGACCCATGGGCTGTTTTTAAACAAAACTATTATAAATAAAAAAATTACAAAGAATAACATTAATCACCATAACCCTCGTTTACATTCCTCTTATTACTTATGTTTGTAACTTATTATTAATAGTGCCAATTTATTAGAACTATAACTGCAAGTCTCACTTATGTAAATTCTCTTACCCTTTAAGAAGCATCCTCAATTACTGTACCACCCACCTCTACATCCAATCTAGAAATCTTAGGTTATTCTAAATTGATCAAGAGTACATAATTTTTAGGGTGGTGTTTTATGTGCACTAAAATTCCCATGAGGTCCATCACTATGTAAGCGATTCATTGCAACCTTGGATATATTCTATGAGTTGCTGGCGGCTACAACTTAGTTTTGGTTGTCACCTGGTTAGCATGATTCAAAACTTTGGTATCATCTCAGATCCTTATAGCATTAGATATATTATGTGAGCTAATGTGAGGTTTTGTTTGTCACAATGATTCAAAATTCAATTATTATACCACAAGATTGAATTTCTCATTATCTGTTTTGTTTATGAACCCTTTAGGAAAATCACATGAACATTTGATTTGACACTCTGATCTCCCCAGCATGGGTGGGGGTTTAAAAAATTGGAGAGTAAATTGAGCAGTTATTGTTAGAAATTTTTGTATAAGATGGAAAATTTGGATTGTTTGTAGACAATATGGATGCCATAACAGATATCTATTTTGAATTTTTTAATGTCGCTGGCCACCATTTCAATTGAGAACGTCAATTCATCACTTTGTGAATGATAACTTATGACATCGCTAGCCATTTTCTTTGATTGTGGATCAAGTTATAAACTAATAAATTGTGAAATCTGTAGCCATTTTCTTTGAGTGCGGGTTCCAAAAACTCGAGAGTAAATTGAGCAGTTATTGTTAGAAATTGTCAATGCATCTAATAGGATCCATTTCAACTGAGAATGTCAATGCCTCACTGTCCATCTAACAGGATCCATTTCAACTAATAATATCAATACATCATTGTGTGAATGACAACTTGTGACATACCTAGCCATTTTCTTTGATTATGGATCAAGTTATAAACTAACAACTTGTGAAATCCCTAGCCATTTTCTTTAATTGTGGATCAGGTTATAAACTAGAATATGCTCTCTCTCAGAAGACTCTGGAATATATATTGGATGGATGGAAAGGTTATGGTAAAACTTGTACAAAAAACGCCTTAGGGTTGTCTCAACTTGCTCTATTGTTAAAATCATATAGTGTCAATTTTGTAAAACTATAGGACTTAAAAATGGGAAAGATGTTATTCATAGAACATAGTGGCCTCACGATGAAGTTGCGGTCTCTGTGGAAGAAGAATGGTATTTCCAACATGATGGAAAAAATCTCGTGGAAGATGAAGGCAATTTCATTCGTCTATTTTATGATCTTTTATTATGGGGACGCTATGTCTACATATAGTAATGATGATATCAAAGCTTACTATCAAACATTGCCCCTCTTGGATATTTTTGACGCTTCAAATAAGAGCACTCACACACACATACAAATATATATACTTCTAGGTTGAAATGTACAAAAGAGTATGATTAAATTCAAAAACTTAAAAAATACTTGATCATATCATGCAAACTAAATTTATATTTCACATAAGAGCACAAATATATACTTGATAGCTAGGAGTATTGTTGACTTTTACAACTAGGCATATTGTTGATAGTTTTCTTAAAGAAAAAATTATGCACCTTTATATAACATTACATATCACATATGCCTTCATCTACACACTTCTTATATATGCTATTGAGTATGCTATCAACTTAGGGGGTTTCCTTTGCAACATTTGTTGCAAATACTAGTTTATATATTAAAAAATACTACTTATGAATAATAAAAGAGTTGTAACATAAATAATATATAACAAAAAAAACCATGTATTTTTGGAATAATAATATAGTTGTTAGAACAAGGAAAATTATGTATATTTGGATGTATGAAAATTTAAATGCATTCTATTAAGTACAATTTTAAAAGGATAATGGTTATAAACATTTAAAAATAATTTTATTAAATAATTAGTTTAGATTTACAGTATTTATGAGATGGATCAATTCTCTTTTCACTCTAAAAGAGCTTTTCATATGAAGACATTTGATCTCTCTTGGCTCTTGATATTGATCTAGGCCATCTTAATTCCCCCCTTTAAATAAACTACATTTCCCATGAATACCATGGGCCATTGACCCATGGGCTGTTTTTATAGTTTATTATTATAGTTTATTTTTATAGTGTTAATTACATTATGCCAATCTTTTTATTTAATTTACTTTTATTTTTATTTTTGTGTAATTTGACATAGTCAAAATGTTAAACATGGCATAACAACATTTCTATCATACTTTGTTGCAGAGCACTGTGACCCAAAGATGTAATATTTAAATACATAAATAGTTATTTTCCTTTTTATATTGTTTTTTATCCATGTAATTTAAATTAATTGGTTTGTGTGGAGTTTAATTTTATGATATAAATTTTATTTAAATCTAACAAATTTTTAATAACATTGTTTTAACTTAAAAGTCACCAAAACCTAAATAATAATCTTAATTTCCCCTTTTAAATAAACTACATTCCACATTAATACTATACGCCTTAAGGCATAATTAAAATTAAAATTAAAATTAATAAATAAATAAATTTATTTATAAAATTAAAATTAAATTAAATTTTAGGAATTTGACTTATGTGATACAAAAATTATGTATCAAATCTTTTGGTGAAAATCACATTCTAGTAAATTAGGTAAAATTTATAAATTAAATTTTATAAATCAATCTATTTATCTAATTATTTATATATACTTTAAACATATGTTAAATAACTTTGAACTATCCTAATTAAAAAAAAAAAAATTGATTTGTTTTAATACTTTAAATATTGATAAATATTTTTTTATTCCTATAAATATTTAATAAAAAATCCTTTGGGTGTTCCATAGGTATGTCCATGTATCTATTAAATACATGTGTAAGTGTTTAATCTTACCCCGATACATGTAGTAGTTAAACAACTTTAATTTTCAAAACTTTAAACACTTAAAAAATAAAATAAATTAATTGATTTGTTTTAATAGTTTAAAACCTGTTTCAAATTTTATCAATATATTTAATAAAAATTCGCTTGGCCGTAGCATATGATGTCCATATATGTTTATATATATCAAGCTTAATGAACATCTGTTAGTTGAATAAAGGCTGTCACTTTTGGCTCTCAAGGTGCGTTAAATATCGTATAGACGGGGAAATATTGTTCACCGTATATCAGCCTCTAGTACTCCCTTTAAAGTTTTTGTTAAATTTCAATGTGAGGTGGTCTTTATCCAAAATCTTCATTTATCGAATCTGTCAGTGTCGTAGGTTTATCGCCAAGGTCCATCTCCTCTGCAAATCTGTTAGTTGTGTAGGTTTACCATAAGAAAGAATGATTCGTTCAATTGCACATTACAATTTTTATCTTTAAGGAAAGACAGGTTATATTGTAACCCTAATTAGTTTAGGGTGAAAGAGTTTTGACTTAGCAAATTTATGAAACTATTAAAGTTTTTAAAAATGATAGTATTAAATCAAATATTTTAAAAAATAAAAATTAATTTTAAAATTTTTGTAATTCAATTTTTTTTTAATGACTATTACATAACAGTTTACTAATTTTATAAACTTTTACATAGAATTATTATATATATAAAATAAAATTCAAAAAATTATATAATATCACCAAATATCTATAAAATTAATTAAGGCTATCACTAAATTAATAATCAGAGAGTAATACTGCCATCAAATCAATTCACTGCAAAGTGGGTTCTTAAAATTTATGGGTTTGACTGGCCCACCTTTAACGGCTTTAGTGTGCTTAAGACCTTTCTCCCCTTAATTCAAATTGGATTGCACTAATAGGTTACATACAGGTGCCTTAGAGAAGGAACTGAGACTCAGTCAACCAGATGATCAGGATTACATTTAATAAGTTCTTGGAGTATTATATGATTTTTATTATGTTTTTAATATATATATATATATATATATATTTATTTATTTAATTAATTAAAGAAAGGAAATTTTTATAAAATTTTATTGTAAAATAAAAACTAAATAAAAATAAAAAAACTCAGTTCAACTATTTATTATAAGTGTTATTGAATACTGAATTAATTTAATTATAAATATTTTTAAATTGAAAATTTAATATTTAAAAAAAATGAATGAAAGATATAAATTATATTATGGATTTAATAATAATATTTTTTATTATGGGATATTTGAATATTTGAGATTCTTATCGTTTTTATTATCTTATATGGTTATGAATTCTAAAGTTATAGCATCTTTTGGAAGAGATTATTGGCAAAATCTTGACAATATATTTTTACTAGCTCAAAGAAGAATTCCAACACTTTTAATATTTGAACAAATCTCCACTAATTACATAGTAAAATATGACATTGGACAATCTTTAAATCTTGTGGACAGAAAGAAATTTTCATTTATAAGAAGTTGGATTTTATTTTAAATATCTTTAGTACACCCACAATATATCATAAATTCAAAATATTTGTTACAATGTTAACCTTCTTAACCCTTTAGCATATAAAAAATATAGTGATATGTTACTCTTTAAAGTTAAAAAAAAAAAACCATCAAAATTACAAAGCAAAACAAGTAATTATTTACCTTTTTAAATTTCTAATAAAGACCATATATGGTTGACCATGTTTGACCATTATAACCATAAAGATATTGATTGACCATTAAGGTTAATCATGGTTGATCATGGTTAACAATGGTAGATCATGGTTGACCATGGTTAACAATGGTTGAAATGGTTGACCTTGGTTGACTATGTTCAACCATTCTAACCATGTACATCTTAGTTAACCTTCGTTGAGCATTGGTGAGCATGGTTGATTTGGTTGACCATACATGGTTGATCATGGTTGACCATGGTTGATTATGTATAGGTATTATAACCACAGATATCTTGATTGACCATGCTTGACCATGCTTGATTTTGATTGACCATTATGGTTGATCATGGTTGATGAGGACCAACCATGGTTGACCTTCGTTGACCTTCGTTGACCATGCTTAACCATTCTAGCCATGCTAGTCTTGGTTGACCTTAGTTTCACCATGGTTGACTATGGTTGAACATGGTTGACCATGGTTGATGATATAACCTTGACTGACCATTATGTTTAACCATATTTAACCATAGAGACCTTGGTTGACCATGTTTGACCATTCTAAAGAGATCTTGGTTAACCATTAAATTTGATCATGTTTGACCATGGTCGATCATGATTGACGATGCTCGATCATGGTTGACCATGATTGACCTTGGTTGACCATGGGTGGCCTTGGTTGACCATCATTGTTCATGGTTGATCTTGCTTGACCATACATGGTTGATCATGATTGACCATGTATGGTTGATCTTGGTTGACCATGTTCGATCATTCTAATCGTAGAGATCTTGATTGACCATTATGGTTGATCATGGGTTATCATGGTTGATGATTATGGTTAACTAAGGTTGACGATGGTTGACCTTTGTTGACAATGGTTAACCTTGGTTGACCTTGGTTAACAATGGTTGGTCATTATAACCATGTTAATCTTGGATGACTTTAGTTGACCATTGTTGAATTTGGTTAACCATCGTTGATCATGGTTGGCCATGGTTGACCACGGTTAAGTATGTTTGACTATGGTTGGCAATGGTTGATTGTGGTTGGCCATACAGACCTTGATTGACCATTATGGTTGACTAATGGTTGAATTTTTTTTACTAATTTTGTAACATCACATTGTTAGATAAATTGCAATGTAATGTAACATTGTAACAATCTTGTGACATTGCTACAAACTTAATATTAAATGTAAAACCTAATATTTCAAAACCTAATATGATTAATTATTATTTTTATATTAATATAAAAATATTAGTAATATTATATAAATAATATATTAATATTATTATATTAATATAATATTCATATTCATATTATATCACAACTTTTTACTAAGATAGTAAAAAGTTACATGTCCACATGCCATAAGGAATTCATCCTATCAATCACCCAAGTGGAAACCACAAATCTGGCTCCATATAAACTAGCCTTGTGATCATCCAGTATCGAGAAACAATTCCTCCTCATGAGAGGAGAAAATACCAAAAAAAAAAAAAAAAAAATTAAGGCCGTCATAATAGATGTACATATTCAAAAACTTGGCAATACTAAAATTATTACCAAGAGTAGATGAAAACATAAAAAAACGGTATAAAAACATATATAGATAAAATTTTAACATCATGTATCACAACTTGGAAAAATGAGGATGTTGGTATGTCTGAAAAATCTCAACTATCAACTCGTTGAATTTTCAAATTCCATAAGTGTGGAGCACACCCTCCTTAGAAAGGAGGCCTACATCAACATTTCATTCCCTGTAAATGTGGCAACATGTAATGAAATCAAAATAATGTTTTCATAGAAATATTTCATCAAGGATATGAGACAAAGTGTGGGGTTGACATCTCTGGACAATATTAAAAAAATTGATAACATTGAGTGAATCTACAAAAACTTGGAGAGAGCAACATTCCTTTTCCAAGGTCCAACATAAAAGAAGTTTAAGAGAAACTAGCTCAGTGAAATTGTTCATTCTTCTCACCAAACCGGCTTTTGATTTCAGGAAATAATGATTGTTGAATTAAAGGATGAATCCCCCACTAGAAACCCCTTTTGACTCTGAAGCCCCATAAAAATATGGCCACATAATGTTGGCATTGATTTCTTCAGTAGTAATAGCCTGTGGGGCTTGTGATGTGACTTTAGAAGCAAAGAGAGAGTAGATAGCAACAATTTTTGATGAAATAAGGGACAAAGCTAATGAAAAATGTCATAATTTTTCTTTATTCCTGGTAAACAACATACCACAACAGAAATGTAGCAGAATGTTCCTATGTTTCTCATCTTCGCTTGAGTCCCACAATGATTTCTAGGCCTACCCAAAAGATATACCTCCCCATTCCAAACCACATCCAACAGCTTGTTTCATCTTTGCCTCTATGCTTAAAGTGCAAGGGCAAGTGATGAAAAGATGATTAACTAATTCTTCTGCTTTCTTGCATATAATACACCATCTTGATCCTTCTTTATGCATTTTCTAGAGATTATCCCAAGTAGAATGTTTATTATTGATCAGACACCATAAAAACAACCTGAATTTTGATAGATAATCTAGTTTCCAAATCCTATCCCACTACCATTCCGGATCCAATCTCCTCCTAGTTCTAATCTGGTACATGTATCCAAATTTTGGGGCATAAAGACTAGAGGGTGAATGTACCCATTGAAGGGAGTATTCTCTATCAGAAATTCTGATGTGTGATCTATTTATGATCGTAGTATATTCTCGCCATAAATCTGTGAACTCACCAAATATGATCATTTGAGTGGTATTTTTCCATCCCTGGGACCAAAGTGTATTTTCCCGTCCTCCTCTACCTGGTGTAAAAACATAAGCCCCTCTTCATTCAACATCCCCACTAACTCACGTGGAAGCTTGGAATTTTTTGGACAACCTATCGAGGGGTTGATTCCAATTCTAAATTGTGCCTCATTTCCTACTTACCAAGCGATCCCGTCACTATTAAAATTGAAGGGGTCAACTATTGATTTCCATATGGATAATGAATTCAGTGTTTTTTTATTGGGCTTTCTAATCCACTCACCCAACAAGAGATGAAAAATATATTTCCTGAATACTAATGTTGTTCAAAGATTCTCTATTGTGATTATCCTCCAGTTTGATTTGGTTGATAGAGACTTTGCAAAACTAGGCAGATCCTTTAAGTCGTGGCCTCCCCAAGTTTTGGGTAGAGTAATCTTATCCCAACCTACCCAAGGCAAAACCACCTCGTCCTTAGATGAGCACCAATCTGCCAAATCTTGAAAGCCACTTGCAACTCCCATGCTTAATTCATTTTTCCATCTTGGTTAGGAGCCACAAATAATCAACCTTCTTGTAAGAATTATGTTTTAAGTGAAATCCTAAATATTTGAAACTCTCTTTGAGGGATTTCACTTCAAATGAAGAAAGATTGAGCTTGTCTAACGTCACTAGGAGAGAGTTCTTCATAAGCGATAGATGATTTTCTAGAATTTAAGGCCATGCCCATCGCTTTTTGAAATGACAATAGAGCCTCCTTAATTGCTTCCAGATCATATCTAGATCCAACACTGAAGATTACGACATCGTCAACAAAGAGAAGATGAGTAATAAATAAATTTTCTACCACTTCAATACCCTGAAGATCACCCCTCCTTTTGGCCAAAATGAGCAGCCTCCTCAACACTTTAACATCTAACAGAAATAGGAGAGTAGACGAGTGGAATCCTTGGCTCAATCCCTATTGAGAGTGAAAAAATGGAGAGGTAGAACCGTTGATCAAAAAGAAAAAGAGATATTGGTAATGCAACCCATTACCTAGTTGATAAAAGAGATATAAATCCCCAAATGAGTAAGGATAATCTTACACTCATCTTAATGAAAATCTAGTTGACTGTATCATATGATTTTGATAAATCTATCTTGGCAATAACTCCTTTCATTTTCTTAGTTTTTATATTGTGCATACCTTCTTGAGAGACTCCAATTGCCTCATGTATCAACCCATCGAGGAACCCAAACTTCCCACTGGATATGTTCTTTGACGAAATTCTACTGAGAAAAAGAGCGATAATTTTGCCAACGATTTTATAGATACAATTGCAAAGGGAAATTGGTTTGTATTCTATGAAATAATTAGGATCATCCACCTTTGGAATGAGGGCCAGAAATGTGGAGTTTAAAGGATCATGGATATATACCCATTTTATCGATATTCTTCAACCACTCTAAGTAGATATTCTCCAAGCATCTCAAAAAACACATGAAAAAACTCCACAGTTCATCTGTCCAACCTTGGACTCTTGTATTTTTGCATACCTTTGAGAACGAATTCTAATTCTACTTTTGATTTAGGCTCCATCAGCTGCTCGTTATCTTCCTCCTCTGCAAACCTAGGGAAATATTTCACTACCTAGATTATTTTAGCTATGGTGATCTCCACTAGGACTTTGTATAGTTCTTGGAAGAAATTATTTCCCATTGCAACAAGTTCCCCAAATGTGTTGACTTTGGTCCCATATGTTCTTTGCATTTCCTAAATGGTATTTATTTTCTTCGCACCTTTAGCATAATTTTGAAAAAACTTAGTTTTGTCATCTCAACTTTTCAGCCAAACTGCCCTACTTTCATGTCTCCATTGTTCCTCTCTGTTAGCTAGAATATTCCTTTTAGTGGATTCCAGTTAAATAATTATGAGTTTTTCCTCCTCACATTCATATCCATTCCCTTAAGGAGATTCCAAACTCTCAAGGGCTTCTTCAATTAATTTTAGCTTAACCTCATCCCTCACCATTGTTTCTAAAGTGCATTGTCTGGACGCAGATTTTTCCTTCTTTAGATTTTTCCCAAACTGATGGGTTTCGAGAGCCTAGAGTCTGGGTTAAATAAAGTCCAACCTTCCTTGATGATTTTAATGTAGCCAACTTCATTAAACCATGATGAATTAAATTTAAACAAGCTTCTGGGTTTCATGTTGCCTCCTTTTAGCTCCAAAAAAATGGGATTATAATCATAATCTTCCCCACAGCCAATCCACTACCTAAACATTTGAGTTCTCCCCACAAGGTCATATGCAATGAGGAACCAGTCTAGATGCTTTGCAACCATAACATTCCTAGTATTAATATTAAATCTAGTATTAACTAATATTAACTTAATATTATTAATTATTATAATTTATATTTATTATTTAACTACTAGATTTCTTAAATTTATTAATTTATTTTAATAAATATTAAATATTATAAAGTATTTTTGTCTCTTTGTGAGGAACCAGTCTAGACGCTTTGCAACCATAACATTCCTAGTATTAATATTAAATCTAGTATTAACTAATATTAACTTAATATTATTAATTATTATAATTTATATTTATTATTTAACTACTAGATTTCTTAAATTTATTAATTTATTTTAATAAATATTAAATATTATAAAGTATTTTTGTCTCTTTGTGAGGAACCAGTCTAGACGCTTTGCAACCATAACATTCCTAGTATTAATATTAAATCTAGTATTAACTAATATTAACTTAATATTATTAATTATTATAATTTATATTTATTATTTAACTACTAAATTTCTTAAATTTATTTTAATAAATATTAAATATTACAAAGTATTTTTGTCTCTCTGTGGCGTTCACATTTTAAACATTATGCGTCACAATTATTAAAATCCTTGGATAGATCAGATTCTTCATCTTCCTTGTGCTAATAAACCATATTAGTTGGTTTGAAACATAAACCAAATGTAATTAATATGTAAAAATGATCTGGAAACAATATAAATCACAAAAAAAAATAAACTCAAAATTTTAATATTATTAAACCTAATATTAAAATATATCTTAATATCAAAATCTAATACTAAACTTATTAAACCTAATATTAATAATATATTAATAATAAATCTAAAACCTAATATTAATATTAAACTTTATATATAGCAGATAATATAAAGCTTATATTAACAACATTAAATCTTATATTAATATAAAAGTGCTCAACACAACAAATAAACATTATACCCACATTAAATTAGTATTATTATTAAACCTAATATTAATATTATTATAACGATGTTTAACATAACTAACAAACAAACAATCGACAAACATGTGGTGGGCGGATAAATTTCATAATCCAATCCACCTTTCCTTATTGAAGTCACTTTTCAAAATAGGTATGGTAAGTTATGTATGCGAGTTTTACAAAACAAAGTTTAATTTCTATTTTTCATTAATCTTCATACGTAAATATGTCATCACTTTTTATTTTCAATCATCCTATTGGAATTTGTAATTAAAAGTAAGTTTGTTGGTTTGTTTTTTTTATTTATAAGTAATATATATATATTAAAATTTTATCAGCCACCTTATATTTTATTTTAATGTTTAATATTTTAATACCGCAAGTCACAAAATATTAAAATTTTCTAACATTTATGAACATTTCATCAACCACCTTATTCTAATGTAAAAGGTTTTGTTACCAACATAGCACGAAATATTAAAGTTCGACATACATTTAACTGCTGGGAAGAAAGTATGAAGGCATTAATGAGGTTGTTGATTCCAGTGATAAGTAGATCTTAGTTCGATGAGTAAATATTGGACATAGTTCATGGTTGGGTGGAATATGCTCAGTTTCTGAATAAATCTCATAAATTAACTACGGTTAGATGCAATTTTGTCTATGTTCAATTATTGATTTCAAAATTATCTAAAGATACTGGATGTTACAATAGACTGTAAAATACATGTCTCAAAGTTGTTGCATGTGCTATAGTTTTGCATGCATGATATATTAATTCATCTAAGCGACAATTTCGATGAAATAGGTTGTGTTGGGAGGTTTTTTATGACCAAATGAACATGTCAGAAATGACTTATTTATATGCATGCATAGACGAAATAAATTGAAATATATATGGGACTGAAATAATTCATGTTAGATAAAATATTGAGTTATTGAACTCTAAATTCCTGACACGCTAGAGGAAAATGGTTGGAGATAAATGCCATAAGTTTGAATTTGACTGAAATTACTATGGGAGAGATAGATAGTAATTTTCAAACAACAGTAGTAGGAAAGAAATACTAGTGTAACTCCTAAATAAAATACAACATGCACTTGATAGAGTTTTTCTTATCATTTTGATGATTAAAGGGCTAGTGCTCCTTGAGTTTTTGTGGAAGTATTATGATTAAAGTATTATTTGACATTGCCTAAATAACTGGTAATGAAAAGTAAAGGTTAATGTTCCAACAAGAGAAGAACATCGATGACGATGTTCTCATTCTCTTTAAGGGGAGGAGCATGTAATATCCTTGGCATAAGCTACCGAAAAAAGCTCTCGTAAAATGAGGCTTGTTGAATAATTAAATATTGTTAATTATTATATTGATATTACATGAAGAATATTCTTGTAATTCTTAAAGATAAGAAAATTACAAGAATTAATTTTTAATTCTTAAAGATTTTCCATTTTCTTAATTCTATTTATTACGTTGTAAGGCGTTCTTATATGAAAACAACTTGCCTAGCTGCCATTGTGTCCCTTTTTGTGTCATTGGATCAAATGTTAGGCGATTGAATTGTTTTAGGACCTTAGATCGTTTGCCTAATACAAATGCAGGCTAGAATAACTAATTAACTAACTCACTAAACCTAACTACTGTGTTAGATCAAGAATATGTACTCTTTCTTTCTGTTTTAATGGCCCTGACTGGTATTTTCTTGCTTTGATTTTGGAGAGGCTAATACAAATGCAGCACAGTGAGAGGTTAAAGCACTTAGAACGCAACATGGACTACCCAAGTGGCATGGACTATACAAATAGATTGGTTGCAACATACGTGAGTGAACACAACCATTCTCATTCTGTATCTGAAAACGCAGGCCTGGTACATATGTGAGTGAACTCGATTCGTGAGACCACATACAGACAAAAGGCATTATTCTAGTTTTATATTGTCATTATTACAATGTGGGTGGTGACTATTGTTAGCACAATATCATGGGCGTTGCATGCCCACTACACTGATTTTTCAATTTTGTAGAGGCAAGATTAATGAAAAATCCATAGAAAACAAAGGGCCATTATAATTTATAAGTAACAAACCATGCAATTTTTTTAGATTCGAAGTACATATTAATTTATTTTCTCTCTACTACTACATCATGTGATGTGTATTTTCTGTGAAAATAGCCTTTTAACCATGCAGTTATGATTGTTTGGATCGTGTATCCAAAATCCGTGAACGAACTTTGAAAATTACTATATAATTTGATATTATTTATTTAATAATATGGTTGGCACTGAGACTGGCTGAAGTGGCATAGTCTGCATAATACAAATGAAATCTAGACTTAGTCTGCATAATACAAATGCAGTCTAGACAAACTAATTAATTAACTCATTAAACCTTACTAACATATGCTAGATCAAGAATATGTAATCCTTCTTTCTGTTTTAATGGTTGTGACTGGTATTTTCTTGATTCGATCTTGCATAGTCTAGTACAAATGCAACACAGTGAGAAGTTAAAGCACTTATAACACACCCTGGACTATTCAAATAGATTGGTTGGAACCTACGAAGGTGAACACAAATATTCTCATTATGTATCTGAAAACACAGGCCTGGTACTGGATTCGTGAGACCCACATGCAGTTATGATCGTTTATCCAAAATCCGTGAACGACCCTTGAAAATTACTGTATAATTTAATATAATTTATATTAAATTTATGATTTAATGTTATTTTTTTAGGCTAATAGCTTTAAAAAAATCAATATATGCAGAGGCTCGTGATGCAACTCAGTCGATATCTCATTCGACTGTACCAAAGCATAAAATAATTAGCCTAGATGCAGGTAGAATATAAATGTTCCACTTGTAAAACATCCAACGATAATTTCTTAAGACGATTTTCAATTGATCGCATTTCATTACCAGGAAGCATAACAAGGTAACAATCCCGAGAAAAAGGTGTGGAGGAAAATTGGTATCCTTCAAACCGATGATATCCACTAGCTTGCACAATTCTTTAACATATCACATCAAGTTAAAGAGAATCGGTAATGGCATAAAACACAAATTTGGTCATCTAACACCCCAAAAAATGATTCGTATCCTCCAATTGAACAAAACAAAGCCCTATTTTCAGGTCGGTATTGACAATATAGACGGAGAAAATTAAATTTCTTCCACAAGACTTTCCACTAATGCTTTGTCCACACATCTCTCTTTTCCTTTTCCTTCTCACCATTGAAAACACATTCATAATTCGAAATCAACCACATCATGGAAAGCTTCATCTCTTCCTCACTCAAGACTTGAGTATAGTCCGAAATAACCGCCTCATGCTTGGCATCCCAAATATTCTCCATATTCTTCGGGTTGTATAGAACCTGAGCGAGGTCTTCTGTTGGCGGTAGTCGAACCAGGTTATATGCAATTTATTGCAACAACGTATCCATATACTCTTCATGAATGTCAATCCTCTCAGAATCCATTTTCGGTCGTAATGATCCAAGAATTTATTATCTTACAAAATGGTTGTCTCTATTTTGAATGATAAGGTATTATATATATAGGCCCTTCCAAATGTGGCTCCATATCTAATGATGCCTGTCGGTCTATTTTATTTTATTTTTCTAATGATGAGGTTGTATTAATTAATTATTAATATATATATATATATGTGTGTGTGTGTGTGTGTGTGTGTGTGTATAAAGAGTGGTGTAAGGAAGGAAAACAATGGAAACTCCTTTAAAATTTTAGTAAAATTAGGCTAATTTTTTTTTAGAAATCCCAACTATATTGTGTTAACAGTTGTCAAGATCCAAGATTTTGGGTGCTTTGGCAGTTTTTGATCCTGTTGAATCTATTTCCACCATAAAAAAAATAAAATCAAGCACTCCTATCATTAGATTTGTTTAGGAAAAAAGTGGCCTCCACTCCCTACACAATCATTGCTATAAAATTCCTTATGGAAATAGTTTGATCATTTCATTCACAGTTGTTTATATACATTTTTTAATTTAATCAGGAATATTGTAGATTTATATTTGATAATTATGTGTATGGGTAATCTTTATTTTTTTTTCTCACAAATAAAGAGGTCTTATACAAAAAATTGACATTTTGATTGGTAGTGACTTTAAAGTAATCATTATTATTAACAAAGAGGTATTATACACAAATTTGGCATTTGACATTGGATTGGTAGTGAATTTAAATTTATTATTATTATTATGAATGACGTAATTTTAATAACTAAAATTCGAGTTGAGTGATAAAATACTTGTTTCTAAATGATATTAACTGCTTCAAATTTAGTAATTGTAGCCCTTCTTTCCATTTTTTTTTTCCCTTGAATTCCTTCCTTATGCATTTTTATCATTTACAAATTTAATTTTTCGAAATAGTACATTTTAATGTCTAGTAGGGTACAAGCTAATAATGGTCACTTATGAAAAGTTACTAACAATGCAAACTTGGGGAATGTAGAAAGATGAATGAGAAATGTATAGAAAAATTAATTGAGAAATGTAGGAAAATGAATTAATTTTTCAAATATGTAATTTTTATCTATAAGAATTGTATGTAAATATGTGATTGTGATTATTATTATTATTTATATATTATTTTTGATGGAAAATATGAAAACTGATGCAACCTTCTTTTTAGTCTGACAATATAAAATCTTGATGCAAAGAAATGCGCTAGGTTATGCAAAAATAGAAAGTTCATGTACATATCTAATTTTGAATATATATATATATATATATATATATCCTTGAAATTACAAATCCTTCTATTTTCCCAACCTATAAAGGCCTTAACGTTATCAAACAATCATGTTTTCTCTTAGATTCTAGGTCTAGGCTAAAGAGAGGGTGGTTATTGCAAGAGAGATAAAGAGAAATTAGGGAGAGAGAGAGAGGACGAGAAAGGTCTGTCGGGGGAAAGGGGGAGAGAGAGGTAGAGAATGATAGAAAAAAATAGAGAACAAGAGGAAGAGGGAGGGAGAGATAAAAATGTAGCTAGGTATAGAGATATATGAAGACATGGAGAGAGAGAAAGAGAGAGTGGGGGGTGTAAGAGAGAGGGTTAAATAGAAAATAAGAGAAGGGCTACAAAGAGATAGATATATAAGTGGGGAAGAAAGGGAAGGAGAGAGAGATAGAGAGAGAGGGACATGGATGTACATGTGGATTGTGTGTGTGTGTGTGTGTGATGGTAGAGAGAGTGATAGAGATAGTGAGAAAGATAGAGACAAATATGGATTGGGGGGAGGGAGAGGGAATAAGAGAGTGAATGTGGGAGAGAGAATAGAGGGAGAGAGGAGAGAGAATGGGGGAGAGAGAGGGAGAAAGAAGAGGGTTGAAGGGAAAGGGGTGATAAGGGAGGGAGAGAGACGTTGGATGAAATAGAAAGACATATTAGGAAAGAGGGAAGGATAATATATATATATATATATATATATATATATATATTGATTGATGATAGATAGGAAAGAAGAAAGACACATTGAGAGAGAGGGAGAGGTTAAGAGAGGAATAAATAGTGATGAGGGAGAGGGATAATGAGGGACTGACGGGAAGATATAGAGAAGGAGAAGAGAAGAAGAAAGAAATTAAGACAGTGATGGGAATTGCGTTTGATTATCTTCCTGATTTAGAGGTCTTGTTTCAACTGTGTTTGGAATCCAGTCCCTAATAGGGTGGTGTGGGGGGAAGATATAATGGTATATGTTATGTTAATTTTTGATATTTTCCCTAGAAGGTAACCCTTGGTCTATATGAGGAAATTATATTATAGTTGTGTCTGATAAAAAGAAGGACATTACATGAGAGTGAAGAGGACACTACATCATATGTGGTATAGGTTGTATTCCTTCCATTTGTAAGATAATATAAAAGGAAGAAATTCTCATTTCTCCATGATTGTAATGATGATTAGGTGAACCGCTTATATCTTTGTCTCTCTTGTTTAATGTTTTTTGTGTTTTCAATATTTTCGTTTCATTTCTTGGTTATTTAATTTCTAAGTGACAGATGGAAAGAGATACAGACTTACATGGAGGGGATCAATAAATGGAATATTAGAGAGAAATATACATATTTATACATACAATAATATAGAGAGAGCGTGCAAAGAGAGAAAAATAGATGTCATGGGGAAATATACAGAGAGAAGAAGGGAGGGGCGGAGGGAAGATAGGAGGACAGAAAGTAGGTAGATAAGTAGTTGGATGGAGGAGATAGAGGAGTGAGATTTGGAATCAGACATAGATAGATAGAGTTATGGGAAGAGATAAATAGAGAAAAGGAGAGGAAGGGGGAGAAATATGTAGTTTTCATTATCATTCTTTTAGGGCCACTCTGCCAAGGATTCAATTTATGGTAAGTATGTCATTTAAAAGGTTGTTACAAGGAAAAATAAAAATATGTGTAGATGTGTAGTCTCAAGAAACAAGATGTAGTTTTCATTCTCATTCTTTAGGGCCATTCCTCTACCAAGGATTCAATTTATGGTAAGTATGTCATTTAACAAGTTGTTACAAGGAAAAATAAGTTTCACATTTCTAAGAAAATAATTGACAAAGTATTATTGAAGTGTTATTGTTTCTAATACATATTTTATTAATGATGAGTAAAACCTTGCCTTGAATACAAAACACAATTTTATTCTTAATGCAAGTTCTATATTATGTTATCGACTTATGTCGTTTCCTTTGCAACATATGGTGGAATTGCTAGTTGTAAGCCTATGGGAAAAATAGGGGAAGGAATGACATAATACAAGGAGAATGGAGCCAAGAAAGATGAAGAAGGGATTCCAAGAATGCATCAAAAGATAATTAACTATGTTCCTTGAAAATTATTGTGTTTGCATATGGTGCATGTCAAAATGAGAATTGAATTTATTTTCTTTGAAAAAATCATATGATAAAGAATCAAGATTGTTTCTTGAGAAAACCTCTATAGACATTCGTACATAAAGGACTAAGTGTTTTGTTCATTGAATTCTTAGAATATTTCATGTGCTTTGAATTCTTAAAAGTTTTTCATGGCTAAATAATTATGTGAATTGCATGAGTTATTGGAAAATAGGGTCTAGATATGTCTTCGTATCTCCCAACCTGTGATATATGTGTACAAACTGAAAGAGGTTTTTGTAGATGAGTCTGGTCTAGCAAAAATCCTCTTTCATATTTTAAAAATTTGTTTTCCATTTCTCTAAAAATGCATCCAAAATTCATGACAAAAAACAGAAAATAATTTCATATTTAAATATGGAAAAATGGGCTGAAAAGATTTATTCGAATCTTCTAAACCCTGATACCTGTGTAAAATCTAAGAGGTTTTTTTAAATGAAGCCATTATAAACAAAAACCTCTTTTAGTTTTCAAAAAATCATTTCCATATGTATGGAAACAATGTCCAAAGTTAATGACCAAAACAGGAAATTATTTAATATTTAAATCTGTAAAAATGGGTGGCAATGATTCATTCGAATCTTCTAAACCGTGACACATGTGAAAAAAATGAGAGAGTTTTTTTTAATAAGCCTCTTCCAAACAAGAAATTATTTTGGTTTAAGAAAAATAGTTTCCATATGGTTGGAAGTCGCGTCCAAATTTGATGATTAAAACAGGGAAAATAAAGTAAAATAGAGTGCTTCCATTTGGTTTTTCAAATGGATAAGAATAATTGTTTATGTACATATAGACATAATAATTATGTTGATAATTCATGAAAAGCAATTAAGTTATTTCATTTAAGATATTACCAAGTATGTTCTCATGATGCATATGCATTAAAAGTTTTAAAGAGAAATATTGGACTCTTGAAGAGAGTATGTGCTTTGGTGTACATGAACAATATCTAGTATATTTGATTGGTTGTGTTATTTGAGAAGGATTTGTTATTCATGTTATTTTTTGAGGAAATATTACAAATCTCTATGCATGAAATGATAAAAAAAATATTTTGTATTGCATGCATAATAACTTGTGAGTTAGCTATCATTTGGAAAAAGAATAATTGGTGTGTTAAATTCATTGGAAAATAAATAAATAAATAAATATATATATATATATATATATATATATATATATATATATATATATATATATATATATATTTGTATGTCAGGAAGCATTTAGGGTGTTAGAACTCTTCAAAAAGAATAGAAGAGAAAAATATATCCTTGTATGCATTATTGGATTAGATTCTTGGAGAGGAAAACGAGTAATCACATGCTATATTATGTAAGGTTATTTAGAGAAACATATACACTTGCATGCATCGAAAAAGTATAGTTTTGGTATTAGATTTTTGGAGAAAATGAAGATGCAATCACATAATATTGATTGTGTTAGCCTTCTTTTGGGAAAAGTAATATGTATTTGCACACCTAAAGGGATTAGCTATGGTATTATATTTCTTTTGGGAGAATATTATGCATAGTTATTGGGCCAGATCTTTTGGATAAGAGAGAAAGAATAAGTGTTATGTGTTTGATCCCTTGGAAAAGAAATGTGTTTATTTTTCCATGCAAGAAGAACAAGCTATGTTATTTTATGTTGGAGAGGACAAGTAGTTGCATGCACAAAATTATAACTAGTATGTTAATTTTGTTTGAAATAGAGTTGGCATTTTTATACATAATAGCCATTGTGAATAACTCTTGTGTGGAAAAGATGTTTTTGGAAAAGAACATGCATTCACATGCATAAGTATATAATATATTGCGTTAATCCCTTTGGAAAAGAGAACATAAGAGTAGGCCCAAAGGAAATTGCTTTCTGGGATAGTTATCTTGAAATTTTGTTATGCATTTGCATGCCCAATAATATTATCTAGTATGTTAGCTTTCCTTTGGAAAGAATATGAAAGTGCATGCAAGATTTTATTAGCGTTTGTTAGAAATATGATGCTTGATAGTGATGTATTTGTTACTAATGCTTGTGAAAGGATTTCATGACATTCCATTTATGTTTTATACATGCATACAAATAGTTGTTGAAGTGTCACAAATAAATATTGATTATTGGTTTATTAATATTTTATCTTATCATGATATCAAGTGTGATGACGACAACAATAGCAGGAAATGATATTGACTTGAGCAAAGAATTGTTCATGTTGAACATTGTGATAAATATTTGTTAGTCCATGAAGGTTTAGGAGTTTGAACTGTAGGATGACCCACCAATGGAAACAATTCGAACATAAAGACAAAGATTGAGGATTAGTGGGTAAATGATATCACGACGATTGTAATAGCTTATAGCTAGTTATGTTGCATTTAATATTATCTTTCAATGTAATTTTTATGACAATGGTCAAGGGATGGACTCCCTTATAACCATTGAGTGAGGGGTGAAAACCCAAACCCACACAAGAGTTTAATAATAAAATTAAATGTTCGTTGGTTTTCACCCTACACTGTTTCGAGGGTATATCAGTGTCTAATGAGGTGATTGTTCATTGTGTCATTTTCGTGATGTTAATTTCTTTCATGATGTGATGTTTATATTATCAATTATGTGATTTACTAATTGAGTTAAAATGATCATGGAATAAAGCTACACATTGGTAAAGGTTGACAATTTTTCCCAACACCATGCATGGAATCTTCAAGTTTTGCACATTGAAAAGTTGTTTGCACATCTACAAATTCCATATGTACATGGTACATCCAAAGTTACATAATTTGTGGTTTTTTTTATTTCAAATATATATATATATATATATATATATCATTTAAAACACCTTTAATATAATTTGACAAACCCAACAAGTTATATAAACTACTCAAATTTTCCATGTTAAGTTTTGTATTTATATCTAATGTAATATATTATGGATATTCTTATCACAAGTACAACAATATTTCATTACCTACATCTCTTCAATTTTTAGTTGTTCCTTGTTTACATAGTAAATATATACTTTTTCTTTATTTCCATTTTCCCATTTTTTCTTATAATATAAACTACTTAAACTTTTACTTTTTCAATATATATTTTAATTTAATTATTATTTTTAAAAAGGTCACATCAGATTTCATCGTAAATACCCATAAACGTGCCTTTTCAAAATGGTAAACTTTAAGTGCCAAGGCCTTACCGAGCAAGGTTAATTATTATTTTTAAATTTTTAATATCCAATTTTGTGATTTTTTGCTATTAATATTATACTTAAAATAAAACTATTATTATTATTATTTAAAAAAATATATATTATTATTATTATTTTCATAAAATTATTATTAAAATTAAAATCAAATTTTAAATAAAATATTTAACTTCAATATTTTTGTTATCACCTTATCACCTTAGTATTTTTACTTTACCTCCAAATAGTACCAAATTTCTTTAACATGTGTGAATAATTTTTTATCCATCATAAGAAACTTCATTTTAGGGAGAATGTACAAATGATGTGCATGATTATTTATGTCCCAGAACTTTGTATAGGAACTTACAGAAATTTTAGAAAATAAATCACCTAAACAAATTAGCTCCATATGTGAGCCTCTGTATATAGTCTACTCGAACTGCTTCTCACACTGTTCTATACATTTTCTAACTAAGACAAATAATCTTCTTTACCATCTTTACAAACAGATTGCTCTTCTTTTTCTAGGATCACAGAGCGACAGTGATATCAAACGTCCTACTTCGTCTTAAGATATTTTTTAGTATGATAAAGAACTTCATTTCAGTGATAAAATAAAATGTGTGTATGGTTCTTTGAGCCTCGAAACTTCCAGAAACCTACAGAAATTTTAGCAAACAAATTACCATCATACACTAGCCTTTGTAGTGTAACAGTTTAGCACATTGTTTCTATATGTTGTTTAATTAAGGAAAAAATAATTTTTTTATTATATTAGAATTAAGATTTTAAGAAATTATTTTTCTTTATGATATTAGATTTAAAATTTTTTATATTAAATTTAAGATTTTGTAACTTGTAGATAAATGTTTTTCAGATTTATAATCTATATAAATAAATTGCTCTTGTTTCTGACCATCACACTTTTTTTTTGTCTTTAAAGTTACCTCTAAACTAGTACCTGATGGTGCTTACTTGGGATTATTTCTTGTCTGACTTGGGACACCCTTTTCCCCTGGACGGGAATTGGTTTTCTCCCTTTCAGTTGCATATGTAATAACTGATGGACTGTTTTCTCTTAATATATAATCAAAACAGCGTTTTTTTCTGTTGCTGAAAAAAAAAAAAAAATTATCTAAACTAAGAATTTCAAATTTATTTTTGCCTATCCACTAAAATGGATCACTTGGTTTTTTTATCATCTTATAAATGGGTTGCTGTCTACTAAAATTAATCACTTGGTTTTTTGATCATCTTAAATTGGTTGCAAGTTAGTGAAATGGTTTTTTATCATCTTAAATTGGTTGCAAGTTAGTGAAAAATTTGGTCATAATCGCTCTTTTTTTTATAATCTTAAGTGGATAGCAAGTTAGTGAAAGTTATGCAAAAGAAAATACCAATAAATAAGTTCCCTGAATTATTTCTAGAGATAGAATCAAAAACCAGTCAAACAGAATGTGGGCGTGTTAACTGTGAAATTTATTTTCCAATCTATAAGAAGCAGAAAAGCAAGATTATGTACCTACTTTAATTTTTATAATGGTACAATGGGCATTTGCGGCCTCCGTGGATGATAGACTGGAAAATAAGCTTCGCCATCGTTAACCTTCTCTACTTCTAAACTTGTAATTTGACAAGCAAAAGAATTATGGCGAGTAATTAAATGTTGCACGTCAAATATACCGTTTCAATTTTTTTTTAACTCTTGGAAAAGTTACGTTTCACATAACGTCCAATTCCAAGCCTGCATAGCCGTAAGCTTGACAAGATGGTAAGCCTGTCTGTCCGGTCTTGTCAGAGAGGTACATGAGCGAGGTCTGTGAAGTTGTCATGATGGATTTGCTGGTTGTCATTATTTATAGTCCAAAAAAACCAACAGAATAGCTTAGAATCCAGTAAAGATTCTGGCAAAAGTTGTGGTCAGGGCTATTCCATATGCTGAATAGACAACTTTATTATTTATTGATAAGAATTTGTGGAAATAAATTTTAGTTAATTTGTAATTTTTTTTTATTTATTTGAAATGGTTTTTATTATAATTTATATTTAAAAAATAATAATTATTTATTGAGATTTTTAAGTTATTTATTGGTGAGAGTTCATAACTCAAATTTATGATTTTAATTAATCTCTTTAAAAATTTAGACAACTTCAATCTAAAATATGCCAAAAATACTAAAACTTAAATTCACACATAAATTTGTCCTAAACTCTCTTTTTTTTTTAAATTCTTCTAAAACATCAATGTTTAAATATTTATGACATGTTTATGTATTCCATGTTCATCTCCTCTGTAGTCTGTAATATGTTTTTCGCTGTGGCTTTATGTGCTGTCAATATATCAGTCTTCATCACTGTTTCAATCAATCACTGTTATAGTGGTATTTTTTTTGGCCGTAGTCTAAAAAAGTAACAGAATGGCTCAGAATCCGGCAGAGATTTTGAAAAAATTTGGCAAAGATTTTATCATAATCTTGTTTATAGTTGTTAAACTTCAGTATTTTGGTTATCCTAAGAGTTTTTGATAGTGCTGAATCCATTTCCACTCTCAAAAATGGATTCCAAACACTGCAACTACTTCATTTTTTGAATTTTACTGTTTTTGATAGTGCTGAATCCATTTCCACTCTCAAAAATGGATTCCAAACACTGCAACTACTTCATTTTTTGAATTTTACTGAACCTGATTCGGGCAAAAAACGTGCCCTCGTGCCTATTCTGTTGCCCGGAAAGACAACTTTTTTTTGTGTTTTTCTTATCATATATAGATTTTTGTTTTGGTTTGGAATTGTGCAAATCTAGACTACAAAAGTTGTGAAAACCAAATCTCTCTACTTAACTATTAAATCACATCTTCTGCACTAAATTTGTAAATTATTTATATCTATTTAAAATAGAAATCTCAAATCTAAAATATCTATCAAATTCTAAAATTCTAATATCTATTTTAATCATTTTAATATTGACTCCAAAATATATATGACTATATTTGATACACAAATTACTTTATACTATATACTAAACAATTTGCTAATCAAATTCCATCCTAACTGCATCCATACAATTGCCCATCAAATTTCATCCTTACTACATCCATCCCCTCTGCACCATTTGACAAGTGTCAAGATGGGCCAATCAAATTCCATCCTGACTATATCCATCCCCTTTGCACCATTTGACAAGTGTCAGGATATGGCGTGTTCTGGCCTCTAACCTGTACTGTATCGTATATAAGCGTTAGTGTTCCCAGTTGTTTTAAAATTCCATATTCATGACTACATCCATCTCCCCTGCAATATTTGCCAGGAGTGTTATGTGGTGTAGGGTATCGTATATTGGGGCGAACAATATTTCCTAGTCTATTGGATAATGAATGCACCTGAGAGTTAAACGCGATATTATGATGATGGTGGTTAATGTTCACTAATCTTTGGCATGTTTTCTATTATAAGGTATCGTATATCAATCTCTATTACTCTTTTTACAATTTTTTAAAAATTTCAATATGAAGTAGTACTGTTTCTGGGCATTACACCTTTATGTCCTTAAGGTTGCCTCTTCTGCACAATTATTTCTCAGATGATGCCCAGGCAGGCTTAGAATTTCAAATTTATTTTGCCTGTCCACTAAAATTGATCACTTGATTTTTTATCATCTTATAGATTAATCACTTCGTATTTTTATCATCTTAAATTGGTTGCAAGTTAGTGAAAAATTCGGTCATTATCACTTGTTTTTTTTATAATCTTAAGTTGATCGCAAGTTAGTGAAAGTTATGCAAAAGAAAATACCAATAAATAAGTTCCCGGAATTTATTTATAGATGTAGAATAAAAAAACAGTCAAATAGAATGTGGTTTTTTTTTAAGATGTGGTCATTAACCTCCTCTACTTCTAAACTTGTAATTTGACAAATAAAAGAATTGTGGCAAGTAATTAAATGTTGCACGTCAAATATACCGTTTCAATTTTTTTTAACTCATGAAAAGTTACGTTTCACATCACGTCCAATTCCAAGCCTGCATAGCTGGTCTTTGTCATTTGTCTGTTGTGTCCACGTTAGGGTTTCTACGGCCTTCCTACGTAGCCCTTTCACGTGGTTACAGTCTGCCTATGAAACATGTCCAGGTTTTGTGTTTGTCCCAGGTTACACACTAAGCCTATCTTTCCGGTCTTGTCAGGAAGACGTACATGAGCGAGGTCTGTGAAGTTTATGATGGATTTGCTGGTTGTGTCATTCTTTATTGGTAAGAATTTGTTGAAATAAGTTTTGGTTAATTTGTAATTATTTTTTTTGAAATGGTTTTTATTATAATTTATATTTAAAAAAATTAATTATTTATTGAAAATTTTAAGTTATTCATTGGTGAGAGTTTATAATTCAAGTTTGTGATTTTAATTAATAGATAACTTCAATCGAAAAATATGTCAAATATGCTAAAACTTAAACTCACACATACATTTGTCTTAAATTTTTTTTATTTTTATTTTAAATTCTTCTAAAACATCAATGTTTCAATATTTATGACATGTTTATGTATTCTATGTTCATCTGCTCTGTACTTTGTTATATGTTTTTGGTTGTGGCTTTATGTGCGGTAAGTATATCAGCCTCCTCCATCAGTGTGTCAATCAATCACTGTTATAGTAGTCTTTTTTTGTGTTGTTTTTATGATGCAGGGGCATTAGGCTCAAGACAACCTTTGTACATAAAAAAATGTAAAGGGGGTCTCATGTTTTATTTCCCCTATGAAATTATTCATAGTTGAGTTAATTTTAGTTAATTTGTGGAGGAAAATGTAACTGCCCGAACGATTAGTGGGCATAGGAAGAGACAGTCCATCTCTGTTTGTCAGATAGTTAGGCTAAAATTAGGACTGTAGGAATTGCAAAGTTTTATTGAGCGTTGAGGGAAAATGAAACAATTTTTGTTAATTGTTTAAATAAGTCTCTGTGGCAGAGACCTGAGGAGAGACCTGCTCTTGGCTGCATAAAGCGTAGGAGAGATCTGCAAATAGTTTTGCAGAAGGGCCATTTGATCGAGGATTTGGCCAACTAAGAGTATTGTAAATAACCTTATGCATGAGTTATGGAAAGATTGATTTCAGTACTGTCTGTGCTTTTGTCGAATTAAATCCTGTGTGAATACATATATGTGTTCTTGAGAAAGGGTAATTGATTTCTGTGCAATTGAGCTCGAATTCAATAAGCAAGGACGTGAGAATCAGTGTGATAAAACCATGTTAAGAGCCCAGGCCGAGGTGTTGATCCGTTTTATGAATCTCTATGCTTAACTGTGTGTAGATACCCTGAAATTCGCGGGGTTAATGGATACTCTGTTCTAAAACAAGAATCGGTGTTAATTCTTGTGGGATTCCATATACTGTGTAGCCTCGTTAACTACTTTCCATGTAGAGAATCGACAGAGGTCAAGGGGATAGATTCTGTACTTTCTTGCTTGTTGGAACTCCGATTAAGAGTTGTAAGTGTCGAGATTGCACTCCGATTGAAATTGGTTGAAGTCGACCCATGATTGTTGGTCTATAATAGTGAAAGGGCGTTTGCAGTATATACATTCACGGTTGGGAACGCCGTGTCAAAATGTTGACAAAGAGGAATTAACCTACGAAGAGGTGAGATAATGAAATCGTATTGAATGAATCGGAGCGGAACTTTGCATCAAGGAGAACCGGAACCATGACGGATGAACAGGGATGGCGGTTTGAAGAACCGATACCAGTGGTTTTCGCGTTTTTATAAAGTGGTAAGAAGGTTCACTCAAAAAAACGTGATACGTGTCTTTGCTTGACATGTGGAAATTGACGGTTTCACAAAACAGCGAATGTCACGCGATTTGTGAGCGTTAAAGTTCGGCATAAAAAAAAATGCGAACCTCCACCCTGGTCATTGGATCGTCCAGGCCAATGCGACGTTCAGTCCACCATCCAATGTGAATGGCGAGTTACATACATAGAAAATTTTAGGGGCGAATTTTCGCCCATGGGAAAAATTAAAGGGTTTTAAATTTTTATTCGGCGAATTTTTTGTATCATAGTATATTATTTCAAATCGCTCCAAATTTATTTTATAAAAAAATTATGTCTAGAGGTTAGCCCACCTTATTTTAAGGGAGAGGGTAAAAAAAAGTAAATTTATATTTCAAATCGCCCCAAATTTATTTTATAAAAAAATTAGGTCTCGAGGTTAGCCCACCTCATTTTAAGGGAGAGGGTAAAAAATGTAAATTTATATTTCAAATCGCCCCAAATTTATTTTATAAAAAAATTAGGTCTCGAGGTTAGCCCACCTTATTTTAAGGGAGGGTAAAAAAGTAAATTTATATTTCAAATCAACCCAAATTTATTTTATAAAAAAATTAGGTCTAGAGGTTAGCCCACCTCATTTTAAGGGAGAGGGGGAATTAAAACATCTTATATACGTCTTAACTCTGAATCTACTAGATCAAATCTCCTTTCACTCTGAAGAGGTTTGCATCTCAAGAGATTTGATCCCTTTTGATAGCTCTGGATTTAAGATGGATCTAGGAAAAAATAAAAATCACACTATGTGAAAACAATTTGACTTGATCGAAAAAAAAAAAAAAAAAAAATAAAAATAAAAATAAAAATAAAAATAAAAAAATAATAACATTAAAATAAAAATAATTTCATGGTATTGACACATGGGATGAGAACCCATGGTATTTACCCATGGCATTCACGTGGAACATAACATATTTAAAGGGTAAAATTAAACCAACCTAGATCCATCTTAACTTAGGATCTAGCAGAGAGAGAGAGATATGAGATATCAAATAGCTAGTGACGCAAGCCTATTTTCAATGAGTGAAAATAAATTTGAACCCTTTTGAGGTTTGGTGGATCCAAAGTTAAATTGGATTTGCACTGGTCACATTTTGTAAGCCTAGATGATGCTTTGGGTATGTTTTTTTTATGTTATACATTCCTGGATGAGACTTTAGAAGTGGGTATGTTTTTTATGTTATACATTTAATTTTAAAATATTGTTAGGAGCGGTAAGCAATTTATTTCCCCATTAAGATAGAGATTTATTTCCCCATTAAGATAGAGATATAAAGAAATATTTTAGGAGCGGTAAGCAATTTATTTCCCCATTAAGATAGAGATTTAAAGATAATAGGGCAATTGACATTATGGATTGTGTGAATTTGAAGATGATGTAACAAAATCTTTTTGTAATTTGCTCAGAATGTTGGATTTCATGGAATATTTTACCTCCTCCATGGAATTCCTAATTCTGATATGTGAGGTTAGACATTTTTTAACAAAATCTTCTTGTAATTTGCTCAAAATGTTCGATTTCATGGAATATTTTCCCTCCTCCATGGAATTCTTGCAAGACGAGACTCCTCCTTTAACCTAGCCTTGTGAGTAGCAGACTCTTCTCTGGGAAAGGATTCATCTTAACTTCAGTAAGTTCAGCTGACCTTTACTTTCATTTGAATACCTTTATTGACAATATCTAATATCAACAAGTTAAACATCATTTTAGAAAAATCTTATTGAAATTTAAACTAAAATATTATATTTTCTGAAAAATAAATCTAATTAAAAATGAAACTTTGGATTTTTTTTTAGCAATGGCACGTTGTTTTTCACCCTAATCTCTTCAAAATTTAAGTGCATTGGCTTCAATATTTGCAGGTATACATTTTGTGTGTGTGTGTTTTTTTTTTTTTTTTTTACTTTTACCTTAGATGAAATTCGTAAAAGGAAATGCTAAAAGTGATATGAAGGGTTGTTTAAAAACGAGATCATCATAAAAACTTTCTATGATGGGTATGAGGACTGGTCAAATTTAACCCCTGAAGTCACGGATTTTAAACCTTCACAATTTCGGAATAAGTCTAGGTGGTGTTATTAATTTTTTTTTACTTTATTCTTATTGTCTTTTAATTAAGTATGAAAAAATTTTCTTTGAGAAGTAAGTAAATAATCTCTAATTATTTTATATTTTTATTTTATTTTTATGAAAATTATGAAAACATTTCCTTAGGAAGTAAGGAAATAATGATTCTACATATGTATTTTTTATGAAAATTAGGAAATGAAATTCTAGCTATTTTTCATTTCATGAAATGTATCTTTAAACACATACAAAGCTAGATTCTACAATTCCAAAAAAATGACTCAGAAGCTAAAAAGTGAATTTATCATAAATAATAAAAAAACAAACAAACAAACAAAAATTATGGGTTCTAATTAACACACGGGTTACTTTTAATTCAAATAAAATATAACTTCAATCCCATACATAAAGTTATCTGAAATATTTCAAAAAAAAATTAAAATATTTAACCAATTCCAATAAAATTTGTAAGGAAAATATATAATACTTTTAACACATAACCTAAAAAAACAAAATAATACATTCACAAAAGAACACTGAGTTTCAAAAAACTAACTCTATTTGAAGTTTTCGCCACTTCTACCTAATTTGATAACCAACATGGGAGAGAATCCCACATTGTTCTTCCAATAAATAGCATCCAATACCATCGTAAAGTTTGTTACTAATCATTTTAGAGGTTATTACATTAAGAAGCATGAATTTTTAAGGAATAATCTTCCAAATCCAATGAGATTCTTATCATTCATACAGTCATATTATTAAATTTAAAATAATTACTTGAAAAATGTTTCAAGGGTGCATACAAAACTTCACAGTTACTACAGGATCAAACGTAGGCATAAACTCAATAACGAAGTTGTCGAGTTACAAAAGAGATCTAATTTAATACATAATCAAATGTAAGCATAAATTCAGTAACGTAGTTGTCCAATTACACAAGAGATCTATGATAATACATAATCTCTGAATAGCCTCATACTAAAGATTCACTAAATAAGGAAAAAATGAGATAGCTTTAATTATCTGAGTCTTCACCACCTTCCTTGTATCTGGATATCTGCGGTACGAAGAGTGAGTTATCCATCACCTCCCTTTCTTTTTAGCGTTGGTGACCTTAGGTTCCCATCTGGGTGCAGAGGGAACAATTTGAACAATCCCCTCTTTTCATATTCTCTTGAAATTGCAAGTCCCTGCTCATTAAATAAAATGTAACTTAAATTAGAATTTGAACAACGTATTTGAGAACTTTGAAAGCTAGAATATGAACAACGGATTTGAAAATTCATTGTTGAATGGGGAAAATTCATGTGTTGTATGTTTGAAATCAATAATAAAAGCGAAGGAATTTGGAAGTAAATGTAATATCTGACAGATGAAGAGGAAAAGTATGTAACAAAAGAAAATATTTGATTTAACTTTTAATACTGAAGGCTCATTGCGATTCTTGAATAGGTTGGAAATCTAATAAAGAAGAACTAGCCTAGCCAATTATTGGACTTGGTTTTTCATATAAATTGTAGTTTTCTCAATATTTTGGTAATCCAATAGATATGAACAAAGTTAATTGTTAACTGTTTAACTTTGTGCATATCCATCAAAATTTCGAGAACATTTCGAAACCTGAAATGAGTTATGCTCAAATCCCTTTGAAAACAACTTGGATCGCTTTCTTATGCATTTAACAAAATATTTCACTATTAATATCCAAATCATAGAAATTGAGAATCGATAATGTAGCTATATTCGTCAAAGTCTCGCAAATAATGTTGCAGGTTGGGGCTAAACACAGACAATGCCACAAAATAAGAATTTTTTAGGAAAATAGTTAAAATTATTGAAAAACATAAACAAACAATGTAGAGTTTACCAGGGGTTAAAGGGGTGCAGGGTGGCCCCAAAGAGAGCTCTATGATTTCCTTCTCATATTGAGAGGACTCCTGCATGGAAATTTTTTGTTCTTTCCGTCTCTTGCTGCAGTGTGTGTTTTGAAATCAATAAAAAACACTCTTTTCTTCCACATCTTTGTAGGGTTTGAGTAAACTCACAATATGAATTACATAGAATATGGCAGGGTTATCTAGATGCGTAAAGACCAAGTTTGAGCAAAGAATTTATTTGGTTCAACATCATGTGCCTTTGGGGGTGTCTTTCGAATTAATTTCCCCTTGGGATGTGATAAAACATTTATGGTAAAACATAATAAAAACATGCAAAAATATATTCAAGAGTGTATAACAAGAACCTAGAGCAACATTACCCATGATTTTTATTTTGTAAAACATGAAAAATTGTATATCGTAGTTTTTAAATAAATATTTCTCTTATTATTAATATGTTTCTATACATTGGTAACGAATCACTAATATTTTACAATGTTTTCTAATTTTTTAGAAGATTAACCAATAATTTTCAATACTTTATAACCTAGTGAAAAATTCGTCAATATTTAAGAAAATTTTATAATTTAGTGAAAGATTCGCAAAAAAATTATATATGTATATTATATTAATGAAAAAATAGGCTTTACATTTTTCTATATACCATGGGGATTCACCCATTTATTATAAATATAAATATGGGGGGTTTCTTAAAATTTTCCTTGGTTACATAGCTATGGGACCCGCGCAGCTGTTGGGGTTTATTCAAATTACAAACCAAGGTTCGTAAGATGGATATGCCGTAGAGCATTTGATAAAGGGATTAATATAATGAATAATTGTGTTTATCAGACTTAAGCGTCGGGATTAAACCGGAGTTATTTGTTTAAAAGGAGTTGAACGGTTCATTTCCCTTAGTTCAACATATATATTAGAATGTCGTGTTATGAGAGAAGTTGGGGATTAATGTCATAAAACCGCGGTTGATGGTTATGTTAAAGGGATTGAACCCTGGTTATAATATTATAAGGCTGAGATTTAAGTTCACCTTTGGGTCCGATACAATATACAAAGGCAAGGCTCCAAGTATATATATATATATATATATATATATATATATATATATATATATATATAAAGAGCTTTATAAACAAGGGACCAAGGTTTAATTACAAAGCATATAGATTATAATTATGAGTGTGCACTAAAAATACAAAGGGCTCTATTATTTGTGTTTACATAAGGACAGTCTAATACATTCATTAATCAATTTCCAAGGAATTGATAAATAAATCAGAAAGAAGAAATTAAGTGGTGAAATTTTCAAACTTTGGTCTGGGTGTTTATTTAAATTGCCAGCTCAAGAAAAGAGAAAGTTGCGAGTTTCCAGACCTTGCATTTGGTTGGGCAATGAAATTTGGTTGCATTTACACACAGCCTGAGTTGAGAATTTGAAAAATAAGGACTGTGGGTTTTTCAA
Organism: Pinus albicaulis; assembly: GCA_034641835.2. Taxonomy (NCBI): domain Eukaryota; kingdom Viridiplantae; phylum Streptophyta; class Pinopsida; order Pinales; family Pinaceae; genus Pinus; species Pinus albicaulis. Next base: position 1,142,787,733 of record CM076583.1, on the reverse strand, counting down.
CCCCATCATAGTGGTATCAGAGCTTGAATTGAAATAGCTCTTTGGAGGTTTATTTTTGAAATGCACATGTACTGAACAGTGAGAAAGTTGATGTTTAAATCTGTTTAACAGAAAATTTGTAGATTTGATTTGACATACACTGAAGAGGTCTCAAGATGTGTAGAATCTGGGGTTGAAGACATGGAGTCTTGAAGATTACAACGATAGAGATGCAGTGCAGGTGAAAAGAAGCAAGACCATTCAGGGATCTTGAGAGGTAAGATGATGAGCCTTATTTGGCGTTGGTTGAAGGATTTGTTTGTATAATATAGAGTGCAAGAAATTGATGAAAGAGTCTCAGCAAGAAGCAGATCACAACTTGACAGCAGTGATAAGAAGAGTCCAGCAAGGGATTTTGAGTGAAGAAAAAGTGTGGCAGAACCTGGAGGATTCCTAACTGATGTTGGATGAAGGAATAACAGAGGTTTTCTTGAGAGAAGTTGCAGAGTGAAGCCTAGAGAGAGCAGGAGAGAGTGGTCAGAAGGTTCCAGCAGATAGGGGACCAGTACTTGCCAAAAGCTGGATCCAGAAGAAAGGAATGGTGAGGTAAGTTGTAGCAAGAGAGCTTGCTGTTGCAGAGGCTTAGTGCAGCTTGTGAGTGGAGAACTCCTGGAGGAGAAATGGCTACTGATATCCATAACAAAGATTGCAGAGGTTCTGAGAGAGGCCACAATAGAAGAGTGAGGGAAGATGCCAAAACAAGTGGCATGGGGAAGAGACTCATTGATGAAGAGCAATGGAAGGAGTTAGCTGAGATTAGTAAGAAGCTTATTGAGCTGGAGAGGATGATAGAAGAAAACCAGAGAGGTGGTTGGCTCATGAAGAAGAAGATAAGGTGGCAGAGGCCACAAAGGAAGAGGGAGCAGATGATGAATGCTCATAAGGAGGAAGAAACGCTCAGAATGATTGAGTATTCGGAGAAGAACTTGGAGACTGAAGCTTCAAGTGGGGCCAATGGGTCCAAGAGCCTTACATCTGACATCTTTTGTATGTTTGTAGGAAAGCCATGTGGAGATGAGAAAACTGCTGATGTTGTCTCTGAGAAGGAAAATGGAGCAGCTACATGTTTTGAAGATGTCCATGCATAGTTACAGAAAGATTTTGCTTTCCAACATATTGGAAGCAGAAGAGCTTTAGTTTATGATATTGGCCAGAAGCTGGAGATTGAGCAGCTTGAAGAATTTGAAGAAGAGAAGACCATTGAAGAATCTCTGAAGAGCATAGAAGGCTTGGAACAACAGGAAGAGTTGATGATTGATTCATCAAATGAGACCATGAGGTCTTATGTTTTTAAAACTGACAAGTTGTGTATGAATGCAGGTATTGATGAAGACAACTCATGTGAGGAAGCTGTGTTAAATGAAGCTGACTATTGCCAAGTAAAGTATGATGAGTATCTTTCAGATGAAGAGCCGATTGAATTATTGCAGCAGAAGGAATTCATTAATTCCTTATTTTATAAAAGAGATTGTTTCAATGAGGTTGGTGATGATGAGGTTGTCATTAATGCTGATAATGAGAATTTTATTTTGTTAAATGGACAAATGAAGAGTGATGGACAGATAGCTGAAGTTTTTTTAGAGATGGGAAATCAGAATTCCATTCTGATGAAGGCCAAGGAGATAGTGACAACATAAGATAGTAAAGACTGTGAAGGTGTTTTCTCAGAGGAGATGCCAAGATCGTGGCATGAATTGAGTGCTCCAGAGCAGAGAACAGAATTATAGAGGGAAGGAGTTCAGATGGTAAGGACAGAGATGATTGAAGATGAGAGAGTTCATTTTTATGAACTAGAGCAGAAAGACATCCTTGCAGAGGATGGTGCAGAAGAGAGACTAACTGATAGTCTCAATAAATGCTTGAAGAATTGGAATCAACATTCTGATGTGTTGACTGAGAAGAAAAGAAAGTTGGGACAACATACTAAGATGTTGACAGAAGAGAGAAAGGCTCTGAGGCCTTATGAATTTTGTTTTGACAATTGTTTGAAGAATGCAGATCTTGTTGATGTTGGGTTGGCAGCATTGAGCAGTCCATTGAAAGAGGAGAAGAATTCTGTGGGAGATTTTAACCCATGGAATGGAGAAGTTGAGCTGCTGGAGAATATGCTGGATCAACATAATCCTATACAAGAGAAGGAACCTCAATCTCAAGATTGGGGACTGCAGCATGAGAAGATACAAAGGAATAAAGCTAGGGAAGATTTTCTGAGTCTTGGGAAAGACTTGGAACTGCAAAAAGGGAAATTGGTGATTGAGTCGTCAATTAAGACCACTAGGTCTTGTGAATTAAAATTTGATAAATTGGTTGTGTTGACAGGCATGGCAGAAAACAATCCATCTTTTGGAGTTGTTTTGAAGGGTGATGGATTGTTGCAGCAGGAGAAGGGTGAGGCTATCATGCCTCCTGTAAGTAAGCTTATTATTTCTGCAAATGAAAAAGAAAAAGAGCTGTTGCAGAATGAAGATGAGAAATTGGAAGAAGTGAGACAGTCGTGTCTCATGGGTAGAAGTTGGGTGCTATTAGTAGCATAGAATACTTGGCTTGTTCAAATAGCCAAAAGAAGATTGGAGAGAAGACTGTATGGAAGACTTTTGGGGCTACTACAACAGTAGAAAATCATAGTTTTACTCTGATAAAAGATGAAATCTCAATGTTTGAAAGACTTGAGGTGATTAGCAGAATCATTCAAGAAGAAAGAAGGCAATTGTTGAAGATTGCCTAGGAAGAAGAAGAAGAACATGCTGAATTGAAATTAAAACATGCTGACAATGAGATACAAGCACAAAACAAGTGGCTGGAATGTTTACTGAAGACATTCAAAAAAGAAGGTGAAATGGCAGAGCAACAACTAATTGAAGTGTTGCCAAAAGAGGAGGAGCAAACACAAGGGTTGTGTAAGTTTGATGTTTGTTTTATGACTGCAGGCACTGATGAAAGAACTAAGGCATTTTTAGTCCAAAAGAATAGAAGAGATGATGATGATGACTGGCAATTTAAATACCAGTCCAAGGAGTCGTTGAAGTCAGAGAAAGGAGAAATTGTCACATCTGACAATCATGAAGAATTTTTCTATAGCAGAAGAAAAGAGGGTATGGATGATTGGGTGGCAGTAAGAAGAGCTACAGACACAGCTGAAGTAAGCATGGCGGAAGGGAGAATTCAGCAAGCAAAAGGAAGCAGTATCCACCAGTCAGAAGACATCTTAGATGAAGAAATTGAACTTATAAGAAGACTGATGGTGAGACTATCTGAAAAAAAGACAACAGTGAAGAAACAACGGAGTAGCAGCAACGGAAAGACCGAAAGAGGATATAAAAGTGCAGCCAGTGGAAAGCTGTAGCACAAAGTATGGAAGCCAGGAGGAATACAAAGGAAGAACGCTGCAACAGATGACCAGTTGCAGGACAAGGTGTGGTATCCAGGAAGATAAGGATGAACCATATGATCAGGAGATCATGAACTATTTTAACCTGAGGAGTGATGCAGGGGCATTAGGCTCAAGACAACCTTTGTACATGAATAAATGTAAAGGGGGGTCTCATGTTTTATTTCCCTTATGAAATTATCCATAGTTGAGTTAATTTTAGTTAATTTGTGGAGGAAAATGTAACTGCCCGAACGATTAGTGGGCATAAGAAGAGACAGTCCATCTCTGTCTGTCAGATAGTTAGGCTAAAACTAGGACTGTAGGAATTGCAGAGTTTTATTGAGCTTTGAGGGAATATGAAACAATTTCTATTAATTGTTTAAATAAGTCACCGTGGCAAAGCCCTGAGGAGAGACCTGCTCTTGGCTGCATAAAGCGTAGGAGAGATTTGCACATAGTTTTGCGGAAGGGCCATTTGATCGAGGATCTGGCCAACTAAGAGTATTGTAAGTAACCTTATGCATGAGTTATGGAAAGATTGATTTCAGTACTGTCTGTGCTTTTGTCGAATTAAATACTATGTGAATACATATATGTGTTCTTGAGGAAGGGTAATTGATTTCTGTGCAATTGAGCTCGAATTCAATAAGCAAGGACGTGAGAATCAGTGTGATAAAACCATGTTAAGAGCCCAAGCCGAGGTGTTGATCCGTTTTATGAATCTTTGTGCTTAACTGTGTGTAGATACCTTGAAATTCGTGGGGTTAATGGATACTCTGTTCTAAAACAAGAATTGGTGTTAATTCTTGTGGGATTCCATATACTGTGTAGCCTCGTTAACTACTTTCCATGTAGAGAATCGACAGAGGTCAAGGGGATAGATTCTGTCCTTTCCTGCTTGTTGGAACTCCGATTAAGAGTTGTAAGTGTCGAGATTGCTCTCCGATTGAAATCGGTCGAAGCCGACCCATGATTGTTGGTCTATAATAGTGAAAGGGCATTTGCAGTATATGCATTCACAGTTGGGAACGTCGTGTCAAAATGTTGACAAAGAGGAATTAACCTACGAAGAGGCGAGATAATGAAATCGTGTTGAATGAATTCGACCAGAACTTTGCGTCAAGGAGAACCGGAACCACGATGGATAAACAGGGATGGTGGTTTGAAGAACCGATACCAGCGGTTTTCACGTTTTTATAAAGTGGTAAGAAGGTTCACTCAAAAATACGTGATACGTGTCTTTGTTTGACACATGGAAATTGGTGGTTTCACAAAACAGCGAATGTCGCACGATTTGTGAGCATTAAAGTTCGACATCAAAAAAAATGTGAACCTCCACCTTGGTCATTGGATCGTCCAGGCCAACGCGACGTTCAGTCCACCGTCCGATGTGAATGGCGAGTTACATAGCTATGGGACCTGCATAGCTATTGGGGTTTATTCAAATTACAAACCAAGGTTCATAAGATGGATATGTCGTAGAGCATTTGATAAAGGGATTAATATAATGAATAATCGTGTTTATCGGACTTAAGCGTCGGGATTAAACCAGAGTTATTTGTTTAAAAGGAGTCAAACGGTTCATTTCCCTTAGTTCGACGTATATATTAGAATGTCGTGTTATTCGAGAAGTTGGGGATTAATGTCATAAAACCGAGATTGATAGTTGTGTTAAAGGGATTGAACCTTGGTTATAATATTATAAGGCGGAGATTTAAGTTCACCTTTGGGTCCGATACAATATACAAAGGCAAGGCTCCAAGTATATATATATAAAGCACTTTATAAACAAGGGACCAAAGTTGAATTACAAAGCAAATAGATTATAATTATGAGCGCGCACTAAAAATACAAAGGGCTCTATTATTCAGGTTTACATAAGGACAGTCTAATACATTCATTAATCAATTTCCAAGAAATTGATAAATGAATCAGAAAAAAGAAATTAAGTGGTGAAATTAAGTCTAGGTGTTTATTTAAATTGCCAGCTCAAGAAAAGAGAAAGTTGCGAGTTGCCAGACCTTGCATTTGGTTGGGCAGTGAAATTTGGTTGCATTTACACACAACCTGAGATTGAGAATTTGAAAAATAGGGACTGTGGGTTTTTCAACCCCATCATTTTATCCTATATAGTTTTTTGTTTTGGTTTGGAATTGCCCAAGTCTGCTAGATTGGACTACAGTTGTGTTGACCAAATCTCTCTATTTAACTATTAAATCATATTTTATGCACTAAGTCTGTAAATTACAGATATCTATCCAAAATAAAAATTTCAAATCTACAATATCTATCAAATTCTGAAACTCTAATATCTGTTTTAATCATTTTAATGCTGACTTCAATATATATATATGATACACAAATTACTCTATACTAAATAATTTGCTAATCAAATTCCATCCTAACTGCATCCATACAATTGCCCATCAAATTCCATCCCGACTACATCCATCTCCTCTGCAACATTTGACGAGTGTGAGGATGTGGCGTGTTCTGGCTTGTAACCTGTACGGTATCCTATATCAGCGTCTAGTGTTCCCTTTACAGTTGTTTTATAATTCCATGCTCATGATTACATCCATCTCCCCTGCAATATTTGTCAGGATGCGAAGTGTTCAGCGGTGTAGGGTATCGTATATCAGGGCGAACAATATTTCCTAGCCTATAGAATAATGAATGCCCCTGAGAGCCAGACGCGATATCCTTTATCGTATTGTCAGATAAATTTTTGCCTGGATTTTCTCACCGGAATTTCTAAATTATTTTATGGGTGTTTTAGACTACGGATATATATATATGGATATACATGTACCCGATATATACGCTCTGGCGTGTTCTGTGCTGTAGGGTACCGTATATCAACCTCTAGTACTCCCTTTACAGTTTTTAAAAAAATTCAATGTGAGGTGGTCTTTATCCAAAATCTTCATTTAGCAAATCTGTGAGTGTTGTAGGTTTATGGCCAAGGTCCATCTCCTCTGCAAATCTGTTAGTGGTGTAGGTTTACCATCAACGTCACGCTGCAGTGAGTAAGAAAGAACAGGTTATATTGTAATTAGTTTAAGGTGAAAGAGTTTTGACTTATCAAATTTCTGAAATTATTAAAAATTTTAAAATTAATAATATTAAATCAAATATTTTAAAAATTAAAATCTATATTTAAATTTTTAAAATTCAAGTTAGTTTTATAAAATTTTACAGATATGTATATATAATAAAATTCAAAAAATTATATAATATCACCAAATGTCTATAAAATTAATTAAAACTATCACTAAATTAATACTCTGAAACTAATACTGCCATTAAATCAATCCACTGCAAAGTGAGTTCTGAAGTCTACCGGCTTGACTTGCCCACCTTTACAGGCTCTAGTGTGCCTAAGACCTTTCTCCTAAGAGTTTTCTCCCCTTAATTCAAATTGGATTGTACTAAAAGGTTACGTAGAGAGGAACTGAGAGTTAGTCACCAGCTGATCAGGATTACATTTAATAAGTTCTTAAGAGTATTATATGATTTTTATTATGTGTTTTTTAAATAAATATTAGATATTTAAATATTTTTTAAACAAAATAAAATTTTATAAATTTTTTATTTACAGTTAAATAAAAATTAAAAAGTCAGTTTAACTATATATTATAAATGTTATTGAATACTGAATTAATTTAATTATAAATATTTTTAAATTGAAAATTTAATAATTAAAAAAAAGTGAATGAAAGATATAAATACATTATGGATTTAATAATAATATCTTTGATTACGTGATATTTGAATATTTGAGACTCTTATCACTTTTATTATCTTATGTGGTTATGAATTCCAAAGTTGTAGCATCTCTTAGAATAGATTATTGATAAAATTAAAAAAATATATTTTTATTAATTTAGAGAAGAATTTCAACATTTTTAATATTTGAACAAATCTCCACTAATTACATAGTAAAATAGGACATTGGACAATCTTCATATCTTGTGGATAGAAAGAAATTTTCATTTATAAGAAGTTGCATTTTTTTTAAAATATCTTTAGTACACCCACATTATATCATGAATTCAAAATATTTGTTACAATATTAGCCTTCTTAACCCTTTAGCATATCAAAACTATAGTGATATGTTACTCTTTAAAGTTTTAATAAAATATTAAAATTTTAAAGGAAATCAAGTAATTATTTACTTTTATTAATTTCTAATAAAGACCATAGAGACCTTGGTTGCCCATGTTTGACCATTATAACCATAGAGATCTTGATTGAGCATTAAGGTTGATCATGGTTGATCATAGTTAACAATGGTAAATCGTGGTTGACCATGGTTAACAATGGTTGAAATGGTTGACCTTGGTTGACCATGTTCAACCATTATAACCAGGTGCATCTTACTTACCTTGGTTGAGCATCGGTGACCATGGTTGATTTGGTTGACCATACATGGTTGATCATGGTTGACCATAGTTGATTATGTATGACTATTTTGACCATAGAGATCTTGATTGACAATGCTTGACCATGCTTGATTTTGATTGACCATAGTTGATCTTGATTAACCATGTATGCCTATTCTAACCATAAAGATCTTGATTGAGCATTATGGTTGATCATGGTTGATGATGGCCAACCATGGTTGCCCTTCGTTGACTATGGTTGGCCTTCACTGACTATGGTTGACCTTCGTTGACCATGCTTAACCATTCTAGCCATGTTGATCTTGGTTGACCTTAGTTTCACCATAGTTGACTATTGTTGAACATGGTTAAACATGGTTGACAATATAACCTTGACTAACCATTATGTTTAACCATATTTAACCATAGAGACCTTGGTTGACCATGTTTGACCATTCTAAAGAGATCTTGGTTGACCATTAAGGTTGATGATGGTTGATGATGGTCGATCATTATGGACCATGGTTGACCTTGGTTGACCATGGGTGGCCTTAGTTGACCTTCATTGATCATGGTTGATCTTGGTTGACCATACATGGTTGATCATGATTAACCATATATGGTTGATCTTGGATGACCATGTACAACTATTCTAATTAACCATAAAGATCTTGATTGACCATGGTTGACTATGGTTGTCCATGGTTGATGTTTGTTGACCATGTTCAACCATTCTAATTGTGTCAATATTGGTTGACCTTGGTTGACCATGGTTGATCTTGGTTGACCATGTTCGACCATTCTAACCATAGAGATCTTGATTGACCATTATGGTTGATCATGGGTTATCATGGTTGACAATTATGGTTAACTAAGGTTGATGATGGTTGACCTTGGTTGCCTTTGGTTAACAATGGTTGGTCATTATAACCATGTTAATCTTAGATTACTTTGGTTGAATATTGGTGAATTTGGTTAATCATCATTGATCATGGTTGGCTATGGTTGACCATGGTTAATCATGTTTGACTATGGTTGGGCATGGTTGATCATGGTTGACCATATAGACCTTGATTGACCATTATGGTTGACTTTTTTTACTATGTTCGACTAATTTTGTAACATCACATTGTTAGATAAATTGCGATGTAATGTAACATTACAAGAATGTTTGTGACATTGCTACAAACTTAATATTAAATGTAAAACCTAATATTTTTAAACCTAATATGATTAATTATTATTACTATCTTAATATAAAAATATTATTAATATTATATAAATAATATATTAATAGTATTATATTAATATTAGTATT